>CAMZMU010000109.1:22684235-22908404 GCA_947311845.1 Poa pratensis
CGACTTGCTGATGCATGTAAAATGCATACATGAACTTTGCACTTTAATTGCTTATATTCCAATCATATTTGCATCATATAAGGGTTATATCAATGTTTTATCATGATTTTGGGAATACTTCATATTTCCTATTTTTTGGAATTAACCCTGCACAGGCAGAAAACCCTAGTTTTGTATTTTAATGTTTCAGGGACCCAAACGTCAACGAAATCACCTGGAAATTTACGGGCGTCAATATTTGGAAGGAAGAAGGACTACGAAAAAGGAAGCAAGCAAACGGAGGCCCGAGGGCCAAACGGGTGGCCCACGCGGCCAGGTACTGTGCCGCGTGGGACCCACCCGTTTGGGCCTCGTGGCTCCGTTGCCGTCGATCTTCGCTCCACCGCATTCGTCTTGACCTAAAAACGCCTATAAAAAAGGTCCCCCGACGTTCTCTGGAAGGAGCGCCGCACAAACACAGAAACACCGAAACGGAGATCAGGAGCTGCAGATTGGAGGGGGAAAACTCCGGCGGGGCGCTGCCGGCGTGGTCTCCACTTCTCCATCGACTTCTCCACCGTCTCCATGATGAAGAGGGAGTAGTCCACCTCTGGACTATGGGTTTGTGGAAGTAACTTATGTATCTCTCCTCTCTTGAGCTTCACTAATTAGCACCGTATGAGCTGCTGAACATGATTACGGTCACCGTTGTAATACCTTTGTGGTGGATCTTTATGAGTTAATATATGTTTGAGATTGCAATGTTTGTTTCAGTTATGAGTATAGATGCATATTATGTACCCCGTTCTTGTCTACTTGTTTTGATCAAGCATGTTTATGAGAGCGTGTGTGGGGGAACGTGTGCATTAGTTGGAGTAACGGGGGGTGGCTAGTGCAGTGAACGTGAGAGAAAGTTCTGCGATCCACTTTGGTATCTTTACCTTACTTTGTTACCTCACTAGGGATAAACTAAAATACCATGCTACCGGGGATGTGGGCGTGACCATTGCCACTACTCCATGACTAGATCTAGCATGTTCTTATTTTCACTTCATGTCATGATACTTAATGCTATACTCTGAGTTATCTTAATTACTGAGGTGTTATGATTTAGTTCGCATCTTGGTGGAGTATAAGAGAGGTTAATAACCAAAAGATCTCTATGTTAGGACGTGATGCCCATATAAAGTAACTTGTTATCAAACCCTGTGTTGCAATCTCATATGTTAACTTTGTGTTCCATTGTCTACCACTTTATAAAGAGAGAGTGCATTTGTGAAACCATGAACCCCAGTCCATTTTTAATCATAAGAAACACCTTTCCAACACCATATACCACTTTTCTATTTTCAGCCATCATTAAATCCGAAAATACAAAAATACTTTTCATCTTGCATACATCATTCAAAAACCCAAAAATATCATTTACATTGCATCCACCATCATTGCATATTTATTTCTTGTTTGCATTGCATAACTATCCTGATATCATTCTTACACCTTGTGCTTGACAACCACAGGTGAGGTTGAGGACCAAAACATCTAACCTTGTTTTGTAGGTAACCAAAAGAAGGATAAGAAGATAAATCTACCACTTCAGATTCCCCGAGAGTTCGATATTAAACCCTCGAGTCACCCCTCGTGGGGAAAACTGTCTTCCACTTACTATACACTCTGCACTTGGAGTCTCAACCTAATCCCGTTATTTGTGCAGGCATCAAGACTTGCTCTTCGGGATCATCAAGACGTTTTCTGGCGCCGTTGCCGGGGAATCGTAGCTGAGAGATTTATCCAAGGGTGTGCATCATCGCATTCATCTCACAACAAAGTCAACGTCACCAACTTGTGCTAACACCTAAGCTTGGGGAGGTTGCACCTACGTGAGCACCATCTTATCCATCTTTACTTACAAAGCAATTTATTTGTTTTGTTAGTGTCATTGCATATCATATCATATTTATTTCAGTTTTGCATAAAAAATTAAAAATACCAAAAAAAACTTGCTATCATGGTGCTTGGAAACAAACAAGGAGGGAGTTCTCTAGGGAATTCTGTTTCTAGTTTTAAACAATATCATGGAGAAACATTAAAAGATGCTTGGGTAAGAATTAATAGGATGCATTATGAAGATCCTACACCTTGTGAAGATGAAAAGCTAAATCTTTATTTCTATTATGGAATAGATCCTTGGTATCAAAATGCTTTAGATGGGGCTACAGGTGGAAGTTTTGTCTTGTCAACACCACCTTGTGCAGCCATGACACTTAGAAGGATTTTTGGTAGCTTTGTGGGTAGCAAGAAAAAGTTGGAAGACACCACAATAGCACTTGCTTCATCAAAGGATAAATTTGAAACTAAGTTAGAAAAGCTACCTAGTAAGGAAGATTTCAACTAGTTTCTTATTCTGAAAACATTATTCCAAAGATAAACAATGAATTGGTTAATGTCATGCATAAGTTGAGAATTTGTGAGAAAGAATTTCTGGAAAAAGATGTTTACCTGAACAATATTGAGGAAAAATTGGTTCGAGTTAGTGATTCATTGAGAAAAGATTCATCTCTTAAACATGTGAAAGAGGTTCCTGTAGAAAAGTTTGGGTTAAAAAGGAAAAGAAAGTTGAGGAAGTTAAAATGCTTAATGAAGTCAAGGATCCTTTGCTTGACTTAGAAAATTGTAGCTTGCATGAATTAATATCTATCTTACAAAAATTTGCAAGTGATCCTTCCATCAACACTAACCAAGCAGGTTTTGGTTCTTATATTGCTAATCATGTCTTGAAAGAAAAGATTGCTAGGTACAACCAAGAGGCTATGATACCACCTAAGCTTGGGGATATGTGGATACCTAAGGTACTAGTAACTATTGGAAAAGAGACACACCATGCCATACTTGATCTAGGATCTAGTGTCTCTGTTTTATCTAAAGAACTATATGAAGTGCTTGAATTGAAAAATCTTGAAAAATGCTCTATTGAACTAGCACTTGCTGATGACTCTATTAAACATGCTTTGGGAAAAGTAAGTGATGTTATGGTAGAGTTACATATGACTTTTGTGCCTGTGGATTTTCTAATCATGGATATGGGGAATAAAACCTCTAGTCCTATTATTCTTGGAAGACCTTTTCTTCGTACCACAGGTGCTATCATTGATTCAAAGGAAGGGAATGTAAAGTTTCAGTTTCCACACAAGAAGTGCATGGAACACTTTCCAAGGAAGAGGGAACCACAAAGTTCAAGCTCCCTCATGAGCTTCGTCCACAATAAAACAACAAGTAAGAAGCCTAGCTATATGGCTATAAAGAAAGCGCTTTGCGGGAGGCAACCCGGTTATTTTTGTGTGATTTTTCTTTGTGTCCTCTTGCTGTAACAAGAGATTTGTGTCTAGTTAGGTTCTGGAGTTTTTAATAAAGTGCCAAGTTTTACCCTTTTTGGTTTGAAAAGTTGCTTATAGTTCGGAGATTTTATTCCTGCACGAATCAGTGCACGGTATGATTTTTAATTCTTATTCTGTAACTCCGAATGAGCTCATATTTGAACTGTAGTTGCAACTTTTCATCCTCTGTATGCATGAATTTTTCGGAATTTTTCGAGAAAGTTTGGTAGGGTAGAAAAATACGTTTTGCTGCTGCTGTTTTTCTGGACAGATTCTGTCCCATTTTGTTTGATGCATGCTTTGAGCTTTTAAGTTGAATCTTTTTGATCCAATTGAGTTTATGAGTAGGCATACAACATTATATACTTTCTGGACATTCATATGAATTTTTGTTCAAGGATTATATGCAGCAAGGAACCTATTTGTTTATCACTATTAATGCACCCCACAGAAAAGAGATGGGAGAAACGGTGTTTTGAAGTTTTTTCACAGGGATTGGAGGAGATGCACCAAGAGCTATCCAAGGATGGTGAAGACCATAAGCTTGGGGATGTGAAGACAACCCCACTGGACCTACACACTCTCGGTTTGCACACGTCCAACTTCTGTTTTTCGATCGAAACACTTTATCGCATAAACTTGGAGCGTCGTTTTTGTTTTTGTTTGAGTCTTGAGAGACCACCACACTATCAATTATATATGAGAGAGCTACTGGAAATATGGGTTGAAATATGTTGGATGCTTTTATAAGATTGGGAAAAGGGATGTTTGACTTGATTTTTAATGATACATATAGTTGCATGATTCATGAGCTTGTTTATGAGTAATAGTTTGCAAATTCTTTTTGTAGAGCTATCACTTATTCATGTTTTGGTGCTGATTGTTATTTACTTGGTTTAACATGGATTAGTTAGTTCTATGGACACTCATGCATGCATCTAGATGGTCAACTTTCTCCCTTTTGCTAGCCCAAAAACTCCAACAAGCAAAAACTTGTTTCCAACACCTTCAACCAAAGTTATTCCAGTGAGTCCACCATATCTACCTATTGGCTTTATGCTATTCCGAGTATGTTTAACATGTTGTTTGTGTTATCTTACCTCTGAATGAAAATGTTTATGTTATTGATTGCAATGGAAAAAATTGGTTATATAGCTCTCACGAACTTGATGCACAATTTCTTTTATTGCATAATAAAACATGACCCATTGTGATTAAGATTATGATGTAGTGGCTTGATAATGTTGGGTTGGAGTTAGCCCATATGTGCTGTCACATGCAAGCTTTCAACATGCTTCATCTCATTTAGTTGATATCATGTACTTTTGTTATGGATGCTATCATGTGAAATGAGTGGAAATGAAGTAGTTTAAATGAGTTTGTATAAATGGTTAGAGAGACGCCTGGGCCGCTAATCTAAGCCATGCATCATTCATGGTGGAAATTTACTTACATACTATGGTGAACCTTCTGTGATACACCTTGCAATAAAAAACTATTCCAAATGGTAAATAAAAAGGGTGTTGAGATTGTTCATTTTGTTTGTTTGTCTTGTCATTTTGATATGGGCTTGTTCCATATCTGGGACAAGAGGTACCCCAGTTGACGCTCTTGATGATACTATTATACTTACAATGATATAATTGAACTTGCTTTGTTTCCAAGTTGAGTAACATGGTGTAGTACTTGTATTCAAGGGGCATGAGACATCCAACCTTTACTTTATCAAGCACACTACTCATATTTGCTTTCACTTTAACCTTAATCATTCAAGATGCTATGATAGGGGCAATGAGAGCTTGACACCAATGAATACCTTATTGCAATCATTAACTTAAGTAGAAGAGTTTGGAAGTTGGATGAAACTTATGCATGCTTTACCTCTACTCACATATACATCTTTCCAAAGTGTACACCTATCATATTCAGATTTTCATCTACACTCTATGACCATTGTAGGATGTTCTACTTATCATTATGCATACATGTGTTCCATATTACTTGCTACATGTTACACTTTGTGAACTATCAATGAACATCCTTGTCTTGAATACTTGATATCACTTCATAAACTATTTGCATATTGCTACTCCTTTGAAGAATGAATCATTTGACTATATGTAGCAATAGTAATCATCTTTGATATCCATTGTTAAGTATTAAATTGCAAAGTCCATGTTAGTTTTATCATCTTCATACTCGAGGACGAGCATGGATTAAGCTTGGGGATGTTGATGCATGTAAAATGCATACATGAACTTTGCACTTTAATTGCTTATATTCCAATCATATTTGCATCATATAAGGGTTATATCAATGTTTTATCATGATTTTGGGAATACTTCATATTTTCCTATTTATTTGGAATTAACCCTGCACAGGCAGAAAACCCTAGTTTTTATTTTAATGTTTCAGGGACCCAAACGTCAACGAAATCACCTGGAAATTTACGGGCGTCAATATTTGGAAGGAAGAAGACTACGGAAGGAAGCAACAAACGGAGGCCCGAGGGCCAAACGGGGTGGCCCACGCGGCCAGGTACTGTGGCCGCGTGGGACCCACCCGTTTGGGCCTCGTGGCTCCGTTGCCGTCGATCTTCGCTCCACCGACATTCGTCTTGACCTAAAAACGCCTATAAAAAAGGTCCCCCGTCGTTCTCTGGAAGGAGCGCCGCACAAACACAGAAACACCGAAACGGAGATCAGGAGCTGCAGATTGGAGGGGGAAAACTCCGGCGGGGCGCTGCCGGCGTGGTCTCCATCTTCTCCATCGACTTCTCCACCGTCTCCATGATGAAGAGGGAGTAGTCCACCTCTGGACTATGGGTTTGTGGAAGTAACTTATGTATCTCTCCTCTCTTGAGCTTCACTAATTAGCACCGTATGAGCTGCTGAACATGATTACGGTCACCGTTGTAATACCTTTGTGGTGGATCTTTATGAGTTAATATATGTTTGAGATTGCAATGTTTGTTTCAGTTATGAGTATAGATGCATATTATGTACCCCGTTCTTGTCTACTTGTTTTGATCAAGCATGTTTATGAGAGCGTGTGTGGGGGAACGTGTGCATTAGTTGGAGTAACGGGGGGTGGCTAGTGCAGTGAACGTGAGAGAAAGTTCTGCGATCCACTTTGGTATCTTTACCTTACTTTGTTACCTCACTAGGGATAAACTAAAATACCATGCTACCGGGGATGTGGGCGTGACCATTGCCACTACTCCATGACTAGATCTAGCATGTTCTTATTTTCACTTCATGTCATGATACTTAATGCTATACTCTGAGTTATCTTAATTACTGAGGTGTTATGATTTAGTTCGCATCTTGGTGGAGTATAAGAGAGGTTAATAACCAAAAGATCTCTATGTTAGGACGTGATGCCCATATATCTAAGTAACTTGTTATCAAACCCTGTGTTGCAATCTCATATGTTAACTTGTGTGTTCCATTGTCTACCACTTTATAAAGAGAGAGTGCATTTGTGAAACCATGAACCCCAGTCCATTTTTAATCATAAGAAACACCTTTCCAACACCATATACCACTTTTATTTTCAGCCATCATTAAATCCGAAAATACAAAAATACTTTTCATCTTGCATACATCATTCAAAAACCCAAAAATATCATTTACATTGCATCCACCATCATTGCATATTTATTTCTTGTTTGCATTGCATAACTATCCTGATATCATTCTTACACCTTGTGCTTGACAACCACAGGTGAGGTTGAGGACCAAAACATCTAACCTTGTTTTGTAGGTAACCAAAAGAAGGATAAGAAGATAAATCTACCACTTCAGATTCCCCGAGAGTTCGATATTAAACCCTCGAGTCACCCCTCGTGGGGAAAACTGTCTTCCACTTACTATACACTCTGCACTTGGAGTCTCAACCTAAATCCCGTTATTTGTGCAGGCATCAAGACTTGCTCTTCAGGATCATCACTTGCGCACGACATTCGTTAGTTCTTTTAATGTTTTGTCTGTGGTTGTCACATTTTTGTATAGATTATTAACAAGATGGTAATATTCAAATGTATAAGCGAAACATGATGGTAATAGTAGTCATGTCAAGAAGTTGTTACTTGCAGTTATAACATATTTGATTGAGCACAGAGATCACCCGATTATTTGCAGAAGTTGATCACATGTTTATAGGTATGAAAGCATATCTCTGGGATCGCGTGAAAATTAATATTACAACATCGTACAATCAGAACCTTAAGAAACAGAAGACCTTACCATTGTTTTGGAAGCTGCGCGCCACGCCTTGATTCTAAAAATATTTTGCTCGTAGTTATCATGTTTATAAAAAATAATAAGTTGAATGATATTCTGGCAGGAATAAGATGAATAATATTCTGGCATGAATATAAGCTATATGTAAAGGTAATAGTACACCTTGATGAGAGATGTTAATAGTAGTGGTCTTAGGATAAAACACACATCAGAGAATCTAAGAAATGGGTAAAGCATAATTGGAGATAGCAAGTCTCAGTAGCTAGAGTGACCAAAATAAAACCAGACGACGGTGGAACCAAAATTATAAGAGAGCGTACCAAACTCAGTTCGAGTGTGTCAGAGCACCAAAATTACCACATGGACTCATTAGCTATAAGTCGCATGGAAATACAAATATATACGACAATCAAGTTCAAACGTTGATTGAGGGGGAGAGTCCCTCCCTTAGCTGTCAGTTGTTAGAAAGGATGTGACCTCTCCCGAATTAATGGGAATAAAACCCTAGCGGAATCCGCTGCCTCGTTGGGCGCAGGATTCGAACGCGGGTGGGTTGGGCGCCCAATCGCTGCCAGTGCCACTGAGCCAGTGCTCAGTTCATACGATAATCAAGTTCTACAAAGTACTAACATCACAGACTGCTGACCGAACTCGGATTAAGTAGAAACATGATCTCCTAAGAGAACGAACTTATGTCTCTTTTGTTGGCATCGTCGCCTTTCTTGGTCTCAGGATCGAGCAGCCCTGGCTCTAGAAGCTTTGCTCCATCTTCTCTTGAGTTGGACAACTCCGAGATGGCGGAGCAAGGATAGAGAGCTTCAGCTTGTGCTGTCGATTCCCCTTCCGTTCTCATACCCCAGCTTTGGGCCGTTTATGGCCTCTTGGATATACTGGGCCTACAGCTCCTTCTATAAGGTGTGGGCTAGGCCGTATTCGTTGTAACCTTAGAAATAGGATGCCCGCTAAAATAAATAATTTTATCATAACCAAACCAGTTAGGGAATTAAGTCTGCATAATTGTGCCATCTATGATATTTTTTTCATTAATACTAAATTATTAGTGCTGATGCAAATATCTGCACTTATGGAAAAAGCTTCAGCTGTGCCTTTGGAGCATTTGCTACTTGCTTGGGTTTACCTCTTCCCTTTCGTTTGAAATGACCCCTCAGTCGAGACAACAGAATATTTTTTTTGGTAGCTATCGTCCGTATGATGGATCCTTTTATCCCTAAGTATTGTATCTCCCTTTTTCCAACGACGAGTAAGCATTCTTATTGATTTAAAAAAATTATCTTCGATGTGAAATTAACTCTCAGATGACACCAAAATGATGTTGTTTCACCAATAATGAAATTACCAGATCTCATGTTATGCTTTCATATTGGCCAAGGAATAATCACAATGAAACAAATTTAGTTAAGTTCGAACAATGATCAAAAAACCGTTTACATATGACATAGTGTAGAGTTTTTTGGTGGCCAAAGAGGACAGATGAGAAAAAGGCAAAATACTCCATCTTGTGCATGCATGCATGCGGGTCAACATGCTCCTCACGAACATCAATTACTCAAATAGCTGAATAACCACCACCTACACAAGAAGTGAGCCTAGCTCACACGGTTAGGGAAATGGATGTACAACCCAGCCACCCAGGTTCAAGTCCTCACGGACCCAGATTTGGGTTCTTATTATTTGAAAAATACATCGTTGTAGGGGCTTCCCCTACCGTATTTCCTTTCCAAAAACCACCAGCTACACCTCATTTGATATGTTGTGGGCTAGGCCGTATTCGTTGTAACAAAAATAACGATATCCATAGAAAAAGGGTGCCCGCTAAAAGAGTAATTACACAGAACCACTATTTTAGGGGCACTTATTAGGGAACAAATTTTAGAATTGTTTTCACAAAACCAAAACTTCCGAGCTCATTATTAACACATAACCTAAATATCTCTCTTCCCCCTCCAACACTAAAACCGGTGATGGACCCTAAATGTCGGCGACGACGTGGTTGAAACCACGTCTTTCTTTGTTTATATGTAAAAACATATCATGTTGGTTATTCCATTTGTACCAACCGTGTTTCTTCACCTTCGACATGCCACACCTCCTCCCCCAAGTGTAGAGGATCGATTATAGCATATTTCGGTAAATATTTGCACTTGATGGAAAAGCTTCATATGTGCCTTTGGAGCATTTGCTAGCTTGATTGGCTTTACCTCTTCTCTTGGGTTCGAAATGAACCCTTAGTTGTGGCGGTAGAGTATTGTTTTTAAGTAGTTATCGACCGTTCGATGGACGGTTTTACATGTGTTATGCTGGTATGGTGAAATTCAAAGTTGCTCATATCTAAACAACACATAGTTGAGTCATTTTTAGCTATAACTGAAAGTGCATGAGCCCTCATGTGTGGTTTTGGTAATTAATGACAATCTCTATGGACTAATGGTTGCATTGAGCTATCCTTGTAGGGCTTGTCCATTGGCAATGCTTGAACACCATGTGTTGGTATCAAGATTGAAAGAAGAAGATAAAGCGATGACCAAAGTAATATTCAAGTCATCATATATTTTTAAGAGAAGAAGATGAAGTGCAAGTTCAAGAGAAGCATATCGAAGAAATCCTATGCTTGAAGCTTGTCACCCATTTGGAGATATTGGTCAAGTGAAGATGTGCCTTATAGAGGCTCTCCCATATTGGTGTATGGGGGAGCGATATGTGAGTCTTCACCAAGCAAAGCGCAATCAAGAAAGATGGTTCACTTGAAGAGATCAAGATCGTAATCATTTAGCTCAAGTGGAATGCGCAAGGCAAAGGTATGATCTTGATAGGGTTTCTATTTTACCGGTCTCATGGTGTTAGTGGGAGACCGGGTTATAGGATAGACGGCGTACTATCAAGAGGGGCTCTCAAGTGAGTAACTTGATCGCATCTTTGTGGAGAGCTCAAATATTTGCATACTTGGCATATCATCTTTTTGGTTCTTATTTGGTTTTTCTCCTTGTTGGGTTTTGGTGCTTGTAGTGATCTTCATGACAAGCCCAAGTTTACCGAAAACGGATTTCGTATGGAAAACTTGTTGCGTTTTCGATTTTGGAGTTTCTTCCGGTTCGTCGTTTTTAGAGAGGTTTTACCTTTCTACATTTAGTTTCATACTCACATGATGGACTATGATGTTTCTCTGCATGATCTTGAAGGTCTCTTCGTTGCGATTCCAACGAGCCCAAGATCATCGAAATTGGAGTCCGGATGAAAAAGTTGTGTTCGTTTTCGTGTTGGTTGTTTCTGCAGTTTTTTCTAGGCGGAGTCTCCGGTGTAAACACACCGGAGTCTCCGGTCTGGGTCAGAAATCTGAATATTTCGAGTTGTGCCTTTTGGGCTGTGCTCACAACGCACCGGAGTCTCCGGACTCAGGGGTACCGGAGTTTCCGGCCTGCCGGTTTTGGCAATTACGCCCCCATGGACGGCGCTCTCGGTATAGAGGTCGGAAGTGGGCCGGAAGTGCCCCGGAGATTTCAGCGTCTCTGGTCAGACCGGAGTCTCCACCCCCCCCCCCCCCAGGATCGGAGTCTCCACCCGGGCCGAAGTGTCCGGCCTCCCGGACCGGAGTCTCCGGTGTTATTTTTCCTGCAACGGCTCTTTTCTTTGTGGGACCTATAAAAGGCCCCTTATTCCCCAAAGAGACAAGCTCTTCCAAGCACGAATTTTCCCCCTCTCTCACCTCCATCGTTGACCTTGGAAAGCTTGCCCCTCTCTCAATTCCTCCATGATTCTTGCATATCTTTGAGGGAAAAGAGAGAGGAGATCTAGATCTATATTTCCACCAATCCATCTCTTCTCTAAGTGAGGGGAACCCTTTGGATCTAGATCTTGGAGTTCCATTTGTTGAGTTCTTCTTTGTTCTTCCTCTCTTCTCCCCCCATAAGTTTTAGTTGCTTTTGGTAAGATTTGAGAGTGAAGGATTTGAGCACTTGTGCTCTTGCCATTGCTTTTGTGCATCGGTTTGTGCTCTCCACGACGATTCGTGAAAGTGAAAGTTTGTGAGCTTGTTACTCTTGGTCTTTGGACCCTAGACGCCTTTTGTGGTGGTTGAGACCTTTTGTGGTCACTTGGAGCTCCCAATTCTTTTGTGGGTTGTGCCTCAAGATTGTTGTAAAGGCTCTGGATTTCGCCTTGAAGGATTCCGATAGTGGAAGGTGAACCGAGCTTTTGGGCAAGGTTCATCGGAGAATAGGGTGAGGCCATTTGTGCCGTTTGAGTTTGAAACTCACACCCCTCCAACGAGACGTACTCCCCTAAAAAGGAGGAACTCGGGAATACATCATCGTCTCCGCGTGCCTCGGTTATTTCTATACCCGAGCTCTTTACTTATGCACTTTACATTGTGATAGCCTTCGTGCTTGAAGTCTTATATATTGCTATCATTTTGTTGCTTGTCTTACTTAGCATAAGTTGTTGGTGCACATAGGTGAGCCTAGTATATTTAGGTTGTTGGCTTGTTAATTTAAAACACCTAGTTTTATTCCGCAATTATCAAGCCTAAACCGGGAAAGTTTTAATTCGCCTATTCACCCCCCCTCTAGGCGACATCCTTGTCCTTTCAATAACCATGAGACAACCTTACCATATCTATCTGTAATTTCAGTGACATCTTTGATAACTAACAAATAAGTATAAGTGTCTTTAGGCATTTAATATAGCAGGTAAATGTCCACCGGATGCATCACATCGTTGAAAAGAAAATGAACACCGAAGCATAATGGTATGCATTCTCTATAAATGTTTAGAATTTTTTGACCACACGTATGTTGATGTTATCCGTAAGTACCGTATCTCCCTTTTCACGACAACAAGTAAGCATGCTTATTGATTTTATAAAAGGCGATTCTTTATCTTTTATCTTCGATGGCAATTAACCCTGAGTTGACACCACAGTGATGGTGTTTCACCAATAATGAAATTACTAGATCACATGTCATATTTGGCCACAGAATAATCACAACGAAACTAATTTAATTAAGTTCAAACAATGATCAAGACACCTACGAAAATATGTTAGTGGAAAATACATAACCAGTAACAATTTCCCTTGGGATGCTAAACATCTCATTGATAACAATACACAATCTTACTCGAGTATGAGTTGATTATCACAAAACGATCACCGTCACAACGATGCACACAACATACATATCCATCTAGTATGATATGATGCCTTACACAAGAACCACTTAGATAGTCCACATGCATGCATGCATGTGGGTTAACATACATACTCCATCTCAGTTCGAATAGTGGTGGTGCTAGGGGGGCCTTGGCCCCCTATGACATGTAAATGAGATTATTTTACCCATATAAGCCTAGTTTAGATTAGATTTTTTGAGAATTACATGTTTGGCGGCCAGACCTGGACAGCTAACGCGTCGGTGGAGGCAACGAAGGACGCACACACACGACACTCATCTTTTTTTTTTGAAAAGCCTGCGTACAATCACCAGAGTACAACGTACGCCGTATGAAGTACAAACATCAGAGTACAAACGCAGGGAACGGAGCCAGAACCAGCCACCGCAGCTCCGCCGGCGAAGAAGACGAAGACCGCCGCCCTCCATCAAGCCGCCGCCCGAGGACACCTCCTTCGTCGAAGATCGCCGCAGAGCCCGTCCGCCGCGCCGCGACGGAACTTATGCCGGTAAACGAATACGGCGAGCATCCTCCCGCTCCATCGACACCACCTTGCCGAAGCCGCCTTCGTCTCCAACGCCGGCAGAAGCTGCGGAGCTCGCCCAGCCCCGAGTTCCAAGCTCCAGATCCTCCATCGAAGCTCCACCGCGTGGAGGACGACTTCCCCGCCGGCCGGCAAGGAAGAGGAAGATCCAGAGCACGCCGAGAGGGCGGGCAGCGGCTCTAGCAAGAAAGAGAAGGGGGATGGACCTGCATGAACGTGGCTGCGAGCTTCGCCATTTTTGTGTGTACAAGCAATTTGTACTATCCCATTTATCCCACTTACACATCTTGTGTACAACCGCAATGGAAATTTGATTCGGCAGGCATGCCAGCCGGGTTATTCTCAGTGTGCATATCACTTGTATGCGATGTGCGCGTATTGGTATTGTGTGTAGGGCTCGGTGGTTCCTATTCATTTACCAAAAACAAGAAGGAGCGTGCGTGCCATCTTGCAATGCGAATTCACTTTGCTCAATTTATTACATCTCACAACAAACCTAAGTCTAGAAATAGTGGAAAGTATCTATATTGGGAAGGATATCATCTAATACTACATTTATTAGTTGTAGACTCATCTTGATTTAGGATTTATCATCTCCCTCATCATTAATTGTAGCGACTCATTAGTTTTTGTACCAACATGGCATGCGTGACACATCAGTACATCACACTTGCCCTAATCCCCACTTCCCACGCTATCACACTCCCAACCTTTCACTCCGATCCTCTCCCCACTCCCCACGCCGACGCACTCCTCACTTGTCACTCTGATCCCCGCTATCGGCTATCCTCCTACTAGCCTTGAGCACGAGATGGTGCGCAAGTTGAAGCGAGCCAGGTTGTCTTCGACGGGTTACGTCAGATTTGGTTGGTACCCTGCCATCGCATCAGAGTCCTCCATAGCCATTCTCGACCCGTAGATATGTTCTTCCTCCCTTCTATGCACCATGTTTCATCTTCTCCTTGTTCTTCTTCAATCCTATGCATCTCACTATTCAAATCCACCGCAAGGAGGATGGCGGCAGATCAGCAGCATGAAGGATGGCGGGCAAATCCGCCACACAGAGGGAAAATCCACAATGAGGTCCTTGTTTTGGTACTTTTTATGGATGCTTGACATGGTTAAATTTTAATTTCGAATTTGAACTATGAATTTTGCAAATTTCTGTTGTGAAATGCTCATGAATTATGTGTCAATTTTTGTATCTAGGCTGTTTTTTTCCGTTGTTATGGTAACTAGTACACGTGTACGTGCAACGCACGTCTCATTTAAATGATATAAGATCAAGATGTTCAAAATTGTAAAACAAAAACACATGGGCTTACTATATATGTCTAGAAGTCCCATGGATACTTTTTTATTTTTATTTGGCCATGTTTGGATCTCCAAATGCTCCGGCAGCGGGAGGATGGGGAAACCCCGATCTGCGACGTGTATATAGCGTAGGTTCGTGTAGGGAGCTAGCCGGCGGGCGTTGGGGAGTGGGCGGCGCGGCCGGAGTGGCCTTTTGCGACGGTGGTCTTCCTCTTCGGTGGTGGAGGTCCGTGGATCTTCTCTGCAGATCAACCGTCTTTCTCGTGCTCGGGGCTCGGCGGAGCTTCTGGGCGCGCTAATCCCTCGCCGGAGTTCGCGGGGCGGCGTATCCGGATGCTGTTTAGGTTGTTGAAGAAGATGATGCAGAACGGAGCGACGGCGGCGGCGGGCAAGGGTGCAGGTCCTCTGGGATCGCTGCCCGGTGACTTCCCGGTCGCGGAGGGGCCGCTTCCAATCCAAGGTGTCAAGTGGAGTGTGAGGACCCGGATTAAGTACCCGAGATACTCGTTATGTTTCCTGCAACAATCCCGTGATCAGTCTGTTGCTGCACATAACTCGAATTGGTATCACAGAACATCCATAAATACCGAATAGAAATACTTACGTGATTGAAGTCATAAGCTTCAACAGGTACTTGCAGCGGAAAACCACCAAACAACGTGGAGCCCAAGTCATTCGCCTTAACCCTACAGGCAGCTGACTGGGAAGTGCCCTAGTTCGCAAAGACGCCAGTGAACTCCTCTTCTTCGAACTGCTTCTTCTTCCAAAATCTGGCTAAGACAATAGCCAGGGACGAAACCAATATGAGTACATTTGATTGTACTCGCAAACTACCCCAACTTGAGCATGCACTAGTTTTGATAATCTTTCAATAATACCTTTATTTTTAGAACAAAACATCTCTATATCGTTATTGAAAAGGGAAGAGTAGATCTTTTAATCTTGTTGAAGACAAAACATTTCGGAAAGTAATTTCTCAATACCGGGTTGGAAACAACCCTTTTGGAAAGTAGTTTTCTCACTATTTTTGGTTGAAAAAGGTAAGATTCTCTTTTAAAACTTTTCCTCGAAAATCACCGTCTTGTCCACAGCTCCATCCTGGTCACTTATTTTCCAGCAACATCATACCACCCCCTCGGTATAGTTGCCTAAAACAATCTTCACTTCATTTTCCTTTCAAACTCAAAACTTTGTAAAACTTGCACATGGCCTTAGTAGTTCTTCCCAACTGTCCATATCCGAGGACTCGGCTATTCGAATAGTTTTACCCTCTGCAGAGGTAGCACGCTTTTCCCACACCCATCCGGTCACTCATCGTGTCAGCCACGTCCCGCCATACCAGAGGTAGGCGAAGTTGAGTTCCCGGCCATAGCCTGTCCTTTGCTCATACTAGTATAGGACCCTGCCGCTACGACACTTTCCACCGACACTCAAATCCTCAGAAACTAAGTGTGGGGACTCGTAGTTCTGCCCGGCGGACCCAAGGGAGCCCTTCAATCCTCTTCCTCCGACACGCTCATACCGGCTTCCGGTAGACTACAATGAAGAGGACCCAGGTCAGGGGGTAGGTCCTCAGACCATCCCCTCATGGAACGAGGTTCTCCTCGTTATTGAGGCATCCAGTACTAACACGAGCAAATTATATGACTACGCCCTTGCCCATATGTGGGTAAATGTGGTCGCACAGGTTATTGGTTGTTCGGTAAGTACCAGGACACAATGTGCATTTTTCAGAAACATCACCATTCACCACTTCTCAATTTCATCACCGACATCTCGGCATACCATAATTCATCCAAGGATTTTCAAAGGAGTTTTGAATAAACAATGTTTTTCCCATCCTATAGTTTTATTTAAACAAACTGATATTTCTACATAGAGTGGCAAAATAGTTTTTCATAAACTTTTGAAAAGGTTTTCACAATCATTTCCAATTCTCATAGCAAAATACTTTTAGTCAAACTTGGGTGGTTCGTAATCCCACCAAAAGATTTTCATAGAAGGCTTTGGAGTAAAACAAATTCATTTCGAAATCGTTGTAGACCATTGACACCTCTATATCGGGTGTCTCAAGAATCTACTTGTATTTTGGAAAAGGGTTTTCAAAGTCATAGCTTCCGTGGCAAACACCACATAAATCATTTATGCTAGTTATAGTAAAACAGGTAAATCAAAATAGATGTATATAGGTGCAAGCTCAGTGAAGTAGCTTGCCTGGTTTTCAGCATAATGTCCTTGGCCTTCTTCTCACTGATTAAGGAAATAAACTCCGAGTCTTCTCAAATAAATCCCTTCCAAAGACCACTCCGGTACCGGCATTATCTAGCGTCGCAAACAGGGAATAACAACACTCAATACATCAAACAAAACCACAAGTGGTGCACAAACAAATAACAACCACAAGCATCAAACTAATTATTCAAGCAACAAACTAGGATCTACACCCATAAGGGTCTTTTACAAATCAGGGTTTAACACTTCTACACAAGTGAGGGCCAAATAATAGGTAGCAAGGGCTGGCATGCTACCATATCAGTAGCTAAGAAATGCTACTGATGTTCAAACATCATTTCTAAAATCATGCACACAAATGATTTTATTTGCAAACAATTCCTAAAAGTTAGGAAATTCGAGGAACTATCCATACTAGGGATATTATTCCCTAATAAACACTAGCAACACTAAACTCTTCCTAACATGTTATCAAACCAGTAGCAATATGACATGCTACTGGTGATCTAGCAATACTAACTAAACCACCGTCACACTAAAGATTTTCTACTAAAACAAGCCCTATTAACTAGGAGAATCTAGGAAAATACTACCCTAGTAATATTAACACTAGATAACTAAATGCAACACTAAACCTTTTTCCAAAATGCTATAATACAGAGCTAACACTCTCCTAGTAGATAGTATCACATCTATAGAGGCTAGGAAACACATTTACAACCATAACATTACAATACAACAATTAAGAAAGGTCTTATACAAATAGGCAGAAGAGGCCTAAAACTTATAATTAGCACCACAGTCAATCAGTGACTCCTAAATTCAAACCAAGCTAGGGATATGTTTCCCTACACACATAGGAGACAATCCAATTGGATTTACTCCAAAAATCAATTCACAAAAATCTACAAAAATCATAAAAGTGCTACTGGTGTGTTTTTCAAGAATCAATAGAACTTTTGTTTTAAGCATCCAAAACACATGAGACCAATTCCTACTGAATGGTAATGTGAAGAGCTTTCTAAAACATTTTGATTCACAAATTTTTGAGTAACCAAACTCAAGTTATTAAGAAAACAGTGTTTCAGATCAGTGATAAGAAAACATTTATCCAACCTACAATAATTCATATTTTTCAGATCTGCAAGTTGCACACGTCTCTAAACTTATAACATTACTACTGTGATTTTTGGTTTGGCCGGATTTGCACTTAAACTATTTTAGAACTATTTAAACTAGAGGTCCAGAAACAAATCTAGAAGTAAAAGAATAAACAACCTTAAAAAAAAAAGGCAGTGGGCTGGATCTGGCTGGAGTTGGGCTGTGCCGTGAGGGAGGAAGCCCAGCTCGCGGCCCACGAGCTTGAGCGAAGCGGTACGGGCTGGCTTCTCCTTCCTCGACACGAGCAGGGCACGGACGCGGCGCTGCCGGAGCGCGGCGAGGATGGCGACGGCGGCTCCGACGTCCTGAAAAGAAATGGGGTGCCTATGAGAGAGAACACGGCAAGGGGAGCACGTGTGCACAAAAATGGCGGAGAAAGGTGGCCTGTGCC
This sequence comes from Poa pratensis, assembly GCA_947311845.1. Lineage (NCBI taxonomy): Eukaryota > Viridiplantae > Streptophyta > Magnoliopsida > Poales > Poaceae > Poa > Poa pratensis. The sequence goes on from CAMZMU010000109.1 coordinate 22,702,659, forward strand.
ACCGCGAGCTTGCTCGCACGTCCGCGGCCGGAGGAGAAGAGGATCGGAACGGCGACGGCGATCCCGGGCTTCCCTCTTCGATTCCTCGCGCAGAGAGGGGGAGTAGGGCATGGCGAAGATGCTGGTGGTCAGGGATTTGGAGGGGGAGCTCTCTATCGCCGGCGAGGCGCGTCGGCGACTTCGGCCATGGTTCGGGTTCAATGGAAGCAAGGTGAGAGAGGAAGTGAGGGGAGGAAATGAGTGAGGGGGTGAGGGAGCAGAGGGGTGCGCGGCTTCTTATCATCTCCTCCTCAGCAAGGAGGAACGGGGCCACGGCGTTGACGAAGAGGAGAGCACGGCATCGACGGGTGCGCAACACGGCGGCCGTACCGTGCCGCGTTGCCGCAGCAGAGGGGAAGTGACAAGGGGGAGCAGAGGAGGCAGCGTGCGGTGCTTCTTCGTTTCCTTCAGGGCGTGGCGTGCGTCAGGCGAGAGCCACGGTGAGCACGGCGAGCGGCGACCACGGCATCGCCGGCGTGGGAAGCACGGCGTCGTGCCGGGCACAGAGGTCAACAGAGTTTTTGCAAAACGCCCCCTAAACTCTTTTTCCTCTCACGGATAGGTCCTCGGCTAAAATCCTTTATTTCCTTTTTGAAATCAGTAGGGTTTCCAGAATTTATTTGAGGGGTTTAAACACTTTACAAAAATTAGAGAAAATTCATGTAGCCTCCCCTATATATGAGGAAGCTCCACAAAAATTGGTTTTACAAAATAAAATGTTTTGCTCCATTTTTGATCATAGGATTTAAATAAACCATTTTTGGAAATTAATAATTTGAGACTCCTTTAATATTTAAAACCAGTGGTAAAATAGTATGTAGAACCTTTGGAGCTTTCTTGACAAATATGATATCTTCAAATAAGTTTTATTTTCATAGGGAAAACATTTGTTTTGAGGAAATAGAGAAAATGGGAGGGAATTTATTTATGAAGATCATTTTAACTCATGACCTTCATTTCTTTAAAAGAAGGGAGGGGTTTGTTTTTAAATCAACAAGTAGGTTTACTAGAGGAGGGAGTAATATGAAATGGAGAGAAGTATCATTTCATCTCCCTTTCTAGAATTTTGATAAAGAAAGTATATTGGTTTTCATAAAAATAGAGGAATAGGTAAAGAGGGAGTTTTATTGAAATCATCTCCCTAGGTTTTAGGAGTTTAACTTGGGGTGCATAATTGTAGAGGATGTGTTCCTCTTCAAGTCACACTCCAAATTTGGTGGCCAAGGGTGTCCTACTTTAGTAATAACACCACTGAGGAATTATCCTCACAGCAATAACACAACAATAGTATCAGCACAACAATATCAGCAACACAACAATATCCACATCTCAAACAAGACCACACACTTCAAACCACCAGAATAAATCACACACCTTTTTCCATAACTAACAATGCTACTTTGTAAAAATGGTCACACTCAATTATGACAAGATGTTGTTTAAGGGATAGACCACCCATAACTTAATAGTTTTTAAAATGGTTTGATCAGGAGAAATATGTGAGGTAATATATTTCCCACTAGTATTTCTTTTAAAACTGAGCTGAAACATAGGAGTTTTTTTAAAAATAGGAACTTGGAATTGTCAAGGTGGAAGAAAGGATAGGAGATCACAGATAGCTCTCCATACTTTATAAGCATGAAATTTTTGGGAAATACTTTTACTGTCTCAATTTAAAGGATATTTTATTTGTTGCTAAAACCAAATCATTGTGGAAATAAACTTTTGGCCAACATAAGAATGAAAAAGATATATGGAATATATTCTTGTCATAACATGGTCACCAGTGTTGTAAATATATTTTTACTTAGGTTGATTTCTTGAGTTGACATTTACTAGTCAACCAATCACAACCAACAAGTTACACGAGGTTAACAGAACAAGATAAGGGAAAACACAATCATTTGTGAAGCAATTCAAAAAGTTTTTGTTGGTTCTGAATCTTGGGTCGTGTTTACCCGTGTTATAAATTTGGGATGTTACATGGAGCGGCGGCGACAGAGCGCCATCGGCTCGTCCTTCTCGTCGGTGTTGTCAAGTTGCAGGAGGACCTGGGTGTAATTTCTTTTCTCTGTTGGATCTTTCTATAATTGTGCCGTTCTAATATCATCTCCTTTTACCCACAAAAAAAAGGTTCTAAAAACAGAAAATAGAAAAACAACACAGTTATCTCTCCCCTTCCCGTTGGGCCAATTCCAGCCCGTATATATTCTCTTGCTTTCCTATCTGTCGCTCAAGCAGCGTGTAGCAAGCCAAGCTGTAATTAATTGTTGCCCAGCCCAGCTTCTTCCTTGTCGTCTTCCACCTCACGCACAGGCACATGCGTGTCCTGGCCTTCGTCGTCCGATCCCACCGTCGCCGCTGTCGCTGCGCTGCGAGAAGATAAGCACCCCGACGCCCTGCGCCACTGTCCTTCCTCTCCCTTATCCCTCACTCTCCCTATTCCCTGCTCTACTTTATCCACACGGACGGCCGAAGCCATCGCCGTCGTCGACAGCTGCCGTTGCCGTTGCCGCTGCCGTAGTTGTGCGCGGCGCTGTGGCGGAGGAGGTCGGGGCCGACCTGAGCGCCGCCATCATGCGTCTCCTGCCTCACGATCCGGCCGCCGTCTTGCCTTCCGATGGACGGAGCTGTACGCAGCTCTCGGTCAGCAACGACTTGCATGCATGGATCGTGCCTATGCACACACACGGAAGCTAGCATGATGCTTGGACATGCGCATGCAATACTCCTGCACGCGCGGCCATGATCGGCATGATATGTGGACAGCGCCCGGCCGGAGATCGTCATCGTCCGATGGGACAAAGAAACAGAGAAAAACGTTTCGGGATAGGACGTGTTGAGTTGCTCAACATCCACCTGACAATCTGAATCGTTGATCGGAAATTGAACACATACGATTTAATGTATCCGCACATGTTTGTTCTTTTAATAGTAGTATAGATAGAAAAGAAAATAGACAAATAAGGTGGCCCTAGATATATACCATGGTAACTAGTGTAGACAACCTCAAACAGACAAATGCCGCTCACCGTCGAAGATGCTATTTTTTTTCTAACTGACCTTCGAAGGTGCACTTATCACTGTTTTCAGTTTTTTTTAGGCAAATCGCTGTTCTTCAGTTTAAACGTTTAAAAAGGATCTCGTGGAGTTTTGGGCCTCATAGGCTCATGCTCTTAGGTCTATCGGGCCCATGTATTTGGTAGTACTTCACTTATTGCTCGGTACCATTTGTTCGGCCCATTAAATCACTCCGGATTCGCTCAAAAAAATAAATAAATCACTCCGGTGAGGCGAGGACGCCGGGAAAGCGGCTGCGGCACGGCACCCACGAGTGCTCCTCCGGCGAGCGGCGGCGATGGACGGGAGCGGCGGCGATCCCGCGACGACGGGAAGTGGCGCCGGGTTCGAGTGGGATCCAGACTCCCAGCTGTACTACCACGCCAGGTCCCCCTTCGTGCCCTGCCCTCCTCCCTTCTGCCCCCATACGGCTCAGTTTTTCCTTCCAAAACCCCGACGCCTTGCCTCTGGGCGCCGCGAGCAGTTGAGGCTGCTCCAATCCATACCGGTATAGAGTTTTGCGCGATTCACATCGGGGAGCGCTGAAGCGTAATAGTTATTTTGTTCAGAACGCTTACTTACTACTAGCAAATTAGGGAATAGCAGGGGTCTGGGTTTACCATTGCTGCCTCAATGCAGACTACCTGGGGTTCTGTACATCTTTTTCTGTTGTTGTTAAATATCTGTTGCTGCTGTGAATGTTAACTGAATCCGCGCTTGTAGCCGCTGCGATGCAGTTGAGGTGTTGAATCTCTCATGCGAATGAAATGCTTTTTAGGGTGCACCTTGAATTAGTAGTAAGATAAAATATAGGATTATTTATATTATATAATACCGTTGTTGTATTTTAATCTTTTTGTCTGATATTCACTTGAAACTGTATCATTGCAGTACTGGATTTTGCCATGACCCTGTCGCTGGCTGGTACTATAGCAGTACAGATGGTCAGTACTACATCTATGAGAATGGAGATTACGTGTTATGGACTTCAGATGCGGTAATTACAAGTTCATTTGGTTCCTCCAAATTTCTCAGCGTGTCATTGGCATGTGTGATCTTACATCCATATTCTAACAGGGCAAGGAACCCAGTGTACATTCTCCAGCTGATGAAGCTAGCCAAAGTGTCCTAGAGTGCTCTTGTATGTCTCATTACTCGATATGCTGCATCTTTTGAGGACATTTTTTTTTGGTATCTACAACTCTCTTGAAATTGTTGAAAAATAAACATGCCATCGTTAGCTTCAGAACAGTTGTATTAGCCAGAAGTGTGCAGAATTGCAGATATCGTGTTTCTGTTGTAGAAAATGGTCCGGACTACTTTTTCGGGAAACAAATCATGGGAAATAGAACTCTTTGTAACAGCTGGTATTGGAAAGATAATGTCATAATTTTTCACGTTTAATAGCAGGGCCGGAACCGGATATTCCTCAGCCTCCGTCAGAATGGTTATTGCTTAAATAATTACCTCTCTTATTTAATGAACATCTTTCTTTTTTCAGATCCCTGAATTGTGCTTGATTTTGCTATTTTCTTGCAGGATGGAGGAAACACTAATCAACTTGTATTTATCAGGATACTCAAATATAGAGGTCAACAACGAAAAATTACTAAGAGAATCACAGACAAGTGGTGAGTAACTTGAATTACTGCCTTTTCCCACCTTCTTGTATTGTGAGGGATTGTTCCCTGAATTTTGCACTAGAAATTCTAATGAACTTATTATGGTCACCAGAGGAAAACAAAAGTGAGGCAGTTGAGAACAAACTCAGTAACTTGGCTTCAGATAATGCGTCAGACTCTCTGTATGATGCTACATTACCTCAAATAGAAGATAAAATGCAAACTGAGAACTTCACAGCTGTGAATGAATCTTTAGGGGAAGGTGAGGGGCCATATTTCTATCTTTAAGCCCTTACAAAATGCTGGACACTAACAAACTATTAAGGATTATCTGATGCGTCGTCTCTGTTTGATGTGTGGGTCTTACTGATATTTTGTTTTGCATATTTTTTGCCCAGAGGAAGAGAAATGGCTTTCCCATTATGGTCAAGTAGAGAGAGTAAATGATGATCTGCCATTGTTGCCGAGCGTCGACCTGTGGGACTGGGATATGGTCACAGAACCTGTCAGCAAAGGTCAGCCCATGGCTAGGCTTGTGGGACGTTTAACTAGGGGTTCTAGTAAGCTTCATCCGTCACTGCCTGCTCGTGGTGGCCTTCTAAGAACCGCTCCTGTACGCGAAGTTCATCTTGATCTTGTACGTGTTTCATCAGGTGAGACTGGATACTTGGATAGGTTCCAGAGATAGGAAATTGCACCCTCCTTTTGATACCAAGGCATAGTAGGTTTTCCTTCCTAATATACGCAAGTTTCTTTTGATGAAACTTGAATATAACATAATGAACTTTTTTCTATTAAAACAATCATTTAAGCTGAAGAAAAGACATGGTATTGTTAAGGCAGATTTCCACTGTTCTTTGGCTGACAATTGTGGGGCTAAAACTCCGTACTTCTTGCAAGTACTTATGTATCACATTATCAGGGAAGTTGTACAGGCTAAGGAACCCAAGCAGAAAATACTGGGCCTCTTTATCAGCATACGACTCTTCTAACCCAACAAAAGATTGGGGTTTTCCTGACATATATGCCAACCCTGATAACAATTCAGATAAGCAGCCAACTGCATGTAGCCAGTCTGAAGTTGCTCATGAATCTTCTACCGGGGGAGATGTTTCAGCTGCTAGTAGCAAGGCAAGTAAATGTTTAACTGATTCTACCATTGCCTTTTGCTGAAGTATTGTGTAGCCTGTATCTTTTCCATCAATTTACTGAAAGTTAAACCCATCTGTAGATTTATGTGGCATATAGGTTCTGCTCCTTTTTAAAAACATGCAACCTATTCGTTTGTTATCTCATGCGAATTGGAGACCATATGAATGGAATCAATAGTAAAAAGATGTACTCCCTCTGATCCGGTATAACTGTCGCCGGAAATGAACTGTTTATGTGCAACGTACTAGTACACAACTCCCAGACACTTTTTAGGATTAGAGGGAGTAGAAGAAATATCAGAGGCTAGATGAAGCATAAATGCCTTTTCGTCTAGTGTGTACTACTCCTAGGTAACAACGTGAATAGCCAACTTTAAACTTAAGAGGTTTGACTTCTAAATGTGGGATTACGGGGGTCAGGCAATAAAGGCGGTAGGAGGAAAGGGTTTTTCATCGTGTTATAATAAGCAAAAAAATTCGGTCATGTGTGTACGAATAAATAGTGATGATTCCTACGAGTGTAAAAGGGTGTATTCATTATTTATTAGTATTTTTGCAAAAAATGCTGTTCCCACGTATGATTATAAGTGCATTCATGTTGTGAACTTTGATTCACAATGGGATAACAACCGTGCAGAAGATAGCCAGACGGTGTGGCTGTGAAGAATTGGGTAGACATAGGTTGAGAAGAGAGAATTACGAGGGAGAGATTAGATTGATTGTTCTTGCTTGATTCGATAACTTACATGACCGACACATATATAATACCTCCTAACTTGACACCCAAGGCGTTATACTTTCCTAACTTACTGTTCCGAATTAACCTTTCCTAATCCTATCTATAACTCATCTTTCCTAATTCAAGTCGTCTCCTTCATGAACTTTTCCCTAGCCGACTCCTTCTCAACCAATGTCTACCCAATTCGTCGCAGCCACGCCGTCTGGCTATCTTCTGCGCGGTAGTTATCCTGATTTGAATCAAAGTTCACAACAATTTTGTTGATTGGATGTGTTTTGCATGAGTGGTGGTCCACCTGTGTAGATGATTTTAGTTGTGTATCCAAATACTTTGTAAATTGTTGATCTCACATGTATTAGATAAGTAATAGTGGTGGGAGAGTGAACTCACCATCAACTCCAAACTCTCTAGGTAGGAAAAGATATCTACATTATGTAGCCTGATTCTGGACGTTGTAATAATGTATATGTGGTGTTTGATCAGATGGGCATATTTTTGCTTCAATACTAGTTTGTCTTATTATTGTACCAAATACATTGACAATGCTATATTGTTCCTATGTTTCAAATCTCAATTAAAGTGGCCATGTTTCAGAGTATTGCTTCTGCTGAACTGCTTCCTTATGTTTCTAATTTCTGTTGTAAATAGCAAATCATAAAGCATCAGTAGTGATGTTCTTGACATCAATATTATGAGATTCTTGCAATATTTGCAGGAGCACAAGGTAAACACTTATAGGGACAGAGCTGCTGAGAGAAGAATCCTACACCGCGGCTTAGGGATAGGACCTGGGCAGAAGCGAAGTAATGACACGAATTCTGATGAATATGAGGAGGAAAATGAGGACATGGACTCATTGGGAGTTGCACCAGTTGATATGAACTTCCGTTCCAGTGGTTTGAAGTCTGCCAAGAGAATCATGGAGAACATGGGCTGGAAGGAAGTATGTCTCTATATTATCTGCACTGTTGGACTTGATATATGCTTTTGCATTCTAGGATGGAAAAAATTCTTTCAAGAACAAGTTTTTTCATAATTTCATTCTATGTAGCTAGATTTATGTAAACACCAGTTCCCTGAAATCTCAGCGACTGAGGATATCAGGGTAGACCTTTGAATGAATGTTACATATTTCCTACAGCTATTTCTCCTTTATTACTGGTTACTAGTAATGTTTTGGAATCTTGGTGCTACATATATGTTATATGAACCAAGGGTGATAAGCTATTGAAATGAAGCATAATATTTGGTTAAGGTTATTTTTCATTGAGCAGATTATCTTAACAAACACATGGCAAAACATTGATAAGTATTTTAATCTTTAGAATAAATAGTTGACTTTCGTATTGACTTTCAGATTTTGTTTCATTCTCAAACTTGTTTAGGGAGAGGCCCTTGGTAAAAGCAGACAGGGTATTGTAGAACCTATACAGCCTACCAGCAACAAACATGGTGCTGGTTTGGGATGGAGCCAAACCCGCTAAGATGTTTATGATCTCTGAACATACATGGCGATTTCAGTGCATGTTTTGTGGCATCCGGAGGTAAATTTATACTGTGTCTGATAAGATAATGAGGAGAATGCACCAAATTTACATTTCGTTAATTTATTATTTATGTAGCTTCTCTCAAGCAGTTTAAACAGTGAAACTTTATACTTAAGACTTTAAGAGCCATATGTTAAACATAATGTGCTATCTGAGACATGGAACTTTACTCAAATAGTGTTGGATCTTGAAAGTGTATGTGGTAACTTGCCAAAACTTGGTGTCGTTGATCCAGGTGTAACTTCTTCTATGCAGGATAGCAGACTTCATGGCATTCTGACCATTTTCTGAGAGGATGTTGTGTTGCTAAAGCAGATGCAGAGGTTTTCCTACTTATGTTTAATTTGTCCTGTACTGCATCTAGGAAAACCTTTTGTGTAGCTGAAGTTGTCTGGCTTAAAATCCTCAACAAGGATAATTGTGAACTGTCATTGGATTGATAGAAGGCCCGTATTATTGAAAGAAAACAATAACAACTTTCTTGACATTATAATTCGAAGAAAGTAAACTTTGACTGCATTTTTTTATATTTATGTATGGTTTTGGGCCTAACCTACTGCATGATTGTACTACGTTTTTGCTACCATATTTTGTAGAGATTTTCCTTGTCCCAAGCTGTGCAATTGCTTGTGTTATCCAAAACTACAATACCTCTATTGCTCACATTCAGATTGTACATTTGCATTTCCCATCGCTGATACACATAGTAAATCTGTACAGCTACTTTTGAGTCTATTTTCCTTCTGGTAACTTACAGTATGCATTGTATCTGAGTTGACACTGTTACAGTATTTTGACATGGTCTGTTGTTTTGTGCTTTTTCCATCCGTCAGTTGATATATTGTGCGACGTCTTGGACTTGCTCTTTGTAACACTTTATATTTATTACTCTATTTGTAGTGTGGTAAAAATGCTTTTAAAACTCTTGATCTTTGATCACTGAGTTGTTAGGTGTAGTCTCTAGTAGATGCAAAAAAAAATTACTTTCGAGATGTTAGGACCTAGGATACCATCATATATTTGTTTGAAGTAGCACTATGCCATGGATTTCAGCTTCATTATCTTATGCGATGTCATTTGACTATTGTAACCACCTTAGTTCTTCAAGAAAGTTGCATCCATTTTTAGTTTTTATTGTGATCATGGCTCATGACATGAGTGTATGTATGATGGTTGTGTCTCAGAATTCGATGTAGAACAGTAGTTAAGGTTCATAAGAATGCTAGATTGGATTTTCTTGTACATGCCAGTACCACAATATATGTAACTATATAAGGGCAAGAGCGCATGTTGGGTGTAAGCTAAATACTACTAAATAGGATTATTCATCTTCTTCCTGCTGTGTGAATTACTAGTACCTTGGACAAACAAGTCACTTTCAACCCCATACAAGTACCAAAAAGTAAAGTTAGTCTTCCTTGGGAATGATTAACAATCTTAATATCTTGGGAGGAGGCTGGAGCTGCTCATTGTGCACAAGCAAGGTATATGTAGTGCATATGACAGAAGACGGTGAGATCACAAAGAGAATGGAGGGAAGACGGTGGTTAGGAGTAAGGGCCGTTATTATATGCTTACTTTTGTCCTAATTGCTTTCTAGGGCGGAAAGAAATCAAAGGGCTCAATTCCACCGTCCTGAAAACCGGGGCACTGCTCTCCATATGGTTACCTACCTAAAGAATGATTATCTAGCTTGGTTTAGCAATCACTGTGATGTGGGGGGTTCAACTGCTCAAGTGTGACTTGGCCCCAAACCAACTCTGATGTGGGTTCAGCCTCTTGTTTGAATCCACAATGATGTAGTACTATTACTTTAGTGCATAATTCGTCGTGATTGTCAGCATCTTTTTGTTGGTAAGATTCATCAGACCTTATGTGCGTTTGTTTCAGGGAGCGGAGGAAACGGTGAAAATCGATGTGACAAATGGATCTTGGCTACCAATTTGGCTGGAAAAGTAGACGTTTAGCAGCGGGTACTTAACCCCGTACCCGAGGACCAAGTGAAATTCTTCCTCTTTTTTGCGACTCTAGTCTATTTTATAACCTATAAATTGATTGATCTATCCCGGGCTGTAAATATAACAAAGAGAAAACATTTGATGTGCTGGCCATAATCTCTCAGTTTCATTTTATTTGAAAGCTTCATATTTTTTGTTTGTTAATGGTGTTGATTTCTAGCCTCCACCCTTGGCTCATGAAACGGATGCGGATAACAACCTATAACAAAAGAAATCAACAAACTTTGAATTTTGACTGGAGTGGCAGATACACTTTCTACTGAACCGTTGAAGCGTCACGGTGTAATTGAGCATCAGCATGCACGGACCAACGCAAGCCCTCAGCATGCCTAGGTAAGACGCATGAACTGACCTCTCTTATACTCTTATACTGTTTCTTTTAGAGAAAGTTATACTCTGTACTGTTAGATTCGGTGCCAAAGGGCTTCTCTGATTGCAAGAGTTCTAAAACACAAAAATTAAACATTCTCGAACCCTGTAGATTGAAAAGGTATAGTAATTAGCATTAAGATTGTTGAATGCACCACAAGAAAAAACAATTTTTTGGGAGAACTGTAGTAAGAGATTTGAGGGCCTCTTTGGTTGGCAAGATTTGAAAAACATATGAATAGGAATATTACAGGAATAGGATGCTGTACCACGTGTTGTTGGGTTGCAGCGCAGGAAAAGCATAGGAAATTGTCTCATAGTTGTCAGACTCGTAGGAATTTTACTATGAGGTCTCAACTCCTGCTAGAAATCCTAAACGATTGTAGTGTAGGAAAGCAATCAATAGGAAGTTTGGAGTGTTTATTCTTTTGAGCCAAATGGTCTCCATGCTAAAAATTCCTATCGGTTGAAACCTACACAATTCATTTGGAAATCGTTTGAACCAAAGAAGCCCTGAGTATATAGTTTTTTTTCTTCTTCAAAGTAGAGTGCAAACTAATCCTTGGAAAAAAAAAATCTGAGAATTCTTGCAAATCAAACCTACGTACTAGTATAATTTTTTTCCTAAGGAACAATATCCTCAAGAAGTCCTATACCAAAATCCTATAAAACTCATTTGGAATTTTGATCAGAGAAGCCCTTTGTTTTTGTGCTCATATTACTTGTACAGTCGATTGATTAGCAGAGTGTTCACTAGTGACCCAGCAAGCATCAGACGTGTCTTTGACCCGTACTCTTGGCATTTCCCAGGAGCATCAAGCAAGCACACGCGCGCATGGCAGGGACGAGCTCTGCCTCCCGCGTAGGGGGTTCCATTCCATCGGGAACGTAACGTCCAGCCGTGTCAAATCATTGGCACTGTTTCCGCCTCCACAGGGAACAGATGCAATCACGACAGCGGCGTGTTCGTGTCCGTCCGTCTCCGTCACCATGCAGATATAGAAAAGGAAAAACCTTCCAATCCAAATCGCTCTGGTCGAGGACGCAAGTCCCAATCTCCATCCATCAGAATTCATGGACTCTGGCCCTCACGGTTCTGGAGTTCAAGCTCTCTGCTCAAGCGAAGTGCCTTCTCTCTTCTTTCCATGTGTAGACCAGACCAGAGCATGGTCATCTTCTCGTGTTGTTCACTTGTTCTGCCTGACTGCCTGCCTTGGCCTGATGGCCCCAGCCACAAGCCTGCAAATAATTGCACATCACTAATATTACTAGCTAATTGTTGCATGCTCGCCCTTGTTAGTCTTAATTGCCTAGAGTTAAACAAATGGACACCTAGCAAGCACCACCTCCTCCTCACATGACCCCTATCCCTGTCCTTGTGACTTGTATTCTTCTTGTCTTTAGCCCACGCATGTGCCCCTTCCACCCACCACCACGTCATGCCTAGATTCCCCGGCCTCCCTCGCACGCTCCCTGGTCGTCTTACCGACACCATTAACTATAAGCAATCTTTGCTCCTGTGTATCATTGTTGCTTGCAAGTTCCTTCTAACATTACAACTCAATCGCCGGAATTCATTTTCTCCCTTTTTTTATATGTTTATTCAAGTTTATAATAGTGTTTGTACTGTGGCCCTCATGCATAAACCCCTAGAAATTGTTGTTCAATCACACAATGCAAGGAGTTTGCAAATGATTTTGTTCAAGCACAGTACGCCACCTGTATATCATTGTTGCTTGCAAGTTCCTTCTAACATTATAACTCAATTATCAGAAATCCTTGTTTTTCTTTAATCGGCGACACATTCTCTTCCCCTGTTCTAGGTGATGTCCTCATCCATTGCATGCCATGTGTTTTTCAGATTTCTGGATTTTGTGAAACTGCCTGTAATTGTCCTTTCAGGATCTAAGTACACATCAGTCCATATCCTCACTTGCTTTCTGCTTGCAAGCTGCACTTACCAAAAGTCTACAAGTTTGTACAAAAGGATGGATGGATTGGCCATCATGGTTTTTTTTTTCTTGAGTAGATGCTGTCACGCGGATGCTGTTGAATGAGTCCACTATCTCACGTGATCCAGTAATCACTTCAATTTTATCTGGTCATATTTCTTTCTTTCTTTATTTTTTAAATGGGAAGAAGATCATATTGTGATTCTGTTTAGCAACGCTATTAATGGATCCTGCAGATCGGCTCACTCTCAATTACCACCGCCACCGCGACCGCGAGTTACATTCCAAACTTCAAATATATTATGATTTGGTCAGTCAAAAACTTACTGTACTACATTTTGTAGTTTATGCTAAGATGAACATGGTAGAAGTAGACTAACTGGGTTGTCAAGCAGAACCTGCTAGTCTAGTAGATCTAGACTCTGATATGGTGAAAACTGCTACACCGTGCATGGTTTGATGATTTGTCCCTTAAACTCATTTGCTAGGACAGCACATAGACTTGGTAGTCAATGCTGGACGTGCTAAATGCAGTGGTGTGTGAAGCGGAATCGAGAGGTGTTTTCCAGGACATAAGGAAGTGGGGCATAAGGCACAGACTCTCCCTGTTCGCAGATGATGCCGCATTGTTCTTATACCCTTTAAAAAATGAGCTTGCTGCTGCCAAAACAATCCTAGACCTGTTCGGCAATGCCTCAGGGCTTTGTTGCAACCCAGCTAAATGCGCCATTGCTCCTATTGCATGCCAAGAGGTCAACCTAGCAGAGATTATGCAACCATTCCCTTGCCAAGTGGTCAGCTTCCCCTGCAAATATCTAGGGCTTCCTCTCTCTCTGACTAAACTGAAGAAAGATGAGCTTCAGGCACTTATTGGAAAAATCAGCAGGAAATTAGCAACTTGGAAAACCCTCTTGCTAACCTCTAGTGGACGGCTTGTTCTAATCAAGACCGTGTTGCAGGCAATTGCAGTTTACCATTTGCTTTCAATGGAGCTGCCAGTGTGGGTGATAAAGAAGATCAATAAAATTTGCAGAAGTTTCCTATGGCATGGTACCGGAGACGCTAATGGGGGAAATTGCAGAGTGGCATGGCATCAAGTATGTAAGCCAAAGGAATACGGTGGTCTCGGATTGCACAACATCAAATTCCTTAATGATGCTTTGCGGATCCGCTGGAGGTGGTTTGAGAAAGAAAACGGGCTACGAGCATGGTCAGGTTTGCAGTTCAAACTCTCCCTGGAGGCTGAGAGTCTTTTCAGAGCAGCAACAAAGTGCATTGTCGGCAGAGGAGATAGGATGAACTTCTGGTTTGATAGATGGATCGATGGCAGCAGCCCAAGCCAGATTGCCCCAGACTTGTTGAAATTTGTCAAGGCTAGGGGTGCAAAGAAGCGCTCGGTAGCAGAGGCCTTGTTGGAGGAGCAGTGGGTGAAGGATATTAGAGGCAGCCTTTCCCTGCAAGCAATTGTTCAGTTCATGTCCCTCTGGTGTATCATTCAGGAGAGGCCTCCTCTTTCATCAGCTGAGGACAGTTTCATTTGGTGCCTGTCACATCAGGGAGGTTACACGGCGAGATCGGCGTATAAGGCCTTCTTCCTGGGGTCAGTTAAGGCTGATTATGCGAGGGCTCTTTGGAACAGCCGTGCACCGCCTAAGGAGAAGTTCTTCTCCTGGCTGGTCATGCGAAATCGTTGCTGGACGGCGGACAGATTGGAAAGAAGAGGATTGCCAGGGCCTAGTCAATGCTTGATGTGTGACCAAGAACCTGAAACCTTGGATCATTTGTTGGCAAACTGTTCTTTTGCGAGAACCTTTTGGTTCAGACTATGCCAGGCTACGCAACACCCAGACATCACTCCCTCTGACCAGATCTCTGTCCGAGCCTGGTGGGTTCAGATTCTTGGTCGTTTGAGGAAAAAACAGAGAAAAGACACGGCTACCTTCATCATAGCAGGCATGAGAATCCTTTGGCTTGAAAGAAACGCGAGGGTTTTCGAAGGAGTAGAAACGAACATGAATGCTTTAGTTGCAAAAGTGTGTAATGAGCTGACCTTGTGGGTGCTAGGCAGTAAAAGAGTGGGCACTGGTGAGGAGTAGTCTAGCTTTTTCAGTGCGGACGGCAAGGCCGTGTGTAATTCGTGTTGTAAAACTCTCTTCCACTCTTAATGCGATGACAGCAACTTGGGTTGTTTGTCCTTGAAAAAAAGAAAAAAAAAAAAAAAAAAATGCTGTATTTTTTTCATTCTCCACCCACTTTCATCATCCATGTAAAAACTGACCAGCTTTTCACACCAGAGGATGCCTTGCCAGCTTTGAGCTTCACTTGCATGCTGATGCATCATTACCCAACACATTAGCTCTACCAACATACTTGTGAACTAAGCCTACTCACATCAGCTCTTAGATAAACTGAAGCAAGCAGATGTTTTACCCAGCTTTCGCAGTAAAAAAGTTTTCTGAACATTGCCCTCTTATCTATGTATTGCAGCAGCACCGTTCTTTCCCGTCACTGAAGAACAGAAAAGCATGCTGTTCTTTTTTATCTGGCAATACGGCAGCTGCCTGCCCCCAAAACCCCAAATGGAAGCCCTAATTCCGATGTAAATACTCTGTAAGTTCCACTCATTGGAATTATCTTCCACGGGATTAGAGGTGCTGTGTTGTGTGTTCCACGGTTAATTACGACCTCCCATTTACCAATGGGAATTTGTACTGAAGGAGGGTGGTAGATCTAGATCTGTGAGCCCGCGAACAATTTCAGTACAGCGTCAGAATTTTTTTAACCGCTGCTGATGGCGGCTTCGTCGCAATTAGCACAAAGATCAAGAAAGGCAGGGTGAGGCTACTAGTTTAACCATGAGCTGCTATAGCTACCAGTTGGCGGTGAAAAGTATTGGCTAAGTAGCAGTAGATCCCATCTACTTTGCCAAGGCCATGTGGGTAAGATTAGATCTAACCCACACCTCTAGTCTAGTTTAACTTTGTTAACCTGTAGAGCGGGCAGAGAGCCACTAGCATTACAGTTTGAATATGATTTTTCACTGCATGGAATGAACTGTCCTGGGTGTGTCAGACCATCCACTACGTGGGTTCGATTCAAAGAAAAAAGTGTCAGACTATGGAGTCGATGTTGTTTCGCTGCTATGTATGATCCGATTCAACACATGCATGTACAGAGATGGGACCCATCAAATAAAAGTAAAAAAATCAGAATCCTTCGTTGGTTTGCATGCTGTGCGCACTCCTCCGTACCTTTGCATGTTGCATGCAGGCCAAAAGAATCTTATTTAACTGCATGCATCGAGTAGGAACCGAATCCAAGTTTGGGTTCGCTTCTTGTGTCAGACCGCAGGAACCGATGCCCTGCTATGTGCGGAGTCGAATCAAAGTCACCCAGGGTTCGCTTTTATGTAACATAGTGGATGGTCTCATGTGGTTTACCAGCTGTGGTGCATCATGCTTGCCTCCCTCCCTTGTTTTTCTTTACCCCTTTTCAACTTTCGTTTTAACCATTGAAGATTCTTGCTACCCATGCCATGATCACAACTACAGAAAGCTTTTACCTGCTCCTTTAACACAAGGCCAGAGAGTACTCATACAGTATCTTTTTTTTTTTGAAACGGAGAATCATGGAACTTATTTCACATGGCTGTTGCATTTCCAAGATATTCTCGCACCCTTTTAATTAGCAATGGGATTGCAGTTTTTTGCATTGCATCCATGACGAGTGGTTCGCATTGCCAGCTGCAAGAAATCCACTGCATCTTACCAATGTCACTCACACCCTTTGCCGCAACTTTGAGAGAATTATCTTTCCCTGAGCAGCCAATAGCAAAATTGTTGCGACAGTTAAATGTAATCACTTAATTAAGCAGGGCAAGATCTTTTTTTGTAGGGAAAAGCAGCACTAGTGGTCTTATAGGATTTTTTCCACCTCCCTCTCTTTCTCTGTCACTAATGGAACTCAAATTTGGCAAACAAAAGCAATTAGTCGTTGGTGAGCCCTCTCCAGAAATTTCAAACCAAGGTCGATCAGGCATGCAAATCTTCCTAATTTCTTATTAGCAGCCATAATTAATCTGTCAGCGCAGTGGATGGAATAAACTAAACACAAGGAGGGACAGGGGTGCGGTGTGTGCCCCTGACCCAACCGGTGGCCTTGGATGTTGGATCCGGAGATTCTGCAGACACACATGACACCCTCCTCCAGCACTTTACAATGTCAGCGCAGCGGCTCAAAACCCTGTGGTTTAGCTTAATCTAACAGGGCCCTACTACTGCCACCCAATCCGCCATTTTCTTACTTGTTTGCAGCTCCATCCTCTGTCTCCCTGACCTCTTTTTTCCATGGATGGAGATATAAAAATTGCACCCATGGTCTGCAAGACTCTCTTGATCCATTACTAAACCAGTTTGTGAGTGTGAGTGATTGAGTTAACCTTGCCACCAAGCCAACTAAAAGTAGCGAGGCACAAGTACCATGTTATTATCCAGTGGCGGAGCTAGAGTATTTGTAACCAGGGTGCACCCATGGTGTCACAACACATTTAAACAAGTTTTAGGGGGTGCATATATGGTAAAAAAATACTATTTTACAAAGAAAAATAAATTTTACCGGTGTCCTGTGCACCCGGCTGCCATAAGGTGGATCCGCCACTGTTATTATCTATCTACCCTTCCAACACAAGCGAGAACCAAGATTTGCTTGTGTTGTGATTTGCGACACACCAGCGTGGCTAGCTAATTCTATAGCACCACCTCATCTTCCTCCTCTTAATCCGAGCTTCTTGGGCACTGGATAGATAGAACTAGGAGAGTGCAGTACTGTCGAGTGTATAGCAGATGCCTCCTGACATGAGCGGCGGCATTAGGTGGAGGAGTGGGCACGTGGTGCTGTTCTGCGGGGTCGTCATGGCGTGCATGGGCGGCGCCCTGGCCCTGGACGCGCAGGGCGCGGCGCTGCTCGCGTGGAAGCGCACGCTTGGCGGTGGCGGCAGCGCGCTCGGGGACTGGGACCCGGCGGACGCGTCGCCGTGCCGGTGGACGGGCGTGTCCTGCAATTCCGGCGGCGGGGTCACCGAGCTGAGCCTGCAGTTCGTCGACCTCCACGGCGGCGTGCCGGACAGCCTCTCTGCCGCCATGGGCGCCACGTTGGAGCGCCTGCTGCTCACCGGCACCAACCTTTCGGGCCCCATCCCGCCGCAGCTCGGCGACCTGGCAGCGCTCAAGCAGCTCGACCTCAGCAACAATGCGCTCACGGGCTCCATCCCGGCCAGCCTCTGCCGCCCCGGGAGCAAGCTGGAGAGCCTCGTCGTGAACTCTAACCATCTCGAGGGCGCCATCCCGGACGCCATCGGCAACCTCACGGCGCTGCGCGAGCTCATCTTCTACGACAACCAGCTGGAGGGCGCCATCCCGGCCTCCGTCGGACAGATGGCCAGCCTCGAGGTGCTCCGCGGCGGCGGCAACAAGAACATCCAGGGAGCGCTCCCGAAAGAGATCGGCGACTGCTCCAACCTCACCATGCTCGGCCTTGCCGAGACCAGCATCTCCGGCCCGCTCCCGGCCAGCCTCGGCCGGCTCAAGAAACTCGAGACGCTGGCCATCTACACCGCGATGCTCTCCGGCCCGATTCCGCCGGAGCTCGGGAAATGCGGCAGCCTGCAGAACATCTATCTGTACGAGAACGCGCTCTCCGGCTCCATCCCGGCGCAGCTCGGCGGCTTGAGCAACCTTAAGAACCTGCTGCTGTGGCAGAACAACCTCGTCGGCGTCATCCCGCCGGAGCTGGGCGCGTGCACGGCGCTCAACGTGGTGGACCTGTCCATGAACGGCATCACCGGCCATATCCCTGCCACGCTCGGGAACCTCTCATCGTTGCAGGAGCTGCAGCTCAGCGTCAACAAGGTGTCTGGCCCGATTCCGGTGGAGCTCGCGCGGTGCACCAACCTCACCGACCTCGAGCTCGACAACAACCAGATGTCCGGCGGCATCCCGGCCGAGATAGGCAAGCTCGCGTCGCTGCGCATGCTGTACCTCTGGGCCAACCAGCTCACGGGCACCATCCCGCCGGAGATCGGCGGCTGCGTCAGCCTCGAGTCGCTCGACCTGTCACAGAACGCGCTGACCGGGCCCATCCCGCCGTCCATGTTCCGCCTGCCACGGCTGTCCAAGCTGCTGCTCATCGACAACGTCCTGTCCGGTGAGATACCGCCGGAGATCGGCAACTGCACGTCGCTCGTCCGGTTCAGGGCGAGCGGCAACCACCTCGCCGGCGTCATACCTCCCCAGATTGGCAAGCTCGGCCACCTCAGCTTCCTGGACCTCAGCTCGAACAGGTTGTCCGGTTCCATCCCTGCCGAGATCACCGGGTGCCAGAACCTTACGTTCGTCGACCTGCACGGCAACGCCATCACGGGCGTGCTACCGCAGGGTCTGTTCCAAGGAATGCTGTCGTTGCAGTACCTCGACCTCTCGTACAACGCCATTGGCGGCACGCTGCCATCGGAGGTGGGCAAGCTGGGCTCGCTCACGAAGCTCGTCCTTGGCGGGAACCGGTTGATCGGTCAGATACCGCCGGAGATCGGCTCGTGCACGCGGCTCCAGCTCCTAGACCTCGGGGGCAACTCGCTGTCCGGCGCGATACCGGCGAGCATCGGCAAGATCCCGGGTCTGGAGATTGCTCTTAATCTCAGCTGCAACGGCCTGTCGGGTACCATGCCGAAGGAGTTCGCTGGGCTCACGCGGCTCGGCGTGCTCGACGTCTCGCACAACCAGCTATCCGGCGATCTCCAGCTGATGTCCGCTCTCCAGAACCTCGTGGCGCTCAACGTCTCCTTCAACAACTTCTCCGGCCGCGCGCCGGAGACGCGTTCTTCGCCAAGCTGCCCATGAGCGACGTCGAGGGCAACCCGGCGCTGTGCCTCTCCCTGTGCCCCGGTGACGGCAGTGACCGCGCCCGGCGCGCCGCTCGCGTGGCCACCGCCGTGCTGGTCTCCGCTCTGGTCGTCCTCCTGATCGCCGCGGCGCTCGTCCTCTTCAGCCGCCGGCGCCAGCGCTCGATTTTCGGCGGCGCACGACCGGAGATGACAAGGACGCCGAGATGCTGCCGCCGTGGGACGTGACGCTGTACCAGAAGCTGGAGATCAGCGTGGGCGACGTGACACGCAGCCTCACCCCGGCGAACGTGATCGGGCAAGGCTGGTCCGGTTCGGTGTACCGCGCGAGCGTGCCATCGACCGGCGTCACCATCGCCGTAAAGAAGTTCCGGTCGTGCGATGACGCGTCCGCCGAGGCGTTCGCCTGTGAGATCGGCGTGCTGCCACGCGTGCGCCACCGCAACATCGTGCGGCTCCTGGGATGGGCCTCCAACCGCCGGGCACGCCTCCTGTTCTACGACTACCTCCCCAACGGCACCCTCGGCGGCCTGTTGCACGGCGGCGCCACGGGACTGGTGGTGGAGTGGGAGGTGCGGCTCTCGATCGCGGTCGACGTGGCCGAGGGCCTCGCGTACCTCCACCACGACTGCGTGCCGTCGATCCTCCACCGCGACGTCAAGGCTGACAACATCCTTCTTGGGGAGCGCTACGAGGCGTGCGTCGCCGACTTCGGCCTCGCCAGAGTCGCCGACGACGGCGCCAACTCGTCGCCCCCTCCGTTCGCCGGATCGTACGGATACATCGCTCCGGGTAAGGCACCACTTGAATTAAGTTCGTTACACAATTAATTCCAGCTTGCGTCGTACTTCCTGCCAGTTAAGTTCGTTACTGAACATGATTCGGTCACGCAGTACACTGACATTTACACTCGTGATCACATTCGAATTAATCGATGCAGAGTACGGGTGCATGATCAAGATCACGACGAAGAGCGACGTGTACAGCTTCGGGGTGGTGCTACTGGAGATCATCACGGGCGGCGGCCGGTGGAAGCTGCGTTCGGCGAGGGGAAGAGCGTGGTACAGTGGGTGCGCGAGCACCTTCACCGGAAGCGCGACCCGGCGGAGCTGGTGGACGCCCGGCTGCAGGGCCGGCCAGACACGCAGGTCCAGGAGATGCTGCAGGCCCTCGGGATCGCCCTGCTGTGCGCCAGCGCGCGGCCCGAGGACCGGCCGACCATGAAGGACGTGGCGGCGCTGCTCCGCGGCCTCCGGCAGGACGACGGCGCCGACTCGCGGAAGACCAGCGGCGCCGCGAAGTGGGCCGAACCGAGGACGCCGGGCAAACCGACGCCTCTACCCCAGGCCCACTCGTCGAGCTCGCTGGCCTACTCAACAACCGGGAGCGTGTAGCCAAAGCTTAGCAGGACGCGAAACCGGAGGCAGCCAAACGCGGCACTGTTGCACCTGTCACACGCGACGGCGACCGCGAGCACGTCGTCGAGCGGAGATCGCGCTGTCGCCGGCCCGCCGCCCCTGATCATGGTGGGATCGACGCATCGTGTGGTTCGGGAAGGAGGCGAGGTGGGGATCAAGAAGACGCCACCACACCCACAGCAGAGCATAGCATAGCATAGCAAGCAAATAATTCCCATAATAACATAGCCAACGAACGCCTGATGATGCATTGCATCTGGCGCATGTATGACTGTCCAATCTCCGTCTATGATCTCTTGGTGTGACATGGTGGCGTTCCTACATTCCCATTGCCTTGCCGGTCCCATTCGTGCGTCCGGCCACGCCGTCGCTGTGCAAATGGAATCGTGTGACAGGTGATTGTTCGGTGCCTTTCGGCGGCGGTGAAGTTTGCCCGGCCGGAAACGGACGGAGGCACGAGCGTCTGCCGGTGCAGGTGAGGCGACAGTGTGAAGTGGTCTTTGGGGAAAAAGATAGAATCAGACATCAGTGGTGCAGGTAGAGCAGCGACCTACGGCTTCCTCCAGGTTACTGAAGATGGGAGAGAAATGTCCTTTACCCCTTTCGGCCAGAGATTGCGGTAAGCTGGGCCATGAGCTGCGCGTTCGGTTAATTTAGTTATTTCGGTTCGGTTTATATGGTTATACAGTAAATACGGTTTTGATACTTCGGTAAATACGGTTTTGTATAAAAATACGGTTAGGTTTCGGTAATAACCATTCAAATTCGGTTCGGTTTCGGTAATAACCAAATTAACAAAATTGACGCGAATTTTCGAAAACACATAAATGTTATGACAATATATTTCAGTTTTATATTTTGTATGACCAAACTAAATGTGTTACAAAAACGATAGACATCAAAACAATGAAATTTCGACCAAGGTTAAAAAAAAGGTGCTAAACTAGGACTTGAACTCGTGACTACAGGAGCGAAATAGTTCCTGGACGCAATAACCAGTAGGTCAGATCTCCATTGGATACCAAAAACACAGGACGTTGTTTATAATGAATTACGTAATGCTGGGCTGGGCTTTTGACGTGTGTTTTTTCTGTTGGGCTGGGCTATTCGGTTAGTTCGGTTAAACCACTGGTTTTTCGGTTATAAACCGAATTAACCGAAGGTCATATGGTTAGCAAAAAACTTACCGTAAAAACCGGAATTTCGGTCACGGTTAGGTTTTTTCCTGTTTCGGTTTTCAGTTACGGTTCGGTTATGTGCATCCGGAGCCATGATGGAATGTTCAGGGCTCTGATGCGTACCAGACTGATATACGTAGATAAATCAAGGAGGATCCTCGGCGTCTCAGGCTCTCTTCGGGAACGGTGTGAAGTTGCTCGTTAACGGAGCTGGTTTGAAAGGGAAGCGCAGAGTCTTTCGGACCTGTCCTGGCGTGTATTGTCTGTGTGCGGGTCTTTTGTCACCGCGCGAATACGATTGAAGGGGGATAAGTACCGGCAGGGACCCTTAGACGCAACAAATCTGAAAATTGACGGATCGTCGCTCGCGTCGCCCTCCCGCGGCGACCCAACCCTAGCTCCTTCCACCCTTCCCCGCCCTCCCCCACCCTCCCCGCCGCCGGGCAAAGCCCATGTGGTGACGGCGGCGGCGGGTCTGCCAGTCCCCGACGCGAGGAGACCGGGCGGGAAGGAGCTCTCTCTGGCGGCGGTGTTTTTCGGCGGAGGTCGGTGTGGCCTGGCGTGGCGGCGGCCTGCGAGCTGCGCCAAGGGCGACCTTGCGCGGGTAGAGGCGGCGGCAGGGGGCGGTGCTAGGGGCTGCTGCGGCCCATGGCGGCGTCGGCGGCCTGAGCATGCCCGCCCAGATCCTGGCCGGCTGGGGCTTCGACACGACTGCGGCGCGACTTCCGGCGCCTGTGACGGAGAGGACGGGGACGAGGGCACCGAACTTGGACGGCTGCCGGTAGAGCTGGCCGGCGATGGTGGTGCCCGGCCTCGGCCCAGATCTGGGCCCGTTGGGCCTGGATCGGGTTGGCTGGGCCTGCGGGTCGCTGGTTTCAGGGGCTCCCGACCTGGGAGCCCACCCCCTGACCATTGGCTGGTTGGGGCGCTGGATTCGGGCCTTTCGGGCCTAGATCCGGTAGCCACTGGTGGCCCCGAATTGGGCTATGTGGGTTTGACAGGCGGGTGCGTCCTGCTAGTCGAACCGCACTGTCCGGGGGTTGGTTGTCTGTCCCCATACTCCTCTGTCCGTTCCGGTAGTCAGTTCGTGGTGGTGCTCGTCCGCACCGTGGGCTAACGATCACGGACGCCGAGGCGGCGGCCTCGGAAGGTGGACCGCACGGTTAGCTTGGCGGTGAGCGACGTGGTGGTGGTGATGGTGTGTCTCTTTGGCCGTGTGGATGGCGAGGAGCGGACAGTTGGGGATCCTGGGGTTGGCGTTGCTTCGGCAAAGACAGCTCCCATATCGTGTTCCGGAAGCTGGACTCGGGGGCAGTGGATGGCCCGTTTGGCCGGCGTTTGTGCGAAGGTTGTTCCGGGCGAAAGCTTGGTGTTTCGACGCCAATGGCGGCCAGCCTGTGGGTTTGGTTACCCTCCTGGGGGCGCTGTTGTGGTTACCCTCGCCGCGCTAGGGCTCCGGGTGAAAACTCTTGACCGTTGATCTCGACGACGGCGACGAGTTCGTCGTCACCTTCTTGGGGGCGTCGTCGTGGAGCTTTGATTTCTTTGGGCTCGTTCCGGTGCCGTCGGTGGCAAGTTTGGCGCTCCTAGTTTCCTTTTTCTTATCTTTGATGTGCTTTGTAAGAGGTTCCCCTCGTCACTTTGTATTGGTTCGGCCGTTGAGGCTTTATTTATAAAGCGGGGCTACGACCTATTTCGTCATAAGTATCGGCAATGGACATGTCTTAAGGAACTCATCAATTTACGTTTTTTTTAAGAGAATGTGGTTACGAAATACTTTCAGGATATGCTCCGGAAGAACATCAAAGGAAAATAAACAGAAATCAAGTTCACTACTACTAGTACAAGCTAACAGATGAGCTGCCACATTCAGGGCAACGACCATCATACCTAAAAGAGTGCGCGTGGTTGATCAGAAAAGGTCGGGATCGGGGAGCATGACGTGCAGTCACTAGTACGGTCGGACCGTACCAGTGGTTTTGTTAAGTCCTCCGGAAACTTTGTTTTGCCAATTTTCACCTCCTCTTGACTCACAACAATGTGGCCTTTCCTATGGAGGATTTTAGTGCTTCCAATCAACATATTTGTGTTTAAAAATGTGAAATTTTCTTATTTGAATTTATTTATCTTATTTCTAGGTTCCTGAGGAAGTCAACAAAAAAGTTGCGAGCGATCGCGGTAAAATATTAAAAATCCCACGTCTATGTATACAAAACACCGAGTAAACCATGATGCAAAATGCACTCGTCAGATACTCTAAATTTGGTATTCCTTATAACTAATTACTCACATACACTAGAAACTATTTTTAATATATTTCTTGCTTCGTTTTCTCTAGAGATCTCTACAAAGATATTTAAGAAAAAAATAAACATAACTAACAAACACTTAGAGAGCTAGAGAGAGAGAGAGATTTATCGCTATAACTCATGAAAGTGACTTAATTTGCTGGGGCACATAATTTGTTTTCTTCTCTCACAAGGAGACTTAGTTTAAAGACCTTTTCAATGGATTTGTCAATAAAAATATTTTATATAAGATCTGGTTTGATCAAAGCTAGATTTAAATAAGTATAAAAATCTAGTATAAATGTTGTTCGGTTTAATTGGTCACGTACATGACCAAAAGTTGGTTGAATAAATGAACTAGGTCACGGAGTTTTCCTGGAAATGCAGTCACTAGAGAGCGGAACCCAGCTGTTAGTTAGTTAGGGCCTCCCATGCGACGTGGTATCCCATGGATCCAGCCGCCACTCAAACTTGGTCGCCCGCTCGGGGGCCACCCTCTTCCTCCTCTTTCTCTCCTGCGCCTCTCTTCCGCTTCTTGCTCTCTCCTGCGGCTCTCTTCCTCTTCCTGCTCTCTCCTTGCCGCTTCTTCCTCCTCGCGGCGCCTCCGCTCTTCCTCCTCCATCTAACTCATTTCCTTCTTGAAAGGGCATGGCGCCCCCATGTGTGGTTTTGGTAATTAATGACAATCACTATGGACTAATGGTTGCATTGAGTTGTGCTTGTAGTGTTTGTCCATAGACCATGCTTGAACTCCATATGTTGGATTCAAAGGTTGATGCCATGTGAATATATTGATATAATGAAGTATTTGACATCAAGATCATCGAGGTGTATGGATATATACTTGATATGATCAAGAAGAAGAGTATGTGATGACCAAGTTGGTATTCGAGGAGTTATCCGATGTTTGGTCATATGTGAGTTGAGCATATCACAAGTATGTCTTGAAGAAAAGGATTATATGATCATTCATGGTTATCTTCAAGACATCATCTATTGAAAAGAGAAGAAAAGATACAAGGTTGATCAGCGTCAAGTGGTGTTCGTCATCAAGCTTGTGTTGTGCAAGTTCAAAAGAAGTATCTCGAAGATATCATATGCTTGAATCTTGCCACCCATTTGGAGATAATGGTCAAGTGAAGATATGCCGATAAGAGGCTCTCCCATAGTGATATACGGGGGAGAAATATGTGGATCTTCACCAAGCAAAGCGCAATCAAGAAAGATGGTTGATACGTCTCAAACGTATCTATAATTTCTGATGTTCCCTGTTGATATTATACCAATTGTTACATGTTTTATATACACTTCATAGCATTTTTATGCATTTTCTGGGACTAACCTATTAACAAGATGCCACAGTGCCAGTTCCTGTTTTCTGCTGTTTTTGTATTCCAGAAAAGATAGTCTGGAAATATTCTCGGAATTGGACGAAACTTGGACAGAACCTCCTATTTTTCCAACACGAAGACGGAGTCCAGAGGAGAGACGGAGGAGGGCCACGTGGCACCCACACCATGGGGCGCGCGGGCCCCCCTGCTGCGCCGTCGGGTGGTGTGGGGCCCTCGTGGCTCCGCAGCCGCTGCCCTTTCGCCTATTTATTCTTCCTGACGCGAAAACCCTAAATATCCGAGCCATTATCCGCGAAAAGTTCCAGAGACGCCGCCGCCGTCAACCCTAGCTCAGGAGGGTTCAGAAGCTCTTCCCGGCACCCTGCCGGAGAGGGAATCATCACCGGAGGGCTCTACATCACAATGCCTGCCTCCGGAGTGATGCGTGAGTAGTTCATCCTTGGACTACGGGTCCATGGCAGTAGCTAGATGGTTGTCTCTCCACTTTATGCTATCATGTTTAAATCTTGTGAGCTGCCTATCATGATCAAGATCATCTTATTGTAATGCTACATGTTGTGTTTGCTGGGATCCGATGAATATTGAATACTATGTCAAGTTGATTATCAATCTATCTTATATGTTATTTATGATCTTGCATGCTTTCCGTTACTAGTAGATGCTTTGGCCAAGTAGATGCTTGTAACTCCAAGAGTGAGTATTTATGCTAGATATTGGGTTCATGCCTCCGGTAATCTGGGAGAGTGACAATAACTTCTAAGATTGTGGATGTGCTGTTGCCACTAGGGATAAAATAACCGTTGCTTAGCTTAAGGGTGCGCCGTTAGGTCTAATGCATTTGTTTACATTACGCACATTACTTAATGCAATTATCCGTTGCTTGCAACTTAGTACCAACGGGGAACTCGGTATGACAACCTGGCGGTGGATTATTAGTCATAGACGCTGTTGGATAACGGTCTATGTATTTTGTCGTAATGCCCACATGAATATCATATTAATCATCATGTAATATATATGCATTGTCATGCGCTCAATATTTTGTCAATTGCCCAGCTGTAATTTGTTCACCCAGCATGTTAGTTATCTTTTATGGAGACACCACTAGTAAACTGTGGACCCCGGTCCATTCTTTTACACTGATAATACAACCAACGCAAACACTGTTTATTTTCATTCTCTGCAATTTAATACTGTTTTCCACACCATACGTTTAATCCTTTGTTTTCAGCAAGCCGGTGAGATTGACAACCTCACTGTTTCGTTGGGGCAAAGTAGTTTGATTGTGTTGTGTGCAGATTCCACGTCGGCGCCGGATTCCCTGGTGTTGCGCCGTGCCATATTCCGTCACCAACAACCTTCAGAAGTGATTTCTTGCTCCTACTGGTTCGATTAAACCTTGGTTTCATATTGAGGGAAAACTGCTGCTACACTGTATCATACCTTCCTCTTGGGGTCTCCCAACGAACGTGTGATCCACGCAATCAAGCATATTTTCTGGCGCCGTTGCCGGGAAGCAAGAGGATTTCTGCAAGGGGAGTTTCACGCTTCCAATCTCTTTACTTTGTTATTGTTTTGCTTAGTTTATTTTTATTTTAGTCTTGTTTGCTTTATTTATCAAAAACACAAAAAAAATAGTTACTTTTATTTTCAAGTTGTTATCTTTCTGTTTTGTTTTAATTTTGCTAAAATGAGTACCCCTGAGAACACTAAGTTCTGTGATTTCACTAGCACGAACAACAATAATTTCATTAGTGCACCTATTGCTCCACCTGCTTCTAACGCAGAATTCTATGAAATTAAACCTACACTTTTAAATCTTGTTATGAAAGGGCAATTCTCTGGTGTTAGTACTGATGATGCTGCTGCTCACCTTAATAATTTTGTTGAACTTTGTGAGATGCAAAAGTATAAGGATGTTGAAAGGACAAGGATGTCACCTAGGGGGGGGGTGAATAGGCGATTAAAACTTTTCCGGTTTAGGCTTGCTAATTGCGGAATAAAACTAGGTGTTTAAATTAACAAGCCAACAACCTAAATAAACTAGGCTCACCTATGTGCACCAACAACTTATGCTAAGCAAGACAAGCAACAAGGTGATAGCAATATAGAATACTTCAAGCACGAAGGCTATCACAATGTAAAGTGCATAAGTAAAAAGCTCGGGTATAGAAATAACCGAAGCACGCGGAGACGAGGATGTATTCCCGAGTTCCTCCTTGAAAGGGAGTACGTCTCGTTGGAGAGGTGTGAACCGACACAACGGTTCAACAACCACAAAGGTTTCACCCTCTTCTCCGATGAACCGCACCACAAAGGTTTGGTTCACCTTCCACTATCGGTATTCCTTCGAGGCGGAATCCGGAGCCTTTCAACAACAATCCGGGGCACAACCCACAATGGGATTGGGGGCTCCGAACGGCTCTCAACAACAATTCGAGGCACAACCCACAATGGATTGGGGGCTCCCGAACGGCTTCAAGTGACCACACAAGGGTCCAACCACCACAAAGGCGTCTAGGGTCCAAGGACCCAAGAGTAACAAGTTTACACGCTTTCAACTTCCACGAATCCTCGTGGAGAGCACACCGATGCACCAAATGCAAAAGGCAAGAGCACAAGTGCTCAAATCCTTCACTCTCAAATTCCAACAAAGCAACAAATGCTTATGGGGGAATAAGAGAGGAAGAACAAAGAGGAGAACCACACAAGAACTCCAAGAACTAGATCCACTAGGTTCCCCTCACTTAGAGGAGATATTGATTGGTGGAAATGTAGATCTAGGTCTTCTCCTTCAATCCTCCAAAGATCAAAGAGTTTGGGTGGAGGGATTGGGAGATATCAAAGAAATGAGCTTGCAACAATGGAGGAGAGAGAAATCTGGGCGAGCTCCTTGGCTGGAGGAAGGTGGAGGGGTATTTATACCCCTCCAGAAATTCTAGCCGTTGCCTTCAAAACCACACAGTTTTCACTTAGGCCGGAACTTCCGTCCAAGAACTTCCGGACCCCCAGAAAAGCGACTAAAAAACGGTACTGCACTCGGCCGGAACTTTGGCCGGAAATTTGGCCGGAACTTCCGGATTGCCGGAATTTCCGGCCAAACCGGAACTTCCGCCCTCAGAAAACTGCAGAAACACTGAACACGAAAACGAAGATATCTTGATCATCCGGACTCCGTTTTCGATGTTCTCGTGCTCGTTGGAATCGCAACGAAGAGCTTTACAAGATTATGCAGAGAAACATCATATTCCAACAATGGAAGATAAAACCAAATGGAGAAAGGTAAAACCTCTCTAAAAAGGAATAACCGGCAAACCTCCAAAACCGAAAACGCAACAAGTTTTCCATACGAAATTCGTTTTCGGTGAACTTGGGTTTGTCGTGAAGATCACAACAAGGACCAAAACCCAAAAAGGAGAAAAGCCAAGTAAGAACCAAGAAAGATGAAATCCCAAGTATGCAAAGGTTTGAGCTCTCCACAAAGATGCGATCAAGTTACTCACTTGAGAGCCCCTCTTGATAGTACGCCGTCTATCCTAAAACCCGGTCTCCCACTAACAACATGAGACCAGTAAAATAGAAAACCTATCAAGATCATACCTTTGCCTTGCGCATTCCACTTGAGCTCGATGATGACGATCTTGACTCTCTCAAGTCGGAACACCTTTCTTGATTGTGCTTGCTAGCACATGCTTGATGAAGACTTCTCCAAATGCTCCCCCATACTCCATTATGGGAGGGCCTCGCAAAGCTCCGTCTTCATGTCTCCTTTGCAAGCTTCAATCAAATGATGTCTTTCGAGATGGATCATATTGAGCTTGCACTTCATCTTCTTATCTTGATATAGATGATCGCTTGGAGATAAACATGAAGTTCACTCAATCTTCTTTTCCAAGCCATGCTTGCAATAAGCTCAACTCTTCACATGACCATTCTTCATATAAACCCTTGGATGGAACCTTGGTCATCATGAAATCTTCTAGCGTCCAACACATGAACTCCAAACATTACCTATGGACAAGATCTACAAGTGTATCTCAATGCAAACATTAGTCCATAAGGATTGTCATTAATTACCAAAACCACGCATGGGGCAACACATGCACTTTCAGATGTAGATGGAGATATTATTAAACTGAAACTTTTTCCTTTCTCTTTGAGAGGACGTGCTAAAGAATGGTTGCTATCTTTGACTAGAAATAGTATTGATTCATGGACTAAATGCAAAAATGCTTTCATAGGAAAATATTATCCTCCTGCTAAGATTATATCTTTGAGAAGTAGCATTATGAATTTCAAACAATTTGATAATGAGCATGTTGCTCAAGCTTGGGAGAGAATGAAATCATTGGTAAAGAATTGTCCCACCCATGGACTGACTGCTTGGATGATCATCCAAACCTTTTATGCAGGACTAAATTTTTCTTCAAGAAACCTATTGGATTCGGCCTCTGGAGGTACCTTTATGTCCATCACTTTGGGTGCTGCAACAAAGCTTCTTGATGATAAATTATTCTGAATGGCACACCGAAAGAGCTCCACAAGGTAAGAAGGTAAATTCTGTTGAAGAAATCTCTTCCTTGAGTGATAAGATTGATACTATTATGTCTATGCTTACAAATGGAAAAATGCATGTTGATCCAAATAATGTTCCTTTAGCTTCTTTGGTTGCTCAAGAAGAGCATGTTGATGTGAACTTCATTAAAAATAATAACTTCAACAACAATGCTTATAGGAATAATTTTGGTAATAACAATTATAAGCCCTATCCTTCTAATAGTGGCAATGGTTATGCTAATTCTTATGGTAGATCTGGAATGCCTAGTGAGGAAAGGATGTTAGAAGTTGAAAAGGCTACTAAGAACTTTATGCAAACGCAATATGAGCAAAACCAATTGTTTACTAAAACTATGAATGAACAATCTGCTATGTTGAAGAATATAGGACATCAACTTGAGAACTTAAATAGGGAAATTTCTGGTTTGCAGATTAAGATTTCTAATGCTGAAACTTGCATTTCATCCATGTCTGAAGCACAAGCTTCTTTGATTAATAGAATGGCAGCTAAACCTGAAACTATTGATAACAATACCTTTGCTACTGCCAATGCTATACAAGTTAAAATTGATAATAATGTGAGGATGTTAGCTGATTTACATGCTAGGTGGGCAAGAGAGGATGAAATTGCTAAAAAGAATAGTATTGCTAGAGTTTATACTATTACTACTACTGAAAATGCTATAAACTCAAGTGTTAACAAACCTCCTACTATCAATGGTAAAGTAATTGGTGTTGGCAATGTCTCTACTTCTGTTGCAAAACGTTTAAAATTGCCTGAAAACACTGAAACTGTTCCTGATAAAAGTGCTGAAATTTTTCGAGATGTGGGAGACAATGGTCCCATTACTTTTGATAATAATGACTTTGATTTTGATGGTTGCAATATTTCTGAAGTAATTAAGTTCTTGCAAAAGCTAGCTAGAAGTCCTAATGCTAGTGCTATAAACATGGCTTTTACTAAACATATTACTAATGCTCTCATGCAAGTTAGGGAAGAGAAATTAAAACATGAAGCTTCTATCCCTAGGAAGTTAGAAGATGGTTGGGAGCCCATCATTAAAATGAAGTGAATGATTTTGATTGCAATGCTTTATGTGATCTTGGTGCTAGTATTTCTGTTATGCCTAAGAAACTCTATGATATGCTTGATTTAGCACCTTTGGAACACTGTTATTTGGATGTTCACCTTGCTGATAATACTATAAAGAAACCTTTGGGGAGAGTTGATGATGTTTTTATAATGGTTAACAATAACCTTGTCCCCGTTGATTTTGTTGTTTTGGATATTGAATGCAATGCTTCTTGTCCTATTGTTTTGGGAAGACCTTTTCTTAGAACTGTTGGTGCTATTATTGATATGAGAGAGGGGAATATTAAATATCAATTCCCACTCAAGAAAGGTATGGAACACTTCCCTAGAAAGAAGATGAAGTTACCTTTTGATTCTATTGTTAGAGCAAATTATTCTGTTGATGCTTCATCACTTGGAAACACTTGATTCTTACTTTCTGCGCCTAGCTGAAAGGCGTTAAAGAAAAGCGCTTATGGGAGACAACCCATTATTTTATTTCTGCAATTTTTCTTTTTTTTGAGTCAAGGAGTTGTTTACTTCTGTAACAATTCCTTTGTATCTTTATTTTATCGCATTGTTGTGCCAAGTATTGCCTCTAATAGGAAGATGATGCTAGATTTGGATTTCTGCGCAGGAACAGATTTCTGCTGTTCACCGTTTTAATTCTGTAAAATCACAGAAAAATTATTTAAATCTGCAAATTTTTGTGCGTGATCCTCAGATATGTACGCATCTTTCGTTAGTTTAAAGTTTTTCGATCTGAGCAACGTAAGTGCCTCGAAAAAATTCGTCTTTGCGGACTGTTCTGTTTAGACAGATTCTGTCTTTTATTTTTCGCATTCTCTCTTTTACTAGTGTTGAGTGGAATTCTTTTTTAGGGTGAAGAGCTTCACATAACATCAGTGGCAGTAGTAATGTTAAAAGTAACGGTCATGTTTGTGTCCTTATAGAACATGTGAGTTTTTGATTGTGCACTAACCCTCTAATGAGAATTACTTTGAGTTTGGTGTGGCGGAAGTTTTCAAGGGTCAAGAGAGAAGGATGATATAATGTGATCAAGAAGAGTGAAGAGCTTAAGCTTGGGGATGCTCCCATGGATCACCCCAGCATATTTCAAGAAGACTCAAGCGTCTAAGCTTGGGGATGCCCAAGGCATCCCCTTCTTCATCAGCAACTTATCAGGTCATCTCTAGTGAAACTATATTTTAATTCTTTCACATCATATGTGCTTTACTTGGAGCGTCTGTGTGCTTTTATTTTCAGTATTTTATTTTTCTTATGGTCAACTTGATTGGACCCCAGCATTCTTGATTGGGAGAGAGACACGCTCCGCTTTTTCATATGAATACTCCTATTCTTCACTTATACTTGTTGAGTATTCTTATCTAGCTATTGCTATGCTTTTAGCTCCTGTTTTGCATGCATCTCTTATTCAGAGCTGTTAGTTCTTTTAAAGAAAGTACTCTCTTGCTTCACTTATAATTGTTTGGAGAGTTTATGTTGAAATAAATTGATTGGTGTTTGGTTGGAACAGAAAATGTTGCATGTGGTAGATGGTATAATGGAAAAAGCTTACATATTCTTGTAGATCATGTATTGGATAATTTGATACTTGTCAATTGTTTTGAGTTATCAAGTAGTTCATGTTTAAGCTTTTGTATCATGTAGTTAAAACCTATTAATGAAGAACTACCGTAAAGCTCGTTGAAATTTGGTTTGCATGATTGGTATCTCTAAGGTCTAGATATTTTCTAGTAAAAGGGTTTGGTTAACAAGGAAGACAGTGTAGAGTCTTATAATGCTTGCAATATGTTTTCATATAAGTCTTGCTGTGTCGGTTGATATCCTGTGTTTGCTTCAAATAACCTTGCTAGCCTAAACTCTGTACTGAGAGGGAATGCTTCTCGTGCATCCAAAACCTTGAGCCAAAATCCATGCCATCTGTGTCCACCATAACTACCTATATGTGGTATTTCCTTGCCATTCCAAGTAAATTTTTCATGTGCTACCTTTAAACTATTCAAAATTATTACTCCTATTTTGTGTCAATGTTTACCAAGCTCATGAGGACGGGGTGGATGTCTTTATGTCAACTGTCAAACAGACTTTACCACCGGACTAGCGGCATATACATCCGCTTATCCATTAATTTTGCAAAAAGAGCTGGCAAATGGGGTGCCCAGTCCCAATTAATTACAACTTTAACCGCTTAATTCTCTTCACATTTTTGCCCTGATTTATCAGTCAAGCAATGACAAACAGTGAAATATCTGCATGTGTAAACAAAAGAGAAAGAGGGATGATCTGCCTTGCTGGTAGAAATAACGTCCTTCATGGGAGCCGCTCTTAAAAGTCTGGTTGGCAGGGGTCATATTGTACTTTCCATTTTCTGATTCGTTGACAATTAACAAACACCTCTCAAAACTTATTTTTACTCTCTATATGATTTCAAAAACTTAAAAAGCTCTAGCACATGATTTAATCCCTGCTTCCCTCTGCGAAGGGCCTTTCTTTTACTTTTATGTTGAGTCAGTTTCCTACTTCTTTCTATCTTAGAAGCAAACACTAGTGTCAACTTTGGTGCAACAATTTTTATATGCTGTATATTGCACTTATTATATGCTTTGTGTTGACAAATATCCATGAGATATATATGTTGAAAGTTGAAAGCAATTGCTGAAACTTAAATCTTCCTTTGTGTTGGTTAAATACCTTTTACTTAGAATCTATTGCTTTATGAGTTAACTCTTATGCAAAACTCTTTGATGCTTGTCTCGAAAGTACTATTCATGAAAAGTTTTTGCTTATATGATTCAGTTGTTTGCTCATTATCTACTTGCTAGCAAACTATAGACCATTGACCTGGATCACTTCATTCATAACATGTGCTTTACAATATTATTTGATCAAGATTATGATTGTAGCATGTCACCTCAGAAATTATTTTGTTTTTATCGTTTTACCTACTCGAGGACGAGTAGAACTAAGCTTGGGGATGCTTGATACGTCTCAAACGTATCTATAATTTCTGATGTTCCATGTTGATATTATACCAATTGTTACATGTTTTATATACACTTCATAGCATTTTTATGCATTTTCTGGGACTAACCTATTAACAAGATGCCACAGTGCCAGTTCCTGTTTTCTGCTGTTTTTGTATTCCAGAAAAGCTAGTCTGGAAATATTCTCGGAATTGGACGAAACTTGGACAGAACCTCCTATTTTTCCAACACGAAGACGGAGTCCAGAGGAGAGACGGAGGAGGGCCACGTGGCACCCACACCATGGGGCCGCGCGGGCCCCCCTGCCGCGCCGTGGGGTGGTGTGGGGCCCTCGTGGCTCCGCAGCCGCCGCCCTTTCGCCTATTTATTCTCCCGACGCGAAAACCCTAAATACCCGAGCCATTATCCACGAAAAGTTCCAGAGACGCCGCCGCCGTCAACCCTAGCTCGGGAGGGTTCAGAAGCTCTTCCCGGCACCCTGCCGGAGAGGGGAATCATCACCGGAGGGCTCTACATCACCATGCCTGCCTCCGGAGTGATGCGTGAGTAGTTCATCCTTGGACTACGGGTCCATGGCAGTAGCTAGATGGTTGTCTCTCCACTTTATGCTATCATGTTTAGATCTTGTGAGCTGCCTATCATGATCAAGATCATCTTATTGTAATGCTACATGTTGTGTTTGCTGGGATCCGATGAATATTGAATACTATGTCAAGTTGATTATCAATCTATCTTATATGTTATTTATGATCTTGCATGCTTTCCGTTACTAGTAGATGCTTTGGCCAAGTAGATGCTTGTAACTCCAAGAGTGAGTATTTATGCTAGATAGTGGGTTCATGCCTCCGGTAATCTGGGAGAGTGACAATAACTTCTAAGATTGTGGATGTGCTGTTGCCACTAGGGATAAAATAACCGATGCTTAGCTTAAGGGTGCGCCGTTAGGTCTAATGCATTTGTTTACATTACGCACATTACTTAATGCAATTATCCGTTGCTTGCAACTTAATACCAACGGGGAACTCGGTATGACAACCTGGCGGTGGATTATTAGTCATAGACGCTGTTGGATAACGGTCTATGTATTTTGTCGTAATGCCCACATGAATATCATAGTAATCATCATGTCATATATATGCATTGTCATGCGCTCAATATTTTGTCAATTGCCCAGCTGTAATTTGTTCACCCAGCATGTTAGTTATCTTTTATGGAGAGACACCACTAGTGAACTGTGGACCCCGGTCCATTCTTTTACACTGATAATACAACCAACTGCAAACATGTTCCTTTTCATTCTCTGCAATTTACTACTGTTTTCCACACCATACGTTTAATCCTTTGTTTTCAGCAAGCCGGTGAGATTGACAACCTCACTGTTTCGTTGGGGCAAAGTAGTTTGATTGTGTTGTGTGCAGATTCCACGGCGCCGGATTCCCTGGTGTTGCGTCGTGCCATATTCCGCACAACAACCTTCAGAAGTGATTTCTTGCTCCTACTGGTTCGATTAAACCTTGGTTTCATACTGAGGGAAAACTGCTGCTACACTGCATCATACCTTCCTCTTGGAGTCTCCCAACGAACATGTGATCCACGCAATCAATGGTCCACTTGAGAAGATCAAGATCGCCATCATCTAGTCAAGTGGAATGCGCAAGGCAAAGGTATGATCTTGATAGGGTTTCTATTTTACCGGTCTCATGTTGTTAGTCGGGAGACCGGTTATTGGATAGACACCGTACTATCAAGAGGGGCTCTCGATTGAGCTTTAGCGTATCAGTTGGAGAGAGCTCAAACATTTGCATACTTACCTTCATCATCTTTCTTGGTTCTTATTTGGATTTTCTCCTTGTTGGGTTTTGGTGCTTGTTGTGATCTTCATGACAAGCCCAAGTTCTCCGAAAACGGATTTCGTATGGAAAACTTGTTGCGTTTTCGGTTGGAAATATTATCGGTTTATCCGTGAGGAAAGTTCCACACCTTCCCATGTGTGTCAACTTAACTCTTTTATGGTTCTTAATATTTCCAACAAAATTGGTTTCACCTGTTTTGGAGTTCGAACGAGAAAGTTATTGCATTTCAGGTTTTGTTGTTTCTGTCTGTTTTGCTCAAGCAGGGGAATTAGATTATCTGATCAAGCTTGATTCGGATTATCCGATTCTCAAGGATTGCTCGAATTCGGCTAAGGACTTTAAAAGCAATGCATACTGGAGTTTTTCGGAATATCCGATCAAGGCTGATTCGGATTATCCGATTCTCAAGTATTGCTCGATATCGGCTAAGGACTTCTTGCAGCCAGTTTTGTGGCGCACTGGAGATTTTCGGAATATCCGATATATGTCGCATCGGATTATCCGACTCAGTCGGATTATCCGATCCTGACTTATATCGGAATATCCGACTCCTCTGTCTGCAACGGCTCTTTTTCTGGGAGGGGTATAAATACCCCTCCACCTACCTCCAGCCAGCCAACTCTGCAGCTCGTGTTTTCCCCCATTGTTGAACTTCTTTGAGCTTGCTATCTCTCTATTCCTCCATGATTCTTCTCTCTAATTAGAGGGAAAAGAGAGAGGAGATCTAGATCTACCATTCCACCAATCAATCTCTCCTCTATGTGAGGGGAAGCTTTTGGATCTAGATCTTGGAGGATTTGGTGTTCCTCTTTGTTGTTCCTCTCTTCTCCCCCCAATAGCATTAGTTGCTTTGGTGGGATTTGAGAATGAAGGATTTTGAGCACTTCTTATGTTCTTGCCCATTGCATCGGTTGCATCGGTTTGAGTTCTCCACGGTGATACGTGGAAATCGAAGTTGAGAAGCTTGTTACTCTTGGGTACTTGGGGTGCCCTAGAGCTTGTCCTCTTGGGTATTTGGAGTGTCCTAGACGGTCCTTATTGATCTCGGAGTTTTGATGGCTCACGGGATAGTTGGGAGCCTCCAATTAAGTTGTGGAGTCGCGCCCCAACCTTATGATTCTTGTGGCTTTGGGAGCCGCGGGAATTCGGTGAGAGCCTCCAATTAAGTTGGGAGTGTGCCTCATCCTTGTACGGGTTCGGTGACCACCCTCAAGTGTCCCATAATGGTTCGTGGCACTCCGCATTGGTGGAGGCACGAAGGAGATTACGGTGTGCCATTTGACGGCTATTCGGAGATCACTTTGTGACTCCGCACCGCTCCAACGGAGACTAGCTTCCATTGGGAAGTGAACTTGGGGATAAATCATCGTCTCCAAGTGCCTCGGTATTTCTATACCCGAGCTTCTTACTTATGCACTTTACTTTGTGATAGCCATCGAGCTTGAAGTAATATATCTTGTTATCACATAGTTGTATATCTTGTTTAGCATAAGTTGTTGGTGCACATAGGTAAACCTAGCTTGTTTAGGTTTTGTGCTTGATAAATTAAACGCTAGTTTTATTCCGCATTTATTGAAGCCTAAACCGTAAAGAATTTTAAATCGCCTATTCACCCCCCCCCCCCTCTAGGCGACATCCGTGTCCTTTCACTTCTCCTCTCTCCTCACCCTCTCCCCTCACCCTCTCTTCCTCCTCCCTTCTTGATCTATGTGGTCGTGCTTTGGGTGCCCCGGTGGAGATGATCTTACCATTTGAAAATAAGCGATCGAGTTTCAGCTCTTTGTTCATACATAGTTTTGATCATGCGAGCATGTTTGTTCAAATGTTTTGCAGCATGGCCTCTCTCATCTAGTTCTTCTACTATTTGAGCTATCACCTTAGTATGATGGTGAAAGCATATGCTGAAGTCATTGTTGGCTTCTGTAATTTGTTGTAGTGTTTGAACCTTGAATATTTTCAGGAAGTCCATCTTTCTATTGATAGAGACGGAAATATCTACATTTTCATTTTTAAGAGCCTCTACATATTTATCTTTGGTATTCATCATTTCCTTTTTTTTTACAAATGGAGGTTGAAACCCCGATTTCTGCATCAAAATGATGCGCACAACCTTTTTTATCAATTTATTCAATAGAGCCTTACAAAGAAAATACATCGATCCATTCGAAGCTTCATTTCCCTGAAACCTTCCATGTCTTTGGTAGATTTTTTCCATGAAACCATATGTTTATTTAGTGTACCATTGTTCTGTTGTAGTTGCTATGATCGGAATAAGACGTCCAAATTCTTCAGTTGTCAATGGCATGAGTACTCCACCCCGCACTAACATCAAGATTTTCGATAAATATTCTCCAACTTTTTTAGTAAATGGTGACATCTCTTGTCGAAGTTGTATAATTTGGTAGAAAGGAAAAAATTATGATATTAATTTCTTTCCTCCAACTAGGTATGCAATGATGACGAAGTTTATCAAAACATTATATAGCTTTATATTTCAGAGACCACCTACAAAAAGTTTTAATGAAACATTTTCTGGTGAAACAACACATCTTTCATATTAAAAGTACCACATAGGGTATCAAAAACCAGTAAATGCGCAAATGGATAAGATCTACATCCATACTTCATGGATAAGATCTACATCCATAGAAAATGTGTCATGAGGAACTTTTATCCTGTACTTCATGGATAAGATCTACATCCATAGAAAATGCTTTAGCAACAAAGGTCATTCTTCTTAAAAGTGCCACGGAGATTTAATAACAAGTTTTGATGGAACTCCAAGCTCTCATAAAGTTTTCTCCGCTTTAGGAGCTATAGTCAGCCTGGCAAATATGGTATTAAGATCAATAGTACCTTCGGCAATCAGATTTGTTGAGTCTTGCAGTGAGGTGGTAGGAAAATTGATAGAAACAATGCTAGAATCGGTGAACACACATTTTAATGGGACCTATCATGTTCGTTGTGTTCTGCTCAAGTCCATGCATTCAACCCTCGGAGCTTCCCGTCTATTTATATCAATGAACAATTATTACTTGAACTTCCCTAAAATAATTGTTCTCTAGGTTACGTATGTTGTGTTGTCATTCTCATTAAAGATATTTTAACAAAACTTCATTAGTAGTGGTCACACTTTGCAGCATTTGTTTGAAGCTTTTTTTTTACTTAAGATCACAATTATTGCTTGGCATAATTTAGAACCTAAAATAATTTCACCACGTATAATGTCACACATTTGTTGTCACATGTGGTGAAGTAATTATAGTCTCTATGTTCATTATTCATGTTGGCGACTATATATTA
Source organism: Poa pratensis (assembly GCA_947311845.1). Taxonomy (NCBI): domain Eukaryota; kingdom Viridiplantae; phylum Streptophyta; class Magnoliopsida; order Poales; family Poaceae; genus Poa; species Poa pratensis. The sequence continues at coordinate 22,742,080 of CAMZMU010000109.1, forward strand.
AGTGTGTATTCTTAATAGAAATGCACCCCTTATATGCATGTACTCTTCTAGTGTATTAATGTTTGTGGTCATGGGTTTTACTATAATGTTAGCAGACGCCGACTAGATGAAATCTAATCAAACACTTAGATTGGCTTACAAGTGAGTATGTTGTAATTTGGTTGGTAATTAAACATGTAAAAGGTTATTGCCATGTGGAGTTCGAATGGTGTGTATATATCCTTTTGAGCTTCTAATCATTTTAGTTATGACTCTATCGTAAAATAATTATGTTTATCCATGATGCAGAAACTAGAGATAATACATCGATAGTAAAAATAATTAAGTTGTTGCTTATTATGGACCATTTTCTAGAATCAAGTGAAGCCGCTACTAGAGACGAGTAGATACGAAAAAGGCAATTGTAAATCGGGCTACATGTAGCCCTATATTTCAAAATTTTGAAAATAACATTTTTAAGTTTAAAAAAAATTAAAAATAAATCTGGATGTACCCAATACCATATCCTACAACTGTGTAAGGTTTCAGTTCACATTGTTTTGTATTTTGGGCTACGTAAAAAAGACAAATTCTGACAAGATTTGGAGGGTACTGTTCACACACTAGATTCACAATTTTGTCTTTTTGTATAGCCTAGAATATAGCGTATTCCGGATTATTATTTTGCACAGTTGTAGGATATATCCATAGCTACATGTACATATATTTTTTCAAATATTTTTTAAACTTTAAAATTTGTATTTCGAATGTTCAAAATAAAGAGCTATATGTAGCCCGAGCTACAAAACACCACGCTCCGAGTCGATACCTATATTAGGGCAGTTTGTCTCAAATAGGGGCTTGACCCAATAAGCGGGCCGGTGGGCTGGCCCAATAATGTAGTTTTTCGTTTGTATTTTTTTTGTCTTATTTCCTTTCTTTTCATATTTTCTTATTTTCCTTTCACTATCTCTATCTTATTTTACTTTACAATTTATCTATTTTTATGTTTTCTAATTCTATTTACATTTTCATTTTTCAAAGTTTCTTCTATTTACATGCTTATACAAAAAAAAATTCTTACATGAATGCATATCCTAATATGCATGAACCACCTTTTGTACTGTGTGGACAATTATTCTAATATGCACATTCAATTTTCTATTGCGCATAAATATTTATTTTAAAACATATGGCCATTCGAATTTGGAAGTGAGCATTTGTTTCGATGGACGTGAATATTTATTTTTGTAACACATACTGTTTAGTTATTAAAATATTAAGTACATATATATTTCGAGATTCATTTTATTTTTATTTTTTATTTTTTGTAGAACCCACGAGATCATTATATTATTTTTTGAGGGTACGAGATTTTGTTTTTAGCGTAACAAGATTCATTATATAAAACTGCACTCTGTTAATGGGCTGCGAGGAAACAAAATACTGGGTGGGGGTTTGCTCTAACACCAGGCAGTTTGTACAGAAGGAAAAGTACATGGGCTTTAAGTTTGGGCCTGCACTTTGGAACATATTTGCCTCATGGATTTTTTCAAGCCATACGAGCACTATTGTTGAGGCCCAAAGTTTAACCGGGGTCTTGCGCCTTTTCTTCTTGTGCATCGTCAGTTCGCAAGTAAAAAAACAAAGCATCGCCAATTCGTCACCGATCTCGTGATCACAAATACAGCTGATGTTAAGTGGCGGACCCAGGAATACTTTAAAGACCGGGCAAACTGTTAATAGAAAGACTTAATACGCTATTTTTTTGGACAAATACGATGAAAATACATGGTGCCAGCCGGCCGGAAGCCTGGGCAAGCGCCCGGGCAGGGGCGGCTGGATCCGCCTATGCTGATGTTTACCACAAAAGCACGGTCGTCGATGGAACGGTACCACTATACATAAAGGAATATCACAAATTCACAACACTCTATAATATATCAGTTTCTCACGTACGTATACACGTACCGACGTACGTACCGCCAATAAAAACCAAGCCCTAAGCCCTAACAATATCAAAAGTAGGAGCACTGGGTTATCAACCCGATCGACAACTTTTTTAGTAACCACAAACTATAGCTAGGATGTTGTAGCCGTTGGCCGTTTGGTAATGATCAGCACGTAGCAGTAATTAAGAATGAACCATCAGTGTAAGCCGATCGATCCATATCGATATCGATCTCCTCCTCCGTCACCGTGGTTTGTGCTTAGCTTAGGGACAGCGGACGTTCCTGCCGGGTCCGCCGTAGTAGAAGTAGTTCCCCCAGGCGCGGTTGTAGCCGCCCTGGATGCCGTAGCAGGCCGGGTGGTCAGCGACGAGCCGGAGGTCCCTCGCCGGGATGAGGTTGTTGTCCCAGTCCACCACCTGCACGTTGCGGAAGTAGGCGGCGCGGTTGAACCCTTCCCGGGGAAAATGGCCGCTCCCCATCTGCGTGGGCGTGTGCGAGCCCTTCGGCCGCGTGTTCACCACCTCGCCGCCGAACTGCACCATGTTGGCGTGGCCGCCGAGGTGGGTGAAGAGCGACGACGGCCAGTACCCCACCAGCGGGCCGGAACCCAGCTGCAGCCACCAGTGGCCCCGCTGCGGGTCTTTCCACACCAGCAGGCTGATGTCGAACTGCCGGCCGTTGTACGCCGACGCCGGCGAGATGGCGGCGCCGATGGCGATGCGGCGGTTGGTCTGGATGAACCCCGAGCAGTGCAGGTTGTAGCACCCCGTCGCCTGGTACGCGTCGCTCTACAACATTGCAACAGTTAGTTTAGTTTTTTGGTTTCACTAGTCTGAAGGATGCATGTACAGTGTTTGGTTCAGAGGGACTTATTACCGTCCAGTAAGTGAAGAACCGCGGGCTGTTGTCTCCATATAGCTCCGGGCTCACCTAAACAAAACAAGAACAGTGAACAGAGTTAACACTTGTGTACTGCTTGCGGCCAGCTCAGATCAGTTTGACCAGTACCGCTACACTCGTCTCAACTCTCAAACTCAGCTACCACAAACAAGCAGTAATCAAGTCAACTGTGCACAAATTTCCAATCAAGATCCCGTATTATATGTTGATGGAATCTCATTAATGATCGATCCCCAGTTCTACCACTTTGTATATTAGCAAGTCTAACATCCAACTACATGCTAGTCAAGGGTAAAAGATTCTACAGTAGAGTTTAGTTCATCAAGGATCAAGGATGCTGGATGCATGCATGTTCATGGTATGTTCTGTCCGGATCTATGCTTAAGATGGATCAGTTCATGGTAAACTGTACCAAGGATGCACGTTGCCATATTCTTGAATCTAATCTGCTGAAGATGGCGGTGGCTAAGTTCAGTATAAGTGTACGTTTACGTTTCAGACCTAAAAAGTGTGATATACTCCTTGATCTCGATCCACCTTACACTAACTTAAACAAGGACGTGCAGTGCAGTACGTGTGCTTGAATCTTGTTCATGTATAGGCTGGCATTCAGGCAAGGACCTGCAGTGCAGAGCCCCTGCTGCTGCTATAAACGCACACAATCTGCCATATTTACTCGTGTTCAATCCCTAGCAAAAAAAAAAAAAATTTACTCGTGTTCACCAACCGGAAACTCGGACAGGCTGAAAGCGCGTTCTGCGAGCCAGCTTCTCATTATAACCAGATCGCTTCGTAGAGAGGACACGATCGATCGATGTGAAAGCTGCTACACTGTCAACTCAGCGCCTTAATAACTTCTCCATCCCTACAGTACAGCTCTAGTGGACGAAAAGATCGTGTACTCATCAATTCAAAATCCCGTAAACTCGGCGATATCTTTTGCAGGAAACTCTGAACACGGATGAGTGTTCTTGCTTAGTTTTGCAGCATGCCAGCAGGTAGTAGCAGAAAGAAACGATGCAGGAAACCAAACAACACGCGAATGAGTATAGTAGTGTACCTGCCATCCGGCTTCGATGGTGTTGAGGTCGTTGCCGAAGGTGCCGGAGATGACCCAGATCTGGGAGAGGCTGAACTCCGCCGCCGTCGCCACCTTGGCCGGCCACACGTTCAGGCTCGCCTTGGCCCCGTAGAACTGATCCCCGGTCACGTACCCCACCGCGTGCTGCACGCCAAGAAACACATTCATCAACCCCAGCTCGAACCATCCAAACCATTACCGCTTCAATGCCAGCAGCAGCTGGCCAGGCGGCGCCATTACCGCTAGTTAGCTAGCTACTATAGCTGCTGCCATTGTGGTCGCCATTGCCATCCCCAGCTTGGTTGCGGAGTCAATGTACTGTGCGCGTACTGCACCAGCTGCCTGCTAGCCACCCTCAGCACAATCAATGTCCCCAGCTAATGCTACTATTGCTCGACCTTATCAGACCATGATTTGGTCGCGTAATTAAGGGTGCAGTTACTAGACTGTTCGTCTCTGAAGCCTCTGTCGATCAGTGGGTACTACTAATCCGGTGGTCAGTATTGATATGATGGCCATCGATCGATGAGATCGCCGTACGTGTAAGTGTAACTACTAGCAGCAACTAGGTTCGCACGTACCTCGTGGCCGTCGCTGGTGGAGTCGCGGCGCACGCCGGCGGCGCGGGGCTTCATCCCGTACCGCCGGAGGGAGGCGGAGCTGGAGTATCGCTGCAAATCGCGCTCCGTGGTCCGCCGTATCGGGACCGTCCCTTCGGGGCAACACTCGCCGCCGTCGCTCCACGCCTGCGTGAACACCGGCTCCTCCTCCGCGGCGTCGGCCCTGATCTTGGGCCTCGCCGACGGCTCATCCTGCAAATGCAGAAAAACCACACCTCGTTCAGAACCAAGCACGTTACATGTAAAGTGCAAACACCATCGACTGCATCACGTACGTACCTCGGGCTTTTGGCCCCTCATCTTGGGGTGGTCGAACGCCGGCTGCCGGTGCGCCGGCACGCAGTGGATGACGTCGCCGTCGGGGCTCTGCATGCAAGCAAAACGAGCAACAGAAATTAACCCAACAGCAGAAATGGCAAGACAGAATCTAGCAAACAGGTCGCTCTCGCTGTGACATGTGCCGCCACAGGTGCACGCAGAACCGAAGCAGCTCGCCTGAATCGTCTTGACGGATGCCTTCTTCATCCTGTCCATCCGAGCCACGATCCTCCGGTACGCCCGCAGCTCATCCCCGGAACGGAACTGCGCCGTCCGCGTGCCATTGCCTCCTCCTGCGCCGCCGCCGCTCCTGTCCGCCGACGCCGCGACAGACCACGAGCACGAGGCGACGAAGAGCAGCAGCAACAAGGGGACAAACGAGGCGACATCAGCAATGATTGACCTCTTGCTGGAGCAGCTAGACGCCATCGGCGGCGCGCCCGCCCGCGCGTGCGTGCGTGCGTCCGTGCACGGGCTTCTTCTTCCTCTTCTTCTCTTGGACTTGTCCCAAGTCCAAACTTCTTCTTCGTTGGCTAGCTACCTAGCCACGAGCCGTCGCCGTCGTCGCTTGTTTGTTTGCGCTTCCGCTAGCTAGATCACCTGTCTGCTTGTCTTCTTCCTCTCCCTCCCCCCTTTGCTTGGCTGCGCCCCTTGACTCGCTCGCGCCTTATAAATACAGAGACTCCTCGATGGATAGCAAGCTATCAGCTGCCTGGGAGGTCAAACAGTGGAGCTGGTGGGGATGGTCGAGCTGAGCTGAGCTGAGCTTGAAATTGTCCTGGTGGTGGATACACTGACTGACGACGAGTGACGAAGAGTTGCTTCCGACACGGCGGGATATATTCACGCCCTGAACTTGGCTGGCATGCTAGCGGTAGCGGCACGCTTTTTCCCGAGGAGAAAGTCGCGCCCGCACAGTCACAGCACCATGCCTAGCAATGCCATCATGCCATTTTATATATCATGGATTCATGGTCCTGTCTCCCTCTCCACATTCCCCTCCCTCTTCTCCATCCCCCATGAAAGAAAGGTAGGAGCTGGATTACTGTCTGCAGCATCATCACCAACGGTGACAGTGGGGGCTGAGAGCATCTCTAGAAGATCCACTAAAATTTCAAACCGTAAAAGCAGTTTCGGGTACCCGACGGTTTGCAAATCCATCACGCGGAACAGACACGTAAATTAATACCAAAATATTCGAAAAACTATTTCACGTCGCGATTTTGATCATTAAACAACAAATTCATACAAACATAATTAGTACACACGGCCAGATATTTCGGCTAGACCTAGATCTAAACCTAAACAAACCAAAAGGGCGGCCAAACGCCGCCGCACTAGTTGCCGACTGGTGCCGGAGGTCGCGTAGGACCAGGCGCTGGCGGCGCTCTTCCCTCTCTCACTTTCGGCGCAGCGTTGCTTGCTCGTTGCTCAACCGGAGGCCGCGCGAGCTGGTTGGAGTTAAACCATTCGTCCCACCGGGCGTTCTCTCGGCGACGCCTTTTGGTGCGAACAACAGAGCACATCGATATTTGCTAGATTCGCTCCATGAGCTCGGTGTCGTCGGCGATTGCGGCGAGCTCGTCTGCATCGTCATCGGTGTTGAGCACGCCAACCCGTCGGTGAGATCGTCGCTGTCGGAGTAATCCTCGTCATCGGAAAGCCGGCAGCGACGACCCCTCTTCCGCATCGTCGAGGCCGGCACCGCACAGCCGTGGCCAACACCGCCAGGGGAGGCGCATCGTCGTGGCCAACACCGTTGGATCTATGCTCCATTTCGCGTGGAGGAGTGAGAAAAAATTTCTCGCCGGAGGTGTCTAAGCGTGGCGACATATTAATTGGGGGGGGGGGGGGGGGGGGCTAACCCCAAATGCCGTCGTTAGAGCATCTCCAGTCAGACCCCTCATATTTTGCCCCCAAACTGTCCGCGGACGCGTCCGGACGTGTCCGCGGACAGTGACCGGACCACCCCTAAAAGTGGTCTCTTCCAACCGTGTCCCCCAAATCCTCCCCAAATTGTGGGGTCATTTGCATTTGATTGGTGGAGAAGGAGACAGAAGAATCAATGAAGGATAAAAGAAAAGAAAACAAAGCAAAACGGACACGACCGGACGCGTCCGGCCGCCCCCAAACCCTCCGCACATATGGGGTGAGTTTGGGGGTTGCCGGACAGCCCGGACGTATAGGGGCAGTTTGAGGGGACCAGTTGGGTGATGATTTTTGACTCTTTTTGCTGCCAGACATGTCCGGATGGTGGTGCCGGACGTATAGGGAGGATTTGAGGGACCGGTTGGAGATGCTCTTACCATTCATATAGTGCCGAATCGAAGGCATTTCCAGTGTCGCCGATAATTTTTCCAGGCCGGACCGATATTGTGGTGAATGTTTGGTCCGTAAAAAAAATCCAAAACCACATGTCGGCCAGAATTTAGTGTATCTGCTAGAGATGCTCCGAGTTGCACGTCCTGGCACGCACACGCAGTAGCTTAGCTTTGCTCGGCGAATAAAGAAAGAAGAACAAAGGTTGCATCGCATCGGGTAAACATACGTATGGGTCAATGCACCGCCTGTACGTCGTGGTTGAGTGTGCATTGCACCGAGGAGCGCTTCTCGACTCTGCTTTCTCTTTCAAAAGGCGAGCAGGGGAGTGATCGAGGATGCGCGCCATGTGCCAGGGTGGTGGGGAAGAAGGGAATTTTCAAAGGCTTACTCTCCGACCGGCAGTGGCGTTCAGCTGGTGCAATCATCAGATCGATCTCGCCCGCTCCTTTCCTCCACTGTTCTTGATCGCCATCGTAAAAATCGGTTCCTTGTAAGCTTCCTCCTTGGAGCGACCGGCTTCGATCGGCATGTAGGGCAGTCAGCCATGGCTTTTGTCTTACGCCTTTCTTCTTTGACAGCTACGCCGGCCGGCGTCGGGATCAGATTCAGATGGCGTACTGTAACGCCTTTGCTCGATGCTACCTCTCTTTTCTTGGCCAAATTTAAAGTGATCCATCGATTTGGTTCCCTTTTCTTCCAAGATACGGAATCGTCTTTAATTTGCTCAAAGTAAACAATGCCATGCATGACAGCTACCTAAACGTGGTGCTTCTGAATTAATCCATCCATTAGTACATGCAATGTGCTGATTTGGCCTACATTACCACCCTCCATAATCCAAGCTATATGTGTGTACATGTATATATATAACTCACGTAGTGATCTGCACATGCTATAGCTGTCCGGGCAACCTAAAGACCTTCATGATCGTTTCCTTAACAAAAGCAACCACGCCATTATGGCATCGCAAATGCGATGGCAACCTGCACAAGCAACATGTCCATCATCTTCTTCATAGCAACATTGCAAATGCGATGGCAACCTAAGCAAGCATTTGATCTTCCCAGCCCTAGGACAGCAAGCTGTTGGTTGACTAGACTGTTGTTTCCTCAGTAGCACCGCCATGATCATTGCTCCCAACAGCGAAGAGAAGAGGTACCATGGTCGTCGCATTGAATTGCGATGCCAGAGGAGAAGAGACAGGTACTAGCATGAATGAGGTCGACCCTACGCGTGCATGGCGGGAAGAGAAGAGCACCTTAAATGGTCAGGTATGCCTTAATTTCTCGAGTACCACTCACTCTCCCCCACTTCTTCGTTCTGCACTGCACCAACGCCAGGCCATCTTAAACATTTGGCTTCTCTCTTCTCCACACCTACCGGCCGGCTGGGGTCACAGTCCTCAGGTTCATAAAAAGGGGGAGGCCAGGGCCACATGAGTGAAGAGACCACTGGATGGCTGCTGCTCCTGCTTTTGCAAAGGAGTGTGGGGTGAAGTGTAAGATAGTACTCCAGTATCTCAGTGGGAGATAAGCAAAGCAATTGCTGCTTCCAGTGTGGTGTGGGGGATGTGTGTATGGAGCATGCAGCAGTGGATTGATTCTGCAGCTGCACAAGATAAAATTTGGGCTTAGGTTTCGGTGCCCATTGCACATTCCTTTGTTCCTCAGAATACTAGCTAGCCACACTTCTTTTCATGATCGCAAGGCCTGACTGGCTCGGCTGGCAAATGCTAACTTTCTCCAATGCCATGCTTGTTCCCTTGACTAACATTCTGAAGCGCACCACTAGCTACGACGATTAACCTGCGTGCCGTGTCCACTGATGCTTAATTATCATGACGTTCAGCTTCACCTTTCCCATCCCCTTGTGTGCCTCCTGAGTTACTTTTTTTTTTTTTTTTTTGAAAGGATCCAACTTCATATAACAGGAACTCAGTACACATTACAAACAGGTCCAGGAAAGAAAAGAAAAAACAAAAGGACCCTGCAACATGCAAAGAACCCCCTGAGTCGCCGGAAGAAAACACAATTGGATCCAACGCCAGCCCCAAACGCCTAGCCGTCGCCGGAGTCGCCGTACCTCCCGCCGGCGGTGAGATCGCACCTCCACCTTGTAGAAGACCGCTGAGCCGTCCGCCGCAAGCGACGGAAACCGAACACGTTGAAAGAGCACGGCCACAGCACCATCACCACCGCTCCACCCAACATCCCGCCGACCCGGCGCCGCCCAGGACTTACTTTTATATGCTCACAACGCGTTCAAATTGAGGTTTGCATGCATGATGTTTAATGCAAAAGGTACCTTTTTAAAAATAATGATGAAATACCACATCTCTCCGTTGTATACTTGTATCCCATGGGTGGACATGAGCAAATCAGTACCAACAACACAAATAGATGGACACATGTGTTCCTAGTGTAAGAATTGCCAAGTTGTGAGCCAAATTCATATATATAGATAAAAACTAACTTCTGCCGGAGCGACGCGAGACCTGTCACCGGAGACTTACGCAGGTCACCACCCCTTTACCTCCTATAAGCCGCCGGCTCGGATAAGTCTAATCGTTCTAAATCACCGGCGTTGTAACCTCTCCAGATGTAGTGAATATTTGCTGACGGTCGGCTGTGATTTTTTACCCTTAACATTGGAGGGGGTTTTCCACGTTAAAAATCTCGTGTCCCGTGTGTTTGATCTCTTCTTTCGTCGTTTATGTCGCCTACTGTTTATAGCAAGTGGTATCAGAACCCTATTTCAGATTAGGGTTTCGACGATGGCATCGATGAAGTTTGATCGACTGATGTTGGACTACAACACGAGGTTTTCTCTATGGAAATTCAAGATGCCAGCATTCCTGGCAGCTCCGGATCTTGATGAGGCGCTAGAAGCATTCAGAGTAAAAGAACAGAAATATTCTTGGACCGATGATGAGAAGCGAAAGAACCGTAAGGATTTGTCTCTGATTCATCTTCATATGTCTAATAATATTTTGCAAGAGGTCCTGCAATAGAAAACAGCAGCAGCCCTATCGTTCAAGATAGATCCGATTTGCATGTCCAAGAATCTAACCAGTATGATACACGTGAAGATGAAGTTTCACGCACAAGCTAAAAGAAGGTAGTTCGGTGATGAACCACTTATCGATCTTTAAGGAGATCGTTTCTGACCTATTGTCGACACAGGTAAAATATGATGATGAATATTTAGGTCTTCTTCTTTTATGCTCGCTACCTGGTTCCTTTGCAAATTTCCGAGATACCATATTGTTAAGCCATGATGAAGTAACCCTTGTGGAAGTATATGATGACCTCATTTTGAGACGCTATCCTCTATACCATAGCGCCCTAGCCAGATACGCTATTCCCCTGCCAATATGGCAACACCTGGCCCACTCTCGTCACTAAAATCTAAGTCACAGTGTGCGCCCTAGGCGGGAGCTGTACTCTTGAGGATAGCGTCCTTGAAGGGGTGGTATGCCCTGAAACATAGAATTTTGGACCTGTGTAACTTTTGATCTGAAAATTCAAATGACATGATTCTTTTTCCTATGGTTCACAAGTAAACTTGTCTTTCCAATACCACTGTTCTCATGATGCTTAGATAAGTAGATAATATTTCCTGAATTATTTACTTATGTGGATTTATTTTTTATGTTTAGATGATTTCAAAAATTGTGTTGTGAACGAAGATTTCGCACAAAATCTAGAAAAAAAGGAGAACCTTTAAGACCAAACAAGCACCCATTTCGACCAAGCCTCACCCATATTTTCAAATATGGATTTTTGTAAGTTATTTACAAGTTGTGTGTTACTTTTGTAAAATTAATTCAATGTTTAGTATTGATCAAGCGAATTCCCATGCTATTGTAGATGATGCTAATACTTTATTAGCTCAGTCCTTGTTAACTTCAGTTGCTATATGCAACCGATCGTGTTTGTACTCATGATCTACTTATGTATATTAGTTGCCTTGCATATATGTGCTTATTAAAATGAAATTATGACTTGTGATAATATCCCCACTCAAATAAATATTTTTAAAAACCTTGGGAGCCATGTTAACCAAGGATGGTTGTAAAAATGGTGTTTATGAGAAATATCATGATGACATGTGAGTTTAGTAAAATTCTCAAATGATTGTTGCCGCCAATAACTAGTCTCCCATGTGCATTTGAGTTTGTTTGATGAACCCATATGTCATCACCATAATTCACATAAACACCATTTCTTAGAAACATCATTAATCGACACAAGGCTCCCAAAGTTTTTAAAAATATTTCCTGGAGTAGGGATATTAACCCTTCGGGGTACGCCCGGAGTGCACGGATCCGGTTTCCCTAGTCATTGTTTTATTTCAGTAGACACATGCATATTAAGTGGTTCATGAGTACAAACACGATCAATTGCATATAGCAACTAAATTCAACAAAGATGAAACCAATAAATTATTGCCATCATCTACCAGAGCATAGGAATTTGCTTGATCAATAGTAAGCATCAAATTAATTTTAAAAAAGTACTCTCTCTGATCCATAATAAGTGTAAAACTTTATAATTGAAAATATGGGAGAAGCATGGTCAAAGTGTCGGTGATGTTTGGTTATTTAAGGTACTCCTCTTGTTTCAGATTTTGTACGAAATCTTTGTTTACAACCCCGTTTCCAAAATCATCAAAATATTCAAAATAAACAAACATAAAAGAATAGTTCATGAAATATTATCCACTTGTCTAACCATTGTGAGACCAGTGGCATTGGAAAGAGAATTTAATTTGCGACCCATAGGAAAAAGAATCGTGACATTTGGATTTCTGGATAAAAAATTACAGGGGGTCGAAATTCTTTGTTTTAGAGCCTAGCTTCCCCAACAAGAGCGCCACGCTTAGGAGCATAGCGCCCTAGCCTAGTGCGCTACCTCGCTACCCTCTGTTACTTAGCATTTAGATTTTGGAGTCATTGATAATAAAAACGAGTACAACTTCCACTTCATCTAATACACATGTTTCCCCACATACGCCCTAGCTAACTAGATTGATCATGCCTATCATATAAGAACGGAGTAATTATATGCATTTACAAATAAGTCAGCGATAAACATGAACAAGTTGCACCTAAGTAAATCATCCCATAAGACCAGAATCCACAATCAAGAATATATAATAATGACAATAACGATGTATAACATCTCGTATGGTTCTAAAATAATGATTAAACATATAGGTTTGAGATCAACCTAATGTTGGAAACTCATAATCCGATGGTGGATTACTCCCTATTCATCACGAAGGCAACAGAGGAGTTGATGGAGAGGTTGAAGTCCCTGGCCCCTGGGTTGAAGAATCAACGGAAAGTGGCTCCGACGGCGTTTCTCCGTCCAATATTTCTCCAAGATGGGGGTAATAAAAACTGAACATAGAATATGTGGAGAGCTTTGTTCCATTGTGAAAACAACTCCATGGAACCATTTTCGTGCGGTCGGTGTAGCCGCGGGGAGAACCACAGGGCGGCGGCGCTGCAGCCCAAAGGGGCGACGCAGCGGCAGCCCGATGCTCGATCGGTGGTAGGCGCGTGCTCGGGGACGTGTGTGGCGTAGACAAGCGCGATCGGTTGATCAGACCGACGATGTGCTGTACGCGCCATGGCGGGGACGACGCGCAGATCGGAGTCGAGGGCGACGTTGTCGAAGAAGTCCCGGTCGATGACGACGAAGACGAACCGGCGATGGAGACCGTGCAAGCGAGGGAAACCGGATACGACGCGTCGAGGCGTCCCTTGGATGGCGCGTCCGGCCTTGTTGCGCGGTCGGTGAAGACGAGCCGGTCGGTGCGGAGTCGGCGCCGGCGAGTCGGCCGCGGTAGCCGGCTGGAAGGAGCCGACCGGTGTGGAGTCGGCGCCGGCGAGTCGCCCGCGGTAGCCGGCTGTCGAGGAGCGGGCCGGTGCAGGTCGATGCCGTTGTCGGAGTAGAGGCGCGAGGTCGACGGGCGGTGGGCGACGCAATCCGATCGATGATCGGCAAACCAAAAAAGAAAACGCCGATCGAGTGACCGGCGGAGAAAATAAAACCGATCTAAAGATCGGAAAAAAAAAGACGCTAGGGCAGCCGATCAACCGATCGGCGGACAAACCCTAGGTACGGGCGGCGCGGCCCCCGGCGGAGATCATAGAGATCAACCTCCCCGGGGCGGCGCGGTGCGGAAGCGCGGCGGCGGCTAGGTCAGATCGTGCCGCTCTGATACCATGTAGAAATATGAGATTGGTGTAATATGATCGATGTATTATTGAGCCTCATGGGCGAGTATATATAGGAGTACAATGGACCGACTTGAACTACAAGACAAGAAACAAATTCTATCTCTACCATATCTTTCCGTATCACAATATACTCTAACATATGGAACACCTGCAGGGAGCTATTCTTGGCAAAAAAGATCCGAGACAACATGGAAAAAAGAACATCGGCGCAAGAAGTTTCATAGACCGCAGCAGGGCACACAGGCTGCTACAATCAGGGCAACATCATCTGAACCCAAAACCAATGCTACCAGCCCTGTCCTTGATGGACGCAGGCACGCAGCTACCCTCATCGGCTTAAGAAGTTTGTAATGCAAGGTTCTTATATTTCGCTTCTCCTAGATCTCCCATAAGGCCAAGGTGATCAACGAGCAGGCTGCCATGGCCTTTGCTTTGGCCGCCAAGATTCAATGGTTACGCGCGCCTATACATCTGACGTACTGCAGCCACATTCTCTGCTCTTTATCTGAATCTATAATCTAGAGGCACGAAAAAACTCGCTTTACCCCTCGATCACAGTAAAGTTTCATAATTCGAATTCAAACTTGCACAAGTTAAAAAAGATCTCATGCAGTCATGCACATTCACCTCGTTAATTACACCAGCCTGCAGTGCTGCGAGGTGTTCGAGAGGCCCACACGCAAATAAGTGACCAGCTCGATCTGTAGAGGTGATCTCTCTTTCTCTTGATTTGTCATGGAATACCTGGCTCTGCTCATCGTTGCACTTTGCAGAGAGGGGAAAAGACATCGACAGAGGCTTTTTGCGAGATTTACACCGATTTCTTCAGTAAAAAAAATCAGACGAGATACGCAGGTGCAGGCTGCAGCTTGCAAGATGTGAGCAGTCAAAATTCCTGGACCAACAGTTTAAGGCCACATCTTAGTTGGTTGGCTCCACTGAAGTACAGTACATGGTAGCGTAGCGGATAGTAGCTAAGAAATGGGCATGGACATACACATGGACATACACATGGAGCGAGCGATACGCGGTAGGTGTCGCCGGTGGCGGTGGTGGTAGATGTAGAAGGTTTGAAGTGATCCCGTTTCAGTTTCGCTCACCGTCGCATGCATGCACCGATATCTGGGGCGAGAAACGATAACTCAGCTGGTCCGTCAGAGGAAACTATCACTGTCAGCGTAACAGTTCATAACAACAACCCAGGAGTATCTATCTTTCCTTGTTCTGACAGTGGCACTGTGGGCGTTACGAAACGAAGAACATCGCAACACAACCTAGGACCAGATTCAGAGAATCGGCCCTGTGCGATCAGGAGGGTATGATGTGCATTTTCACTTTCAGTCAAAAGAAGGTGTGGGTGAGGTGGCAAGGCCCGTGTCCACGCCGACGACATCTCATATGCCATGTCAGCACACAGAAAAGATATTAGCAGTGTAGAACCTTGGATCCAGGGGACACCATCATGGTCATCAGCTGGGGTGGCAATCATTCTATGGGATACAACATGAACATTTCGATGCTTTGCGTAGAAGTGATAGACGGTCCAATCTGAGAAAGGTCACGGAGCATATCGTAGACTGCCGACAGTCCAACAAAATATTCTCGTCTTGATCAGAGAGCTACTAACTCGGAGTCAACCAATCATGGAGAATGTGTTTGCTGCATCTTTGCTACTAGTACCATATGTCCTGGATTTCTGATGGAAGAATCAGGGAATGCAGACATAAAACAGACATGCAAATTCTTCCTCTAAGTTCGGCGATCTCTTCTGGTTCTCAATGTACTAACGGACTTAGGGCATGCACGTCGCAAAGTGCTTTGCATAGGTGCGCTTAAGGAGTTGATATCTGAGCATACACAAGCGTCACCGCTAAGAGCATCTCTAGTGGAACGTGGAAACGGACGTGCAAACAAAATATAGACCACCACGAGCAAAAACAGCCTCTAGCGGATCGTGTATAGGGGCGTGCATACTTCCCACGTCCACCCACGATGGTACTGGGCGTGGAAATAAACACCAGCGAGCCACGCTCGTGAGCTCGCGAAAAGAAGGCAGCTGCTTCGTTCCGCTTACAGAGAGTACGTCCTTTTTTACTTTTTTACTTGCTCTTTGATCTACACAAATACAATTCGATTTGAAAAGTTGTGTACACAGAATACGTGTGTACTGATGAGTTGGTTCCATTCACATACTCGGTTTCAAGTTTCATCGATCATAACTTGCCAATTTCGAACCGATGTTCAGAACTTTTTTGGTCGAATTTTGTCAAATTCGTCACACTCGATTGAAATTTTGAAAAATCCTTTGGCGAGCATGTTCAACTTGATGTTTCTCACAACTTTCGTGTTGAAACTTTTCCATTTCGGTAGACGTATACGGATACATCTTGTACTGAACTTTGTTGTAAGAACTATGTGAAGCAAAAATATTTTATTGATAGCACTGCATTACAAAGAAATGGATTACATCACTCATTGCATAAATTAAAACTGGATGAAAAGAAATGGATTACAAAGTTATAACTAGGACATCACTCGTCTCTAAACTTTTGCCACACATGGTCAATTAGATCAAGTTTAAGCTGAAAATGTTCATCGACATTTCTAATCCGGTGAGTCATCTGAATAAAAGAGCTCAGTTGTTACGCATGAGTACGAGAGACTGTGACTCTTTCTCCCATTGCCTCAAAAGTGCAGCTTTGCCGACCAGTTTCTCGCTCCTCTTCAACTATCATATTGTGCATTATGACACAAGCTTTCATGACATCACCGATTTCTTTACGTTTCCATCCTTTAGCAGATCCACGAACAATGGAAAAACGGGATTGCAGAACTCCAAATGCTCGTTCCACATCTTTCCTAGCCCCCTCTTGTTTCTTGGCAAAAGTTCTATGCTTTCTGGTATCTGGAGCTGGTATGCTCTTCACAAATGTTGCCCACCGTGGATAGATACCATCTGCAAGGTAATACCCCATTGTGTACTGATGGCCATTGATGCTATAATTCACTGCAGGAGTTTCACCTTCGGCTAGCTTTGAAAAAACAGGAGAACGTTGAAGAACATTTATATCATTGAGAGACCCTGGTAAACCAAAATAAGCATGTCAAATCCAAAGATCCTGTGAAGCAACTGCTTCCAAGATCATAGTGGGCTCGTTCACATGGCCTTTAAACATGCCATGCCATTTTTTGGGGCAATTTTTCCAACCCCAGTGCATGCAATCTATGCTCCCTAACATAGCAGGAAATCCTCTTTCCTCCCCTATTGCAAGTAACCTAGCAATGTCTTGTTCATTTGGAGATCTCAGGTACCTTTCCCCCAAAAACTTCACAAACTTTGATAGCGAGGAACATCTTTGAAGTAGTCGTCCCATAGAAGAACAAATCCGGCATCTCTTCCTCGATCGATTGTCCGACGTTCATGCTTGGAACCACCATGGCGTCGAGCGTTCATCCTCTCTTCCTCCTCGCGCTCGGCGAATGCTGCAAGTATGAGTTCATCATCGCCAGATGAAGATGACGAAGAACTCATGTCCCAAGAGGATGTGTTCATTGTGTTGCGTGAGAGAAGAGAAGTCACAGGTAGAGATGCTGGAAGAGAGGTGGTCGGGGTGATTTATATAGACCAGAAATATGGCCGTTGAAAATATAGCCGTTGGAAATATAGCCGTTGGAATATAGCCGTTTGAAAATATAGCCGTTGGAATATACACGTCCGGATTTACACGTCCTGATACACGTTCCACTGAAAAACTGGGAGGTGTAAAATTTAGCAACGTGTATATGGACGTGTATATGGAGATATACACGTCCAGATATACACGTTCCACTAGAGATGCTCTAACAGCTGTATACTTTGCATCGGTGCGTGTTTTGTAAGCACCGGGCTTCTCTTCATGCCTCGGACGTCCAAAAAGAAGGTGGGAGTAATTTGCAAACTGTCAAAACGGTCAGGATTACTTTTCTAGCGCCCCTAAGTTAGCGCCGCATTGCAGATGCTCTTAGCATCTAGACGAGTTGCATGATACTGAGATGAAAGACGGAACCTTTAAAGGTAAAAACTTACATTAGACCGTGTGCCCGTCAGAATCAACATAAATCAAATTATGTGTTTAAGGTAAACTGGCAAGGATCCGCGTGTAAAGTACACGGGCTATGGATCGGCCATCTGTTTAGGGAAGTTTGTAGAAGTTTATGGCTGATCTTTGTTGTTTTTACTGGGTTCTCCGAGGGTTTTATTTTTTCGTTTTTATTCTCCATTTTTCTTTTTAAAATTCATGAGCATTTTGCTTAATTTGTGATTTGCAAACTGTCAAAACGGTCAGGATTACTTTTCTAGCACCCCTAAGTTAGCACCGCATTGCAGATGCTCTTACCATCAATGCGAGTTGCGTGATATTGACATGAAAGACGAAACCTTTAAAGGTAAAAACATACATTATATAGTGTGCCCATCAGAATCAACATAAAGCAAATTATGCATTTAAGGTAAAGAGGCAAGGACCTGCGTGTGAAGTACACGGGCTGAGGGTTCACACGAAGACGGGACTGTGAAATGACAATTCCTATATGACGGCCGTTGCGAGAGA
Source organism: Poa pratensis (assembly GCA_947311845.1). NCBI lineage: Eukaryota > Viridiplantae > Streptophyta > Magnoliopsida > Poales > Poaceae > Poa > Poa pratensis. The sequence continues at coordinate 22,760,091 of CAMZMU010000109.1, forward strand.
CAGACCCCAGGCAGCCTAGGCCATGGTCCTTGGCATGGGAGTGTTTCCCCTTGTTGTTTAGCTTGATTCAAAGATTTTCGTCCTAATTTGGCTTGATAATTCTAGTGATTTAAAGTAACTAGTTGAATGTCCGTGCGTTGCTACGGGTTTTCAAATTTTTTCAACGCACTTGTAAATCTAATGCATGTCTAAACATTCATGTGTATAAAAAGATAGCTATAAAACCATTATAATATTACAATGTATAATTTTTTTGCATTGTTCGAATATGAAATTTGGCCACATCTTTCTGTGCTTGAAGGCAGTGGTAAGTCACTAATTCTTTCTCTCGATATCTCATTTGACCTGTAGAAAATAAATAAAGACTGTATATAAATATTTCATAATTTTAGAAAATACAAAGTATGAGTACTTAAAGGATGTACGTGTGAAATAACTGACCTATTTAGTAAGGACCTCTTTAAAAATGATGTTGGTCGTGTAAATACCATCAGTATGTAGGGTTTTCTTCTTTTTATCCTTTGTAGGTGGAACGGCGAGGATCTTAACGTTTTTTCTGGCTGTTGATCTGGAAAGCGCAACGTACAATTGCCCATGAGAGAACATCGACTCGGGCAAGTAGATACTGACATTAGGAATAGTCTGTCCCTGTGCCTTGTTGACCGTCATGACAAAGCTGAGCCAAATAGAAAATTGTTTTCTCTTAAACTTGAAAGGGAACACCTCATCATCTGAGAGGCAAACGGGATCCTCGGCAAGAAAATCCTCTTTCCAGCATGTAGCCCCAGCACGATTTCTGCATCGATGACGTTCCTCTGAAATCCTCGGACTACCAGCCGCGCTCCATTGCAAAGTCCATTTTCATAGCTATAAAACCCATCAAAATTACAATCCGTGAAGTAGTAGAAAAATTCTTGCAAAAGGCCAAACACATAGTTTATTGACATCATTATATAAGATAGTAGTACATAGTTTGAATGGGACCATTTATAAATCTACTTTTCGGAATCGTGCATATCTCTTATCATGCACGATCGCTAGGCACCGATATCTGGCCACGAGATAGTTGTTGACAAGCTCATTTTCTTTGCTCCACTAATTATTCTTTCACGTATATCTACAAGTTTACATTGTGTTTTAATATGCATATACTAATCAGTATTTGCCAGTCATAGATATTAAATGCAAATCACTCAGCACATGAAGCATACTCCAAAGCCGGATGATATACGCGAGAGGAATAGCTCACCGGCGGGCTATGGTGTAGACGACGTCGATCCAAGGCGAGGATAGTGTATCCGGCTCCCTCTGATCTGTATCAACTCTATCTGGTTTATACAACGATGGAGGTGGCAATGAATGACGCAATCACGCGATCCTGGCGGCGGCGTCGTTCGTCTCCGGTGAAGCTGCGTCGGTTTTGAGAGCTCCTGTGCACCGGGTAACAGATTAACTTCAAAACAGCGGATAAGGAGAAAAGATTTAGCGTAGATGCCGAATCTGCCTCGCCGGACCTCAGCCAGTCCCACCCCGTCCATGGTCGATCGTAGGCGGGGAGCGAGGCGCGGCGGACCGGAGCATGCTGATTACGGCGGGGACGAAGATTGCGGCGGCAGCGCGCTAGGCTGGGAGTGGGCATACGAAGGGCGTGGTGGACGACGGAGTCAGTACGGACTGGTTTTGGAGGCCTCTAACGAATTTTAGGAAATTATGTTCATTAGGCATAATTAGCATTTAATGTCCTCCAATGAAAACAGCCGGTACGCCTCCCTTTAATCACGCTAAGCTGCTGAGAAACTTTCCTGCGTAGAGCGAATGGTAATTACTGCCGTGATTAGAGGAGGTGCAATTAAGGAGATCCTGTCGTAATCAGGCAATTTCCTGCTCGTCCGATTTCGTCCGTGCATGGCCGAGATAGGACAGTCCATTCTTTTGTAGTAGAGATACTCCAGGATTGAAAATAAATAAATTTTAGATGATAAGACATGTGACTTTTTATTTGTAGTCAAGACGATCCTCCCAGTTATACTAAGTTGCAATCCTGTTTCTTCGCTTGACAGCCCTTCTGACCTGCTGCGACAGAGACATTCGAGCTGAGAGCAGTGTCGCACGAAATGCCTCCAATTCGTAGCTAGGTTGCCGAAAAACAATCTGGCTCTCATCAGTTGTGGCCAAACCTTCTGAAATAATTATGCGATTAGATTGTGAACATATATAGTGTGAGATCTGATTAACATGTACACAGACAAACACATTATACCATCATCGCGTTTTATCTCCAACAGAGTGGCAGCTATAGTCCACAATCCATACTCTGCTGGTCTCCAACGCGTGATGCCTTTTCCCACGTGTCGGCCCCAGATACGGACAAAAATAATTTCCCGTCTGTTTGCGTGCATAGAGTGTGAGCACGCACTATACAAGAAACAGTAAAAATATGATGTATACAAGAAACAGTAAAAATATGATGTGTGCCAAACTCATACCTGCTGTTCATAACTGCGACATCACGGCATGGAACGCTGTTATTCAGTATTTTATTGTACATAATTTTGCTTACATAGACCACTAGGCCAATAATATCTAAGAAAAAATAATCATGTAACAATACGCAAAAAAATATTAGTTAATTGATACATAATTCACTTTAAACATATCTTGGTACCTGCAAGCATATTATTCCGCAGACCATAAACGGTGCTGAAGTGTGTGAACCGCTGTGGTAGGCGAGGGATGTTGGTTTGCGTATCTGATGGGTGTATCTCAGTTTGTCGACGTAAAATGATGACAAACTCCGACTGTATGGCTAATTTAAAGGACAATGGCTGGTCTGCCGGCTCAAACCATATGTGCTTGAACAAATAGGTTGTTCCGCACTGAAGCTGATTGTTGAAGTGATCTACGAAGTTTTCGTAGCAGATTGCCTCCATTTTCATCGCCTACGAAATAGAACATAATAACGACATCACACAGTGTAGCCATTGCATATCTAAGAAGATCAGCCATTCTTTCTCACATCTAAAATATTTTCACAATCATGGTTCTGAAAATACAATTAAGAAGTAATACTTGTAAAATGAAGAAAATATAATCACATCAGTATTTATCCTGAAGAAAATATCATGAGACCGTGTAAAACTGCTAACTGTGATGTCCGCTAGTATGACATAGAGATACCGTCCCTCATTTGTCTGTTTGATGCGACTGCATAAAACTTTGGCCATTGTTTCCCAGGGGAAATTTAGGTTGACGTGCTCCCAGTTAACATCATCGAATGTTACATTTCTGCAATTTCAAATAAAAAACAATGAGTTATACAGGATAGAGGGCTTGACCAGAGTAAAATATTTTGATTAAGGTAGAAGATCATGAAGTTTACATGTTGGGCGGAGGCAGCGTGAAGGCAGGAGACGGTTCCGATGGCGATGCCATCACCCTCTTCGAGCAGGGGTATCTAGACGGCATTGAGGTAGAGTGTGCTGATCAAGCACTGACACCACTAAGCATTGGAGACGACATGGAGGTACGTTATATATTCTGATGGTTGCACCGATTGCTCGCAGCGCTGATCCCTCACTGCTGTTGACTACAGCGCTGATCCCTCGCTGCTGCTATGTCGCGTTGATCCCATCGCTGATCCGTCGCTGCTGTTGACCACAGCGCCGATCCCTCGCTGCTGCTATGTCGCGTTGATCCCATGCTGATCCGTCGCGGCTCCTTTGCGTTGATGCTTCTCCTGTATCGCTCGTGTAAATAAATGGGTCATGTTACAGATTAGTTCTTGTACTCCGTTGAGATTGGCATGTAGTAATTACGTAGCTATGGGTGTTTTGAGTGATAGTAATGTAGGATTTCTTTCCGCTGATTGATTTCATAATTACTGCGTGCGATGAAGGGACCGTTCAGCCTGGTCAAGCCTGGAATATTCCTTTCCGTAGATTTCTCTCATAATTGCTGTGTGGTGGGGTTGGACGAAGTGGTGGGCAGAATAGAAAAAAAACTGGGGGCCGGACGAAGGGGTGGACAAAATGTGGAACGAATGTTTTCTTTTAGATAGGAGAGATGTCTCGCTAATAGCGCGATATAGCACACTAATAGCATATTTAAATATTTAAGGCCGGTGCTATTTTTCTATAGCGCGCTATTTTTTTCCTTGATTAGCCTATACTAATGTCATTGGAAACAACAGGTACAATTAAGTCACGTGATTAGAGGAGGTAGTACGTGAAAACATGTAGTAATGAAAACAGCAGGTACAATTAACATTTAATCCACCGGATCGGATGGAGTACGTGATTAGAGGAGGTGCAATTAAGTCTATCCTGTCTTAACCAGGCAGTTTTTGGATCGTCCGATTTCGTCCGTGATAGTTTTGGATCGTCCGATTTCGTCCGTCGTAGGGGCCGAGACAGGACACTCCGTTCTTTTGTAGTAGAGATATCCACGGGCTTAATGGGATTTTGGCTCCGCCCACCCCATCACGACGCCGATTCGGCTAAGTGGGTCGGCCATCTGTTTTGGGAAGTTTCTAGACTTTTATGGCTGATCTTTTTGGTTTTACAGGTTTTTTTTTATTTTTTTTGGTTCGTTTTTATTCTCCCTTTTTCTTTTAACATTCGGGAGCATTTTTCTTGATTTGTGAAAAAAAAATCAACATTTCCAAAAATTCCACAATATTTTTAAAATACCTCAACACATTATTTTCAAAATGGTGAAGAAATTAAATTCATGTTTTTTTAAAAAAGGAATTTTTTAATCCGATGATATTTTCAAATTCATGAAAAAAATTAAATCCGTATTTTTTTCAAATTCATGAACATTTTGTTTAAGTTGTTACTTTTTAAATTTTGTAACCATTTCTAAAATATGTTTTTTTTATTTGACCGAAATTTTCAAAAATTAACAGAAACTATCAGACGCCCTCCTCTGTTGTTTTGCCTTCTGAAAGGTCGCAAAATATGTTTGGAGGAATCTTTCAGTTTTTGGAGGCTGGGCCCGCAATTCCTATACATCGCCTTACGGCGACGCTGGAGGCGTGCGTCGCCGTAAGGGGATGCGGAATGCCGCGCTGAGTGGGCCGGCCCAGTTCGGCGTTTTCTTTTCGTTTTCCTTTTTCTTAATTTCTTTTTCTGTTGTATTTCTTTTCTTTTCTTTTTCTGTTTCTGTTTTTGTTTCGCTTGTTTTTTATTATTTTCGATTTTTTTTCATATTTTTCATAAATTGTTCAAAATTGAAATTCGTTCCGATTCGAATTTTTGTTCAGATTCGAAATTTCGTTCAGATTCAAAATTTCGTTCAGATTCGAAATTTGTTCAGATTCGAATTTTTGTTCAGATTTGAAATTTCGTTCATATTCGAATTTCGTTCAGATTCAAAATTTCGTTCAGATTCGAATTTTTTTTCAGATTTGAAATATCGTTCAGATTCAAATTTCATTCAGATTCGAAATTTCGTTGAGATTTTAAAAATTGTTCAATTTTGAAATTTGTTCAGATTCGATTATTTGTTTAGATTTGAAATTTCGTTCAAATTCAAAATTCGTTCAGATTCGAAATTTTGTTCAGATTTTAAAAATTGTTCGGTTTTGAAATTTGTTCAGATTTGAAAATTATTCAGATTTGAAAATTGTTCGGTTTTTTAAATTTGTTCGGATTTGATTTTTGTTCGAATTTTGAAATTTGTTCGTATTTAAAATTTGTTCAAATTCGAAAAAATAAGTATGAGCGCTAAAGAAAAAAGAACAACGCTCAATTGGGCCGGCCCACCAAACCAATCGCTTCAGGCGACGGAGCGAACTAGCGTCGCCGCGGGGTGACCTACAGCAATTCCCCCAGCCCGCTGCGAAAACCTATATATCGCCTTACGGCGATGCAACTCGCGCGCATCGCCTGAAGGATGCGGGGGGCGACGCTGGTGGGCCGGCCCATTTTCGCGCGCGCGCTTCCTGTTTTTATTTCTCCTGTTTTTTTTTTGAAGGACTTTTCTCCTGTTTTTTCTATTTCTTTCCCCTGTTTTTTCGTATTTCTTTTTCTTGTTTTTGCTTTTCTTTTTTCTTTTCTGTTTACTTTTTCTTTTCTTTTCCGTTTTCTTTTCAGTTTTCGTTTTCTTTTTCGTATTCATTTTTTATTTTTTATTTTTGTTCTTTTAATTTTTTCCTTATCATATTTCCTTTCTCTTTTCCCGCTTTTCACTTTTTATTTTCTGTTTTTGTTTTTTTTTTCATTTTCATTTTCATTTTCATTTTTATTTTTGTTCTTTTAATTTTTCTTTTCCTATTTCATTTCTTTTCTTGTTTTCACGTTTTATTTTATTTTTTTCTTTTTTCTTTTTTCCTTTTATTTTTTACACCCATTTTCTATTTTTTAAAATTCGTGAAAAAATTGTTCAGATTTTATTTTTTTGTTCAAATTTGAAAATAGTTCAGCTTTTGTAAAAAATGTTCGGATTTGATTTTTGTTCAAATTTGAAAATTGTTCAGTTTTTAATTTTTGTTCATTTGATTTTTTGTTCGGATTTGAATTTTGTTCGGTTTTAAAATTTGTTTAGATTTGAAAATTGTTTAGATTTTAAAAATTGTTCGGTTTTTGAAATTTGTTCAGATTTGATTTTTGTTTGGATTTTGAAATTCGTTCACTTTTAAAATCGTTCAAAATAATTTCGTTCAAAATATATTTTTTTCACTTTTAAAATCGTTCAAAAATAGTTTCCGTTCCACCTCGTTTTCGTTCACTTTTTAAAATCGTTCAAAAATAGTTGCCATTCAACCCCATTTATGTTATTTTTTAAAATCATTCAAAATAGTTTCCGTTTACTAGCCTTTTTTGTTCAATTTTAAAATCGTTCCAAAATAATTTTCTTTCAAAATAGTTTCCGTTTACTAGCTTTTTTGTTCAATTTTAAAAGCATTCCAAAATAATTTTCGTTCAAAATAATTTTTGTTCACTTTTAAAATCGTTCAAAATAATTTTCCTTCAAAATAATTTTCGTTCACTTTTTAAAATCGTTCAAAAATAGTTTCCGTTCCACCGCTTTTAAAAATTGTTCAGATTTTGAAAATTGTTCAGACTTTTAAAATCGTTCAAAATAATTTTTGTTCACTTTTAAAATCGTTCAAAATAATTTTCGTTCGGATTTTGAAATTCGTTCACTTTTAAAATCGTTCAAAATAATTTTTGTTCACTTTTAAAATCGTTCAAAAAATAACTTTTTTCATAAACCATTTTTCTGTTCACTTTTTAAATTTGTTCAAAAATAATTTGTTCAATTTTAAAATTGTTCCGATTCGAATTTTGTTCAAATTAGAAAATTGTTCCGATTCAAAATTTGTTCAATTCGAAATTTGTTCCGATTTTGAAATTTGTTCACATTTTAAAAATGTTTTAATAATTTTCGTTCAAAATAATTTCCGTTCACTTTTAAAAATTTGTTCTGATTCAAATTTTGTTCACATTTGAACTTTGTTCCGATTCAAATTTTGTTCCGATTTGAAAAAATGTTCATATTTAAATTTTGTTCGGATTTGAATTTTGTTTGGTTTTGAAAATTGTTCAGATTTTAAAATTGTTCAGATTTTAAAATTGTTCGGATTTGAATTTTGTTCGGATTTGAAATTTGTTCAGATTTTAAAATTATTCGGATTTCAATTTTTGTTCGGGATTTTTTTTTGAATTTTTGTTCAAATTTGGAAATTATTCATATTTAAAAATTGTTTAGATTCGAAACTGTTCCTATTTGATCCCGTGGAGAAATTAGTGTCGAATGACTGCTTCTTCGCTACAACCTGTGTTTCAAAAAAAAAAGCTCGAACGAGACGGGCTAGAAGCAGAGATCGATCGGATCTCAGGAGACGCGAAGCGAAGAAGGAAGCAGTCCACGAAGCGCGCGAAATTGGGCCGGCCCAACTTCTAGTCGTAGCAGGCGACGACGCCTCGGACCGTCGCCGTAAGGCGAGCTACATCAGCTCCCGGGGCTGGGCCTTTGAAGAAAGAGGAACACCATCGGTAGCATTGGGCTTGTGGTTCATCGTCTAGAGCACAGTACACCACGGACATATCATTCGGCCCTTTTGTGCTGCCAGTAGGAATTGGGCCTGCTGGCAAATAATTCCGTTTTGATACTCCTCCCCTCCCGTCGTCTCTGCCTCCGCCCGTCCGATGCGGCCCTGCCCCTCCCAATCCTCCTCCATTGATTGCCAAGTTTCGTCCGCTTCCCCTCCTCCCCGACTAAATCCCCCGACGGCGGCAGCAGCATAGGCCGAGGCGGCGCGGTAATCTGGGCGCCGGCGTTCGCGGAGGCGGGTGGGACGGCTCAGCTGGGCGGCAGAGAACTGCGCAGCGGCGGCGTGAGCAGACCAACGCGTTTGAGGGGAACCAAGGCCGCCGGTAACGATGGCGGCAAAAACAGACCTGGGTGAGTGCATGCTGCCTAATCTTTTTTTCATCGATCGAATCTAATGTTTGGAGTAGAAAAACGCGTTCCTATCTAGCCATCTCTCCGGATTTCTGATTCGACCGTTTCTTTGTCTCTGGATTGCTCATGCCGCCGGCGACCCCAGACACTAGCCGGAAGTTCTCTACGGATGGCTGTTCAATGGACTTCGGGACATTTGATAAGCACGGCTTCATCTACGTTCCACCCTGCATTGGGGAACAGCGTCAGTCTGCACCTGGCACTGGGGATTGTGCAGCTGCAACGCAAGCGTCCTCGCTAAAAGAGAGTGGCTCCTCTGGAAAAATTGCGGCGCTAGGGAAAGGTAAAGTTCAGAGGGCGCCGATAAGAAAGGACCCCGGTGAATCACAAGCGTCCTCGCTGCAAGAGAGTGCCTCCTCTGACAAAATTGTGCCGCCAGGGGAAGGTAAAGTTCGAAAGATGCCGTTAATAAAGGACCCTGGTGAATCTGCTGGAGATGTCATCGTTGATAAGTTGACAAAGCGGAAGTTGAATGTTTCTTCACCGGAAATCATTACAGGGGGTTTCCGCAGAGCCAAGCTGATGGACAATTTGAGGTACCTTGCGTTGATGAACAAAATGTCAAATTGGAAGAGGAGGAAGGAGAGGAAAACAAGTGGTTAACAGGCTACGTAGTTTCTTACCAAAATTCTCCAACCGATACATCGTGCTCCACATTGGTTCCAGTTGGGATTTTCGTGCAGCTTGCTATGGTTCGCCATGGAAATCACTGGAAGAAAGTGTGGCCAAGGTGCTAGGCCTCACAGCTGAGGTATTATGAGTGTATGGCATTCTGATGAAGTGGAACGAGATTGGCATTCCTTCTCTTGTTTGTCTTCATGTCTACAGATTGCAACAAAGAGAAGATGAAATAAGAAGTGAAATTCACTTCTGTGCACTTAGCCTTCTCTGTTATAGAAGTTACAACGACATGGCAATTTTTCACTTTTCACCTTCTCTCCTTTTGGAGTCCAAAGGTGACAAAACATGAAAGTGTGTGAACATTGCCTTTTACTAAAATTTGATGCTTTTCTCTCCTCTTCCACCTCAAAACACAAAGAACCTGAATTTTTGCGAACTCTTTAGGAAATACATATTACTAGAAGGGATAATTTTATCATCACGTGTTGTTAGTTGGTTAATTTTTGGTACTAATTAGTTTCAAGTTTTGGGGCTATGTACATTTTCTCCTCGTATGGCAAAGCCCGAAAATGAAGAGATATTTAGTTGGTTGTCCAGAACAGCAAACACAAATATGAACCCGACCAAACATAAGTCAAAATTTATAACAAAAGAAAACAACACTTCGTAACAATATGCACACTTGATAGATTTTTTTTTTCAATCTTGTTCATACCAACCATTCTACAAATTTCTACAAAATTGTTGCACGGGATCAATCATTTTGATCCTCTTTCCTTCAAGGCTAACATTACAATAAGAGTGTACCAAAATAAAAATGTGGCTCTTCGGCGCGCGATTTCTTTGGCCCAGGAGGAGGGTTTTCACCAGGTGATTTTTGCTACTGATTGCCTCTCTCTCGTCCAGCAGCTCAACTCCCCCATGATGGACATATCTTCTGTCGGTATTTTAGTCAGTGGTATCAAGGCCATGACTTCTTCCTTCACATCGGTCTCCTTCATCCATGTGAAACGTCATCTAAATAAAACAGCGCACGGTCTTGCTAAGTCTTGTATTAGTTCTCAATCTAGTGAGGTTTTTCATTCTGTTCCAGACTGCATCCGAGGAACTTTGTGTATTGATGCTATCTAATCAATAAAGTGTTGTTTTATGTGAAAAAAAACATTACAATAAGAGTGTACCAAAAAAAATGTCCCGGTTTGTTGGTCAAAATTATTTGGTTGCTGACCTCGCAAGAGATAATTCCAACATCAAATCTAAGAGCAACCTCTTCAACCACATCCAACAAACCGAATTCATTTGTACATATCATCACTTGCATAAATTTATTTAGGTTATCAGTGAATGTTCAAACAAAATATTTAATTGTTTAGGCATAGAGCTCATGTACAATGGTGTCCATGTAGCAACACTTAGCTGAAGAGAAGATGTAACAGAATATGCGGTAATGTTCTGTCTCCTCTGCAGACAATGAGGTGTTGTCAAATGGTTCAGTCTAAAACGCATCTGCAGGAAACCCATATAAGGTGAATTATGGATTTCCTAGAGTTGTTTAGTTTATTAGTAAGACTTTTTCTGCCGAAATTGTAGCAAGCTAGTACAGAGGCACACACCCCCTTTGTTGAAGAGAGTATTAGAAATCAAACTGGTGGTGTCTTTAACACGCCTTGACTTCTTGTACTTTCATTGTTATTGCACAAAATGATAGGGTCAGACCGTCAGATACACCCACAAAGTTTGGCAATTATTGCGGAAAAATAACACAAAAAACGGGTGAATTATCTTGTAAGACTTCTACAAATATTAAGGCTATAATGCTACACATTACTGTATCCACATGGCAGTCTTCTACAACATGAAATAAAACAAAGCTCCTCCAACAAGAACAGGCCACAGCCTGGGTCCTAAACACACAAACAAAACGTGTGCAAAGTTCTGATATTATTCCACAGTCCACCTTGGATCATGTATTCTGTCCAGCAGTATAATGGAAGCGTAAATAACTCAGTTAAAATTGACATGCTCGTCAACGTCCAGAGGTAACACCCATGGCCTAAAGCTAGATTCGGCTCCTCTAACTTTCCAGCATATAAAAGCAGGCTGTGCTCCGCCGACACATGTCCTACGAAGAAGCAAATAATATAAGCAAGAGGATAAACACACAGAACATCGGACCTAGAAAAATATAATACAATAATTCACAAATATTCAGATCTCTTCTATCAATACCTAGCGGATATTTAATTTCACAACTACCTTCTTTTTCTGTGGTAGATTTCACAACTACCTCGGCTCATAAAACTGATCATTAGCAAATAGCGTAAAACTCGCCGGTGTAAAATATTTGGATGATTTTACGGCAGTGGAAGGGAAGTCTTATACATTGTTGTAGTGAGCCTCGCCTTGCTCTGCCCCAACACATGTCACTCAAACTTAAACACTCTTATTGTTTTTCTCTCCTTCCAAATAATAAAGTTTTGAATGTTTATATCTTTTTGTGCCCGGCTAGTTCGCCCTGTGAAATCTAAGTATAGTTTGTACTAAATTTTTATACTTTTTGAAATTATTTTTGCATACTATAGTATGAACGACTACAAATTTATCTTATTTATTTGCAATATTGACATAATTAAAATGCTGCTAACTTTTAGGTAATATTTTTCTTGTTATATAATTTTATGGATTATCTTCTTGAATTATGTTTTATCAATTACATAAACTGTATAGTTACACATATTCATGATAAAGATATCTAAATATTATGACCTAACAAATATCTTAATAATATTTTCTAGTATATGGATTCGTAACCATATTTAATGAAATCTAGAAAACAAATTAAATTATTATCATGATTCTTTACTGATATTTTCTAGGTAAATAGTAGTTTTATAAGTTAGATGGGCTCATTAATAAGTTAGAAATTTTGTGCATGCCAACTCTAGTTTAATAAACCACTTGTAGCTATAATCAACAAACTTAAAATGGTGCATATTCTACTACATAGACATAAAATTTAATTATTTTCTTTCCTGAAATGCCCTGTTTTATCCCACGTTTGTTCGAGCATGTAATCCTACTTTCATGGGGGTGGGAGGATACATCCATCTAAATAAATCAGTTTGAAAGAAGAAGAAACATATTTTTGTATGGGGAAAAGAAGGAGTAGAGACTTTTGGCTCTCGAGCTCCAGTGCTCCCTCTGATTTAAAAAAAATCGAAAATCATATTTATGAGTTTCAAAAAAATTCTGAAAAAAACTCCGGGTGTAGTCAATGGCGTATCCCACGAAACGTGCAAAATATTAACTCTAAATACTTCATATTTTGAGCTACACAAAAATGACAAATTGGGATCTAAATATGCCTATTTTCAAATGTCTAAGTTTTACCAGATTTTGTTATTTTTGTGGAGCCCATACTATAAAGTATTTGGAGTTGATATTTTGCACGTTTCTGGGATACACCATTGGCTACACCCGTGAATGTTTTTCAGAATTTTTTGAAACTCACAAATATAAATTTCGATTTTTTTAAATCAGAGGGAGCACTAGAGCTCGGGAGCAAATGACACTTTCCGGAAAAGAAACCACAAAGAGAGACGGTAAAATCGAGTTTTTTTTGCCTAAGAGCGTGTAATAATAGTCGTCTGAACTAGTGGAGACTATGCACGAGACAATACAGAGACGCCGAGCGATCGAAGCAAAGCTAGGGGCAGCTTATTGCGGGATTGGATTTGCCGGTGGCGCCGCTGCTGCTGCATGGACATGACCCGGTTCAGCGCCAGCAGTCCCATTGCTACGACGAAGATGACGATACCTCCTTGGATCGACACGAATAAACATCGCTAGATTCAGTTGACCCCCAACAAGGACGACCGCAAAGGTACGCGCGTGTTGGTCTCCAATTTTCTGGCATGCGAAGTACTCAGGTCTTCAGTGGCCCTGGGATGTGATGACAATGGAGCCCCAGAAAGTTCAGAGTCGTTTGCCTGTCTGTTGACCTGGGACTTGGAGTACCCCGGACGTAGGACGCACCGGCCAAACCCGAAACAAGGAGCTGGGACATGGTGTCAAACTCAGTAACAGGTTACAGGTCGCTGTCGAGGAGGTCGGTGGATCGATCGATGTGCAAGTCCAAACTGCCAACGGGAGTCCGACAGACAGTTACACGCACGTGTCGTCGTGGCTCTCGTTTTCGGTCGCGTTCGAGGTTCGACCGACCATTCGGTTACAGCGCTTCATCGATCAGATGATCTGCAGCTAACACGTACTACTACATCGCTGGTGTGTGTCATGACCGAGGACTTTGGTTGGTTCATCGACTATATGAATACTAGGGATATTAGCGCGGCAATGCCGCGTTTGTGTTTGATGAATTTCAATTATGATTGTAAAAAAAATTGTTGGAGTGTGAATATTATTTGAATTTGGAAAAGTTTGTGCTTAGAGGAATGATTAGATTTCGAATATGGTTTGTATTGGAATGTATTCGAATTTGTATTCTTTTGATTTGTATAAAATGATTAGATTTGGAAGGCATGTGAAATTTTGAAATTTGTAAATGTGAATTTTGAGTTGAAATGTTCAAATAAATTTTAGAAAATGAGTAATTTGGAGGTTATTCAAATTTGAATTCTTTTACCGTTTACTAAATGAGCAGGGTTGGAAGTCATATGACATTTTGGAATATTCAAATTTGTAATTTGAGTATTTGGTAAATTTCTATTTTGGGAGTGTCTATATTCAAAAGTTTTTGAAATTGGAGATTATTGGAATGTATTCAAATTTGAATTATTTTAATGTTTGCATATTGTTTGGAGCTAGAAGGCATTTAAAGATGGAAGATGTGTAAATCTGAAATTTGAGTTGAAACGGTTGAATAGTTTTTTAAAATTACACAAATTAAAAGTCACTTAAATTTAAATTCTTTTGGTGTTTACAAAATGGTCAGGGTTGGAAGTCATCTTAAATTTGTTGAATTATGCAAAATTGAAATCTGAGTTGGCATGCTCAAGTATAGTTTTTTTTTCACAAAATTATGCAACCATTGCCCAATTTGAATTGTTTAAACATGTTTGTTTTTAAATATTTGAATTTAATTTTTTTGTTGTATGTCATAAATAGTTGGCATATTTTTTTTGTGATCATTTTGTTATATATATATTTTTTTGTATAAATTTAAATTATTGACTTTGTGAAAATTTTCAAGTTCACATAAAATTTTATTGTAGTTTTGTCATATTTGAATTCTCTATGCGTATGTTAAATGCTCGCAATTTTTTTTTCATATTGATATACTTGTCATATTTTCCCAACCTGTGGGGCAAAAATCTAATTTGGAAACGTTAACGTTCGAAAATTAGACGAATTTTGGAATTATTGAAATTCGAAGGCGGGTGCGTCTGAAATTTGTTTGAATCTCACAAAATTGTTCAAATTGGAAGTCATTTAGGTTTAAATTCTTTTTCCGTTTACGGAATGTTCAATTTTGGGGGATAATTTTTTTTTAATATTCGAATTTGAAAATCTCATCGTATGGCATAAATAGTTGGCATATAATTTTGTGACCATTTTGTTTTTTTTTTTCGTTTGGGTAAGTTTAAATTATTGAATTTGTGGAAAATTTCAAATTCATATAAAATTTTACCGTAGTTTTGTTGTATTTGAATTCTCTTTGCGTATATTAAACGCGTACAATTTGGAATTTTTCTTTGTTTGTTGTTTTTCATATTGATATATTTGTCATATTTTGCCTACTCGTGAGGTAAAATTCTATTTTGGAAAACGTTAACGTTCGAAAATTGTTCGAATTTTGAAATTAACGGAATTCGAAAGAGCTGTTCGAATTTCAAAAATTGTTTAAATTGGAAGTCATTTAGGTTTGTATTTCTTTTTCGTCTACGGAATAGTCAAATTTGAAGGTCATACAAATTCTTTAAATATTCGAATTTTAAAATTTATTGTATGGAATAAATAGTTGCCATACATATAAAAAATTTATCGTATGGAATAAATAGTTGGCACATATTTTTGTGACCATTTTGTTGTACACCTTTTTTTTCGTCTGTGTAAATTTAAATTATTGAACTTGTGAAAAAAAAATTCAATTTTTTTTTGCAAAAAATGGCCGGTTTTGAAGGGTATTTGGAAATTTAAAATTTTAAATTTGAATTTTGGTCGTATGACGTAAATAGTTAGATGTTGAATTTTTGTGGTCTTTTTGATATATTTTTCTGCTAGATGTATTTAGATTTATTGATTTTGGGAATTTTAGCATTTTTTTAAAATTGTTTAAATAAGCCGGGAAAGAAATTTTAAATTTTTAAATTTGAATTTTGTTCGTATGACGTAAATAGTTAGATGTTGAATTTTTGTGGTCATTTTGATATATTTTTTTATATTTTCCTGCTTGATGTATTTAAAGTTATTGATTTTGGAAATTTTAGCATTTTTTTAAAATTGTTTAAATAAGTTGGGAAAACTGACACGTGGGGCCCACCGTGACGTGATGATGACGTCACGGCGGCCGGATCTGGCACGGCGGCGTCGACCACGCCGGCGGCGTGTCCGTGCGAGGTAGGACGCGGGAGTGGGCGCGTTCGATGCGCCTCGACGCGGGCTAGCCGAAAGTGGCGGCGCCGCCGCGTTTTGGTCGCCGGAGCGTCGCCGGTGACATGCGAACGCGGCGGCGGGCAGCGTACACGGCGGCGGCGGTTCCGGCGGGCAGACGGTATCCCGGCAGCCGATCTGCGGCAAGGAGGGAGAGGGAGAGGCGGCGGAGCTCCTCGCGTGCTCGGATTCGGGCGGGGAGGAGCGTGGCGGCGGCGGAGCGCGGCGTCGGCGGCGGGGACTTCGCGGCCGCGCGAGAGAGAGGAAGAGAAGAGGGGAGCTCTGAGCAATTTTTACAAAAAAGTCCATGTGTTTTCGTGGATTTACGTACAGGTCCCTCGCAGCGATAGAAGTTGGACTGCGGGTTTGTTTCCGGAGTTTGCGGGTTCTTTTTCGTAAAGTTGGCTGCGCCAAAATTCGTGCGCGAGCTCTGATTGGTAGAAACTCCCGTGCTACAGTGTTACTGTAGCAACACGAATTTTAAAGTCATCTGGGCCGTCTGTTGCGCTGATCGAACGGCTGTTTTTATTCGGGTGACGTGGACAGCGTGAGGGAGGCTGAATCCCACCAACTTTTATATATAGTAGGGACTAGGAAAATTTGCGCGTCGACACGCCGCGCCCGTGTGGTGACAGAACATAAATAAATTGGAGTTAGAAGTACGAAACTACTGTACAGAAGACCTAACTTTCAGACTTATCACGACCGGACAAAAGAGACGCTAGCATACAAATTGGCTAGGATGTCATCTTCCATACAAAACCAATCTTTGTACGTGAGGTTTTAATAAATCAAAAACCATAAGAAAAAGGCTACTGATATCGTGATCCATGGGCTCTGAGTGTTAATGGAAATAAGCTGGGTGTCACAAACAGCACTATCTATTCCAAAAAGTACTTAGATTGAAAAGAAAACTTTGTTTCCAACATGAATTAAAGGATCTTAAAAATGGGTCTGCAGATTCAAAGAAGAAGAAAAGGTATGTCAATTCTTGCACACTTATCTGCTCATACAAAAAATCCTTAGCTGACTCGGAGGTTTGATTAAAGATATTGTGCCAAGATGCGCTAAAGATTTTAATCTGCCAAAACCATAAGTTTGTTCTTGATTCAACTCTGCATACCAAAAAAGAGAAATCGAATGAACAAAAAAATAGCAGGCCAGAGGCACCTAACGTTGTTTTCAGGAGGTACAGAGCCCGCCGGAGAAGGAGGCGAGAAGGTTGAGGTTGGCCTGCGCTATGGGGAGGTAGTTGCCGACGCGGGCCGCGGACGCCTTGCCCGACATGGTCGGCGCCGGCAGCATCATCTCCTGCGCATGCGGCAGAGGCGCGAAGCTGTAGAGCTGGTGGTGGTAGTTGAAATCCCTCGCTGGCAGCGCCCAGAACCTCGGCGCAGGGCCCCCTATCGGCACGGCCACGGAGGAGGCCTCGAGGAAGCTATCCTCGTCGCCGTCGGCGCCATAGACCGCTTGCCGACGATGAAGAGCGCGGCGTGCGGGAGGTGCATGTGGTGGGGGACGTGGCGTCGGGCTGGGATGGAGCGGAGGAGGGGCGACGGGGAGAGAGAGGAGGAGGCCCGAGGTCGGGGCGGGACGGCGGCGGGGCGGGCTGGGCAGCGGCGGAAGCGTCGGGCCGGAGGTGGCCGACTCGGGGGGAATGAGGTCGATTTCGGTTCTAGGGTTAGCGCTTGTGTTTTATACCGGAGGACCGGTTCACAATTTTTAGAAAACTCGGGGATTTTTATGCAAAAAGACGTGTGGGCCGCCGAATCTAGATCGGACGGCGCGGAGAAGGTCCATTCTGGGCTAGATCTAAAAGACAAATTTCTGGATACAAAATACCCGGATTCAAAATTTTGAAATCTGTCTGAATTTGTGTTTTTTTGCACGGTCTAAAATACAACGAATTTGAAGATTAGAGAGAAATATGTCTATGTCCGTCAAAATAAAAAGGTTAAAATATGAAACTTGTTTGGAAGGGTGATATTCATCTACTCGTGAAAGGAAAATTCAAACGGTTGACCGAGTGCGACGAATTTGCCAAGATGGTCTGTTCTGTCAAAAATTCGGTATAGTTAGCACTGAGCAGTAATCACAATTGGCATATCCAACTTATGCAAGCCAGTGAGCATTCCGAAGTTTGTCAACATCAATTTTGATATAAGTATGGGAATTTGACAAAAAAAATCTAAATAATTGGTGGATGGCAGCATAAGCAAAGCATCAAATTAAACAAGAAAGTGAGGAAATAGTTCATACCAGTAGTACGTCCACTTGCATAGAGGGAAAACACGGCCTGGATTGCGACATGCATGGCAGGAACATTGAAAGTCTCAAACATGATGCCAGATCTTCTCCATGTCATCCCAGTTGCTCACAGCACCGTGCTCGATTGGGTATTTCAGTGTGAGGATACCTCTCTTGGACTGCGCCTCATCGCCAACATAGGCATCCTTCTGTCCCATCCCAACCATAACACCAGTGTGCCGAGGGCGGCCAACTATGCTAGGGAAAACAGCCCTT
This sequence comes from Poa pratensis, assembly GCA_947311845.1. Classification (NCBI taxonomy): domain Eukaryota; kingdom Viridiplantae; phylum Streptophyta; class Magnoliopsida; order Poales; family Poaceae; genus Poa; species Poa pratensis. The sequence goes on from CAMZMU010000109.1 coordinate 22,778,313, forward strand.
GGTGCATCATCTCCTCCGTCGGGCGTGACGCGGCCTAGTAGCTCCGCGTATCGCCTCCTCTCCATTCATGGCGGGAGACCGTGCAAGGAGAGTCCTTGTCGCTCGGCTGGTGTGGGTTGAGTTGTAAACCGTTTGTCGTCGTGTTTATATCGTGTAGCCTTTTGACGTTGTATCAGCTCTCTTAGCCTCTTCTTTTATCCTTGAAATTTTTTGGTGCTCTTGGAGGTGGCCCTATATGATTTTCGTTAGTGTAGATGTGGTGGTCGATCTGAGCCGGAGTAGAAGAGCATCGACGGCAAGATAAGGTTCCACGTAGAACCCGTTTGACCATACCATCGCCGCGACGCGGAAAAAGACGAAGCTACCCCTGTCCGCTCCCTGTTCGCTCTCTCCCCCGCCCGCTCTCCGGCGCCGCCCACGCCCACGCCCTCCCCGCCGAACTCCGGCGCCGCCCAGACCCCCCGAACACGCCCTCCCGCCGGAGTTCCCACGCCGCCACGCCCCCCGCTTCCGCCCTCCCGCCCCGGCGCCGCGCCTCCCTCCCCGTCGCCGGCGCGCGCTTGGAGCTCGGCCTCTGCGGACGCTGACGCGGCGAGGTACGGGTTCTTCGCTTCCGGTTCCGTTGCATGATTTATGCTACCCTTTGATGAATAAACCCTAGGTTTTGGGGCGGAGGTTGATCGTAGGCGTGGGACGGGATGGGATGCTGCTGTGTTCCTGACCCGTGGACTTATTTTGGTTGACCCGTGAGCTTATCTCTGGAATGCGACTTGTCTCTGCGAGAGGAATCCATGCTTATTCGTGCGATAGTGGGTTTTAGTTATGCCCATGAGCCATGCACACTCGGATCAGTTGATATTTGTTGAGAGATTTTCTCTGGTTGTCTAGTCTTGGATGAATTTTGTGCCATGGCCTAGTAAATTTGTCAGTTTAGAGTTAGAATCATGGGCGTACTGTTGGGGAAGTGATGTGCTCAAGCTCCGTGGCATCCGACAAGCAACCTAGGAAGCAAAATTTGGTAGTTTTAGTGATATTTCGTGGTCTGGGTATCAGGATAAGTGCTGCACTTCAGTATTTAGGAACGCACTTCCCTGGTTGTTTGTTTGCCTGCCATGGAGGGCTAAGTGTGTTCGGAGGAAATCCTCATCGTATACTTGAAGTGCCCTGATTGGATGGATTTAGGAAACTCAGGTGTATTTCAATCTATACAAATAACTGTGCATGCAAGAGCCAGCATCTTTTTGAGCATTGTACCTTTCTAGTTACAGTTCCATTTGGGATTTTGCTTTGCTGCTCAATTTAAAGAAAAGTTTACACAAATCCTAACTAAAGTTAGTTCCTATGAGCAGGGGCCAAATAATAATAACAGCTGGCTTGTCTAATGACTAGTTCTAGCGGAAGTTAGTTCACCGAGATCTGATCCCACCCTGATTCTGAAGCCAAGTATTTTAAACCCCAAGGAAAATGTTCAGTCTGTGCTCGATTAGTTCAGCCCCATGATTTGTTCAATACAGTTGTTTTGCTAATTACAAATGCCACTGTGAATCCATGATTCATTTTAAGATACTGTCTTAAAAGCCAATGAAGATCTTGCGAAGTTCGCTCGGTCATGTTGCAGTGGAGCCTCACACTGACATAGTGAACATGACGCGCGGTGGCATAGCCAACAACAGAATGCATGGAAATAACAAAAAAGAAATATAAGAGAAAACAATGATTAATGACATACCATTTTGTAACAAGGAGTGGATTATTACGAAATTCTGAGCACACTGGATAATGTCAAGCTGTGTGTCCATCTGGACCGAATCTGTATGGATCAAGACTAGGATCAACTCAGAAGAGAAAATAAAAAATCCTGTTACTAGTTATAGCAGTTATAAATAATCTTGAGCCTTGACCCTTTAGTTTCTTTGAAGTATGTGAGTGTTAGCATAATCGTTGCTGCTTTTACTGGACCAATTTTGAAATCAATATGTCTGACATGTTCTGTTGTATCTGCAGGTAAGCTTTGACCAAGGGAAGATGAAGCTCCTTGCGGGAGAGCTGCTGTGACGCATCGACAGAACTGTGAATTTACTGCATCTTGAGTGAAATCATGGCTCGAAAAGGAAGCCAAAATAAAAGTGGTCCGAATCACGCTTCACCTAACCGACAAAATACAACTAATGGGGATATACTAAATACACCAGAAAGAGAGGCAGTGCATGGTGAAGACCCAAGTTCACATCTTCAAGGTAAATCAGATGGTTCTGGAGGGAACAGTGGCCAGAAAATAAGAAGCAACAAGAAGAATAACAGAAGCAATGGCACCTCCTTGGGTAAATCTGATGGCATGCCTTCATGTAAACAGCAACCAGTCGATATCAGTACTGATGCGAAAAATTCAGAAGAACATGAGCCACCTTTCAATAGTACCAAATTAAGAAGAGAGAGCAAGAAATCCTCACGGCGTGGCTTCGGCAAAAAACCATCAGCAGTACAGACTTCATTGCGTATTTTGACAGAACAAGTCAAGAGAAGACCAGTCAGGTTGCTTCCATGGCTGCATCCTTTTTCAGAGCCTCGATGATGTACGTGATGGAAGAAAGCAAAGTATTGGTTGAGAGAAATAGGCCAGCTATCACAGCTTTCATGGCTAAGACAGAGAAAGGGCGTGCCTATGTCCTTAGCAAAACTGAGCATGTTTATCCTATTGTCTGGGCCTGGATGTATAGTGCTGGAAAGTTGATGTTGCTCTTATTGACTGTTTGGTTAGACTGCAACATAAGGGGCTTCGATTCTTTGCTACGTCTGGGGACAAACTCCCTTCTTGCAGTGCTTTGGTGCAGCATGTTGTCAGTTTTTGCAATGATTGGGATAAAGAAAATGCTCATGTTCGTGGTAAGTCTCAACTATCTTTCTTTCTTTTAGTTGCCTTGCTGACAATTTAAATGTTTACTAGGCTGCCGACAGTAGTTTTCACTTGGTCAATATTTATTTTCTGCACTTCCCTTTCATGAGTGTAAATGTAGTTTCAGTATTCTGATCACCAGTCTGTTTCGTCCATGTAACATGTATGGTTTTCTGCAGGTGGCGATGCCTTTCAAAGTTTTTTACTACACTCCCTTGCTTGAAATTTTTAATTTTCAATGAAAGCAGATATGCTTAATGTCTTGGCGATGTTTTCATCTTTGCATCTATGTGATTGCTGCTTCTGTGGCTGCCTTTATTGGTCTTGGTTTTGCTGTCCTGATTGTCGCTGTGCTTGCGGTCGTGATTTTGTGGCTGTATGGAAGCTTTTGGATAACAAGCACTGTAATAATTGTTGGAGGTCATATTCTACAACTTATTTACTATTCCTCTGGACCAGTCTTACTAAACATTTTATAGTGTGTAAAATTCTCTAACATTGCTTAAAATACAGGTGCTTCCTTTTTGTTGAAGCATGAACGATTTGCTCTCCTTGTGACCTGTCTATATTCAATGTATTGTGCAAGAAGCTACATTGGATGGCTTGGTTTACTTTTGAGTCTCAACTTGTCTTTCTTTTCAAGTGACGTTCAGAATTTAAAAAAAAATACTTGCTTCGCTTGATTTGGTATGTGCGTTAACACTTGGTTCATGTCTGTTGGTGTATCCAGACAATTGGTAGGAGCATAAACTGAAGCATTACGTAACATATGTTGGTAGGAACATAAACTGAAGCATTACGGCTGATTTTTCTTATGCTTTTGGTAGCATCAGATTCTTGCCTCTATTTTGCTTTGCAACATATGTTTGAATAACTGATGTTGGTGCTTTCCGCTGCATACTTATTTAGTGATTTGTACTCTGCAATGTCCCTTCTTTCAGATTTGTTTATAGCACTTGTCTTCATAAGAAATTCCTTAGACACTAGATTAAAATGTGCTCTCCTTATGTCGCTTTGAAAAAACATTCTTCCCTATTTTACATTGGATCTAAAGATTGTTCCTCTATATGTCTTTGTCGATTTTTCGTCCATTTATTTACACTCTTCTGTCTAGGCCATGTTGGTTTACTCATATTCCTGTTGCACTGATATACTTTTACCAAGCAATCGATTCTTTCTAACGGTGGTTTAATTCATGTCCCTGCAGATGGGTCACAAGGCAAAGGCCAAGGCGAGTACCAAGAAAGGAGGGAAAGAGAACAGTGAGAAGAAGAAGCCGCGATGGCCCGAAGCCAAACAACCATACCCACAGTTTGATCTTCATTTGAAGCCAGAAAAGTTTGTGGACAGTCACAAGAATCTAGTCAATGCAGTTGAAGCTTTGTTGGTGGAGAGAGCCAAAGCTGAGATGCAGCATTTGATAAAGAAGGATAGGAAGCCGGTGAAGGTGAACGGCAGGCCCTACACCGCAACTGGTGGTGCTTTCCTGGTGCGCCTCCTGCCGCCAGATCATGACGAGAAGAATGATGAGAAAAATGTTGTGACCTTGCTTTTTGGGCTTGACAACCTGTACCTGCAGGGGTCTCACGTGGGCCGTAAGCTTCTAAAAATCTTTTTTCACCTTTTATATTTTGGATTAGAAGTAACTCTCTTGTTGGCTTTTGTTATTCGCAGCTAATTTAATTTATTTTGCCCTGCATGCAGGCGTCTGGTTTCTTTTATCATCTGACTGCGCCGTCCCAGTTCCTCCAGCGTCCCAGGTACCTTATGGGCATACACAAGTGCATGATCGCAGTGGCAAGCTGTTTGTGTACAAGGATGGTATATATCTGCTCCCATGGAATGGGAGCTACACCAAACTTAGTGGGGGGCGCCGCCAACCGTTTAAATTTAATTGTTTCCAAGATTCTTTTGGGAGGCTCCGAGCAGCTAGGACGACTATTGCTAATGGTGAAGGCAGATTACTTGAAGTTGATATCGCCTTCTATGCCATTGGGATCGCTGAGTGCATCAGGTTCTATGATATCGACCGGTGGGTCATTGCACACTCCACAAATCCCTTGATTTGTAAGAGAGAGTACCTCCCGGACGAACTTCACGATATGATAGGGGGTTGGGGAACAGATTCAGTAGACTGCTATGGATCTGACCCTCCTGCATGGGTGCGAATCATTAAAAGAAATTTGACTGAGCATAAGAAATTAAAAGAAGTTATGGTTTATGAGAAGAAACAGAAACCATCAAAGGAAGTGGCAGCGGCTGTCTCTATAGATACATCCCTTGGTGAGGACAGTGAGCACCTTTGGCCCCTTCTCTTTCTCTCTCTCATCCATCCAGTGTTCTTTACTTGTGTTTGTGCCAACTTGTATCAGGACACCAAGTGGAGGAGGGTGACGAAGAAGAAGATGAGGAGGATATGAAAGATCTGGCCCTTGATGAGGAAGGTCAGCAGCTCTCTCTCTCTCTCTCTCTGCTCGATTCGTGTCACTCTAGGTTGCCTGTTCGGTTCCGATCCAGCGATCGATTTGTCTGTCTGTCCTGGGTTACACGCTGCGTCCATATCCATGTTATGGGGAGTTTAATTTGATGGTGGATCGTTCGGTCGTGCTGGGTGGTAGATCTATCGGCAGCGCCGCATGTGTATTGTGCACCAGATTCATTGCTAATTTTGGCGACGGTTTGTTGTTTTGTGCTGTTCCCGGTTTGGTATAAAGTCATTGATTTTATTTAATTTGTGTGCGATGCTATTGGTCGTGAATCTCTAGAGATCGATCTTGTCTAAGTAACGGACCTCTATGTTTAGAGGCCAGCATGTATTTATTCTTGATTTTTGTTAGTTGCATCTAAATTTCCTGCTCATTCAGTAGAACTATGCAGTATCCACTAGATTCATGTTTATCTATGCCAAGATTGGTTTAATTAATTTCTGCCTTGTGATCATGCCATGTCATTTATGGTTATAGCTTGATCTGTTTTGCTCTATCATTAACTGTGATCGTCTTATACTAGTGCTTGAAATAAATTGTCTGGAATCTGTTGTTTATGTTGGTATATAATTCCATAATGCACATGCTTTTGGATTAAAATTTGTTGTCAATCGGCTACTCGTTGACTTGATCTGACGGTTGCCTGTCTTTTCAGAGGAGGGTGATTCTCCAAGGGAGAACAATGCCAGAGGAGCAGGCCGTGGCAGAGGACAGGCCATTGTTGGTGGCTCTGGTGGTGGCTTTCAAGGGGGACGGGGAAACGTTTGTGTCCTTCTCGATTCCAATGGCAATCGCATCTTTGAAGGTGCTGGTGACCGCAGCTACTACCGTGGCAACAACACTGTCAATAATGGCAACGGCCGTGGCTACAACAACGGGTACAACAATGGCCCCCGTCGCTTCAACAATGGCTACAGCAATGCCAACGGTGGCGAAGTTAACAATGAGAACAATGGCCAGTACCAGCAAGCTTACAATGAGAGCAATGGCCATTACCAGCAAGACGGGCACTACTCTAACAACAACTATGGTCAGAGGCAAGGGTACAGAAGAGAGGATGGGCAGTCCAGGAGGCAGAACCTGCAGTACGTGCCTAAAAGTAAGCCATCATCTGAGGCTGCTTCTGATGCCGATCAGAAGTCTGAAGGGAAGGTTGAGGAGCCTGCAGCTGAGGCACCACAGAAGGAAGCCATTGCTGAAAATGTCGATGCTGCCCCAGCCTCTGAATCAGAAAAGTCTGCAGGGTATGATATTGCTAAGAACTAACCTTTTGATAGCTGTTACTGTGCTGGTTCTTCATTGCTTTATTGAAATCTGTACATTTATCTGTCAAACCTTACCAATGTTTTGTACTGACGCAGGGATGTTGCAAAAGATGAGACTAAGAAGGTAGAGGGAGAAGGCGATGAACAGAAGCCTAAGAAGCCAAAGGACCCGAATGTCAAGGGTCTCAGTGGCTCTGCAAAGAAGAAGTTGAGGAAGAAAAACCCCAAGAAGGAAGACTCTAATGATGGGGATGCTTCTAACAACGCCACTGACAATGTGCTGGAGGTCATTGAAGAGGAGAAACAAGTACTACCCTTCTTGCAACACTCTTATCTACAACCCCTTATCATTTTGTTTTTGAAGTCCATACTGATATATTTACTAATTTGTAACAGGAGATGACCCTTGAAGAATATGAGAAGAAGCTTGGAAAGAAGAAGGCTTCGGAGCCCTCCAAACCTGAGGAGAGGATGGTCGCTCTTGAAGCATTTGAGGGCCTCAAAGTCCTGGAGAAAAAGAAAATTGAGGATGATGATAGATTAAAGCTGGAAAATGGTCAGCGCAAGGCAAAGGAGGCTGCTGCCAAGGAAGGCAAGGCTCGAAAGGTAGTGGAGTCTTCTAATCGCTTTGTTTCAATTTTGTCTTGGATAATAGTATATGCTAGTTTGCCATCCTTTTGTTTATTATATTTGTAATGTGCTTGTAACAGTGCTTGTCACATGTGATCTGTAATCTTGTTGCTATTTCCTGCAGCTAACCATCCACGAGTACCTGAAGCCAGCTGACGGTCAGGAGTACGTCCCACCAAAGAGAGATGGCCCTGCTAGCGGTGGCTACAAGGGTGGCCGTGGCAACGGTGGTTTCAGTGGCCGCGGCCGCGACAACCGGACCGAGTCCCGGGTCTACAACTCAGGCAATGGCAACAATCCCATTGTCTTCCACGCTGTTCATGCCCCCAATGGCAAGGACGCGCCTAGGAGGGACGGGTCCCGGGAGCGTCGTGATGGTGGCTACCAGCAAGGCGGGTACAACGGCGGCAGGGGCAACGGTGTCTACCAAGAGCGCCGGGACAGCTACAACGGCGAGCGCCGGGAAGGTGGGTACAATGGCGGTAACCAGGAGCGCCGCGAAGTCGGGAACCAGCAAGGAGGCGGCTACCAAGAGCGCCGGCAAGGGGGCTACCAGCAAGGTGGTTATAATGGCGGCAGGGGCAACGGCGGATACCAGCAGGGTGGTGGGCGTGGCTATTACGGCGGCCGTGGGTATGGTGGCCGTCAGCTGGCAACCAGTGGTGGCTACTGGGCGTAGTGGAGTGCATGTGCAGCTCCGCCACTGGTGGCCGTGGTGGCTACCGTAGGGAGCCTGAGGTTCCCCAGGTTCACTCTGCGGTCCACTTCCCTGCGTTGGGCGCAGCAGCACCGGCCCCTGCCCAGGCGAATGCGCCGTCGCCTTCGCAGTCTCAGGCCTAGATTTTTCCTTGTTTCCCTTTTGCTTTTAGTTTGTGGTGAGGAAGAGATGAGAACAGAGGAGAGGAGGCTTTTCAGTTTTGTAACGGAGCTACTACGTCGTATCATATCGTATCTGATTCTTATAAGCTTTGATAGTACTACTCGTAAGTTTTATCATTGCACTTGTTGGTTTGCTTGTGACTTCACTTGATGGTCGTTTGCTATGTTTCTTTTCGAGTTCACATGTTTTGTATGTCGTTCCTTTCAGTTCTCATTGAGAACAGGTAGCACTCTTTGGAACTGATTGTTGAATAATTATATAATCTATTTTTTCTTATTTTCGGTGACACATCAAGCTATGTAGTTCTGATAACGTTGGCTGGGTGTAACATCCCAAAAATGTAACCCAACTATATTGCTTGTTCTTTTATCTTTTAACATCATCATGCCATCATAATCTTTGTTCTTCTCACTTAATATTTTATTTCCATGCACTTTTAAACAAAAGCTACATTTTTGTGTTGTTACATTGTTGCCCAAGTACCACAAATGGACTTAACAAAACTATGTTGCTCAAATAAAAATATTTGCAAAAGGTTTCAATTCAAAATTCTACTTCTTTTGTTTTCTACAAATTAAAACAGAAAACAGAAAAATAAAACAGTACAAAAAAAATGAAGCCTGGCCGAAGTGGCCCAAGGCCACATTCGGCCCAGCCCACCAGGCCCAGCTGTACTTGTCTTCTTCTCCGTACGGAGGAAGAAGAGACACGGCATGGCACCGTCGCCGTGGCCTCCACCAGGCAGCGACCTCCTCTCCCTTCTTTCCCCTCCTACTTAAGCCGCCCCCTGCGCCTCCAAAACCCTAACCCTAGTCTTTTCCCCTCCTTCCTTCCTCGCGCCGCCGCTCGGGTAAGTTCTTCCACGCATCGCCGACGCCATGGCCGAGACGAGCTCGAGCTCTCGCCCCGCGTAGCCAGGCCACCATCTGCTCCTCTACCTCGCCACTTGCTTCGCCTCGACGCCCGCAGGAACTTCTTCTCTGGAGCCGGACTCGGGACACCGCGAACCGCCGTGCCGATCTCGACATCCCCAACGTCGACCGCCGTTCTGCTTCCTCTTCTTCCTCTCCGTCTCGTCACCTCCGTCGACCCCAAGCCACCGCCGTTCGCCAGTAAGCTCGGGGTGAGCCTCCGCCTCCAAATCCCCCTTTTCCCTCTCAATCGCGTCCGGAAACATCGATCCCGCGCGATGTCGGTCTCGGCATCGACATGGTCGTGCCCATGTCGATCAAGAACACGTCGCCGTGCGCCCTTCTTCCTCTACTCCAGCACGCGCACGGTTACGGCCACCTCTTCCGCATCCTTTTGCACGGACGCACGCACACGGAGCGCCGCCAGAACGTGGTCGCCGCCGTCCACATCGCCGCCGTCGCGCCACTGTCCAAGACCCGGCCTTTTCTTTCTTCAGTTTCGTCAGATAACCGATGCAACGCTACAAAAACGTTCAGATCTACTTACTAACACAAACACCAGCGTGACCCAGTGGCTAGCACCACCGTCCCGCTGCGCCGTGACGCGAGTTCGAGCCCTCGCGGATGCAAATTCCCACTTTTTCTGTTTAGTCCACACTGACAGGTGGGACCCGTTGGTCAGCGACTGTGCTGGCCAGCGCAGCCTTCCCCTCGCCAGCGTGGCGTCGGCCCCACATGGCAGTGGCTCTGGCTAGCCACTGGCTCGGTGAGAAAAGTCCCAGATCCAGATCTGATCTGGAATTTTGCACCCAGGCCCCTGGCCTTTCTGTTTTTGCAACTAGCTCCTTAAAACTTTCTGTTCATCACGCGCAGGTCCCTGGAACTTTCAGAAACACCCCTAACTTTCAAACCTTTATAACTTTTAAATTATAACTCCAAATTAAATATGTTTTCATATGAGAAAAACGTCACCTATCTAAATTTAGACTTTGTTTCTGGTTTTGAATAATTAAAAATTGTGACAATTAAATAAATGTTTATTTTATTAGGTAAACTTGTAAAATGCATAACTTTTGTTGCACTACTCCAAATTTTGCAAATAAAATATCAAACTGAAGCTAAAATCATAAACTTCCTGTTCATTGCATTTGCATGCATATAATTAACTTAAAATTTTGGATTATTTGAAATCACCTTGTAATTAATTAAGTACATATGGGGTTCTTTTCCTAATTGCTTTTAAATAGCAATGACTCCATTTAAATTGATCTTGCATGCAAAATTTGCAATTAATATGAACATTTAACTTGTCATGCATCATCCCATGTTTGCGCATCTTTTATTCCTTGTATTGATTGTGTTCTATCTTCCAAGTTTAGTGCTTGCTCTCGGTAGACGATGCTGTGACCGTTGAGTGCTCTTTTTCTGCTGAGGACCCTGCCCAGTGCCAGGCTACTGAGTTGCCAGGCAAGCTTTGCTCACTTGCTACCATTACAATGTCTTTCCATTCCTGCCGTTGATCTATTGCTATCCTTATGTTACGATGCTTGTGTCTCGATCCTATACATGTTTGCCATGCAGCCACATACAACCTTATCCCCACATCCTAATACCTTCTTGCCTGTTTACTGTTGGCCTTGCGAGTCATAGCTGCATGCTTAGGTTTGTGGTTGCGAGTCTGTCTATCTTTGCTTCACCTGCTTAGTATGATAGGATGGCTCAACCTTACTTAATAAAATGTTAATGTTTGTGGGATACGAACTAAATGATAAGGCACCCGGCGGAAGGCCATGCGTGGTGTTTTGTTCTGCTAAGTGTCGCACTAGGAACTCAGTTCTTGTCCTCTTATCCAAGTACGAGCGCACTTCCCACTCGTGGGTGGTCCTATGGAACCCCCCTCGACTCTGACCGGAACTTCAGCTTGTCCAGGCGCCACAACCTAGTTCGGGCTTTCCATTCGATCATACGCATATGCATGATACTTGACAGTTATGAGAGGTTCTATGATATGGGGGTGCATATAGGTGTGGTACGACGCGAAGCGGGATTTTCTATTGTGGTCTGTCCCGCCTAGTGCGTAGACGCAAACGATTGAGTCCGCTATGGAGGTATCGGCCGGACTCTGGACGTGGGTAACAACTCAGATGGGTGGCACCCTGGACTTGCTGTAGTGAAGGAACAGAGTTGTGTTGAGAAGCCCTACCTTTTATCTGGGTTGCTCAAACGTGTATGGGTTAACCATGGTGCATCCCTGCAGGGTTAAATCTTTTCGAGAAGCCGAGTCCGCGGTTATGGACAACTTGGATCGGATGCTGCCTAACAAGATCATACATAACTTACACCTAATGATTCTAATTAACTGACTAGTAAGCTAGATTACTTTCACACCAAGATGTAACTAAAATTGACAACTGTGTGAGTTTTCCCTTGAGTTGCTTCCTCATACTTGGTTGAGGGGGTGAATCTGGGAAGTGTTATGAATGGTGTTAGTCGCTAGTTGATCCGCTCACGCTCTCTTATCCCTCTCTGGTAGACCGAAGTCGTAGTCGTGTCTCTATAGGTTGTTTAGTGCTGCTGCTGCCGCTCAGTCCACCTTCCCTTACTTTTGGTAGTCCTTGTGTTGGTATCTTTTGAGCATTGCTTGCCAGGCGGTTGTGCCTGACCCATCTTTGGGCTGTACTCTTTCGTGCAGTTGACGACTTTCAGGAGGATCCCTAGGGAGGTTACTTTGTTGAGTACGACGACGACGCCTTCGATGAGTAGTTAGCGTTCCAGGGTGGACCCTGTGGACTTCGTGGTTATGGGCTTTCTTTATGTTTCGGCCTCTTAGGCCCTTTCGAGACTTGTCCGTACTCGGATCATGTTTGCTTCCGCTATGTGATGACTTTGATGTATTGATGGGACATGTGTCCTCTGGATGACTGTATTCGCTATATATATTTGCTCTATGAGCTTTTGGCTATATTTATTTCCTTTCTTTGTGTCGTACTATTCTGTTGTGATAACGATTGTTTCAACCAACTCGTGTATGACGCATGTATGTGTGAAGTACACGAGTTGGCCAGACCTTGGTATCTTTCTTATGCATCGCGGATTGCATACGTGACAGTGGGATCGGTGTACGTGTCGGCCGATGATCAATTCCGAGCCGGCCTGTCGAGAGGTTCTCGGCCTGGTTTGGTAAACCAGCATCGTACACTTTGTGTGACCCACTCGGTATGACTCCTTTGCATAAGCTCGAGGCCTGGGTCTGACAGTTGGTATCAGAGCCGAACGCCCTTAGGAACCCTTTCTACTGGTCGTGGTTGAGTCTAGAAACTATTTTAATAGCTATATATAGAAAAACTTAAACGTGAGAGTAGGAATTCTGTTCTCTTTATTTCTTTCCCCACCCACCCTCCCTGTTTTCTGGTAAGGAAGTGTTGCGATGTTTTCTTCTTCTCACCTAAACTTCAAACTAGGACATCACGTGTTCGGGGATTCCTTAGTACCATAGGTGCAGTGTTACGTTGGATTTCGACTTGTTGCTTCAAAGCCTATGTTATCCTTGCCTCTAAAAGTTATCTTGTGCACGAGTCGTGTTTTAACGTGCAATTATCTCCAGGGAGATGACGAACACCAGAAACAATAACCGGGGGGATGGTTCCAACCCACCCAACCCGCCTCCAATTGCGAAACTGCTAGGGCAGATGACCCAGGTTCTGACTCAAATGGCGCAACAGCAAGCCCATCAGAACAATCAGGGCAACCGCAATGAGGGCAATGCACACGTGAGCATTAAAGACTTCCTCAACCTGGGGCCAAGAACCTTTGCTTCTTCCAAGGAGCCCCTGGACACGGACGACTAGATTCGCGAGATGGTCAGGACCCTCGACATTGCTCATGTCGCTGCTAATGACAGAGTGCCATTTGTCGCCTACCTCCTACGGGGCAAGTCTGCCACGTGGTGGGAAAACTTCCAGGCAATGAAAGCTCCTGGGGTCGTAACCACTTGGGAGGACTTCAAGACTGCCTTCCTGCGTCATCACATCCCAGATGGACTCATGGAAAGGATGCGTGAGGAGTTCTATTCTCTGACGCAGGGCAAGATGGATGTGCTCTCATACCAGAATGAGTTCAACCGCCTTGCTCGCTACGCTGGGGACGAAGTGTCCACAGAAGCCAAGAAGATGGCAAGGTTCCGCAGGGGTTTCAACCCGGAACTGAAGTATGCGCTCAACCTCATCAAGGCAGACAACTTCGAGGACCTCGTCAACACCGCGCTGACTGAAGAGCATGGGCGCAAAATGTTCGAGAAGTCACGCAAGCACTCCCGTGAGAACAGCTCTTCCTCCTCCAACACCGCCACACCGTCTCAGAAGTGGCGGATCTGGGTGCCAAATAGTGCACTAGCTCGAGTTACTTACGTGCCAAGCTCTTCAGGGTTTGTTCCCCGCCCACCCAACCCAGCTCTAGCTATGAGGGGTTTTGGGGGTCAGCCAAGGCCAATGGGCGCTCGCCCCAACGTCACCTGCTTCAACTGTGGCCAGCAAGGTCACTACTCCAACATGTGCACGGAGAAACAGCTCCTTCCACCACAGCTTCGCCCTTCTCCAACACATGCGATGGCTTACGGACCGCCTTGCCCTACCTCAACTCAGGCGATGGTGCGGGCACCGACTCTGCCCCGGGCCTTCAACAACAACAACAGGCCTGGAGCGCGAGCCGCGAGGGTGAACCACGTCAACGCAGAAGAAGCTGGGCAGGCTAATGACGTCGTTCTCGGTACACTTCCAGTAAACTCTATACCTGCTAGGGTCTTGTTTGACACAGGAGCGTCACACTCCTTCGTATCTAAAAACTTTGCACAAACGCATGACCTACCTTTCGATTCCTTATCCAAAAACCTCAAGGTCATATCACCCGGCATAGAAATGACGACTTCTAAAATAAGTCATGGCAATGAAATCGAAATCAACGGTCACTCTTTCCTTGCTTCTCTCATAATTCTTGGCAGTTCCGACATTGATGTCATTCTAGGCATGGATTGGTTGAAGGCAAACCGGGCTCACATTGATTGTGCCACCAAGTCCGTAACTCTTTCTCATCCTTCTGGCCAGATAGTTTATTCCCCAAACCAAACAACTTCCATCCAGCTTTATGCTCTCAATGTCGATCCTCTTGATGCAATTGAAACTATACCGGTGGTTCGTGACTTTCCTGATGTCTTCCCAGAAGAATTGCCAGGTATGCCACCTGACAGAGCCGTGGAGTTCGTGATCGAACTAGAACCAGGCACCGCTCCTATCTCCAAACGTCCTTACAAGTTGGGACCTGCAGAACTGGTTCTGCTTAAGCAGGAACTCGAAGCGTTGGAAAAGAAAGGCCACATTCAGCCTAGTTCTTCTTCTTGGGGATGCCCCACTCTCTTCGTGAAGAAGAGTGATCAAACAAAGCGACTGGTTGTTGATTACCGTCCTCTGAACAAGAAAACCATCAAGAACAAGTATCCTCTTCCTCGCATCAATGATCTCTTCGATCAACTCGCTGGTGCCAAAATTTTCTCCAAGTTGGACTTGAGGTCAGGGTACCACCAAATCAAGATCCGAAAAGAGGATATTCCGAAGACAGCTTTCATCACTCGTTATGGCCTCTACGAATACACTGTCATGTCCTTTGGCCTCACCAATGCTCCGACGACCTTCTCACGTCTTATGAACTTCGTTATCATGGAATACCTCGACAAGTTCGTGGTAGTCTATCTCGATGACATCCTTGTCTACTCCAAATTCAACGAAGAACACGAAGAACACCTACGTCTCATCTTGATGAAGCTTCGTGAACATCGCCTCTACGCCAAATTCTCCAAATGCGAATTCTGGCTTCCTGAAGTCTCCTATCTTGGACATGTTATCTCCGACAAAGGCATCGCTGTAGATCCAGCAAAGGTCAAAGCTATTGCTGATTGGCAACCTCCCACAACAGTGAAACAAGTTCGAAGCTTTCTCGGTGCGGCTAGCTATTGCCGTCGCTTTATCGAGAATTTCTCCAAAATCGCAAAGCCTCTCACCGAACTCGCCAAGAAGGATAAGAAGTTCGTTTGGACTCCGCAATGCAATGACAGTTTCAATCTTTTGAAAACCAAACTCATTTCAGCTCCTGTTCTTGTTGGTCCGGACACTTCCAAGCCTTTCCAAATCTTCTGTGATGCTTCTCTACAAGGACTAGGAGCAGTCCTCATGCAAGAACGACATGTCGTTGCTTATGCCTCTCGTCAGTTGCATTCGCATGAGCTCAACTATCCTACACATGACCTTGAACTTGCAGCAATTGTGTATGCCCTCAAAATTTGGAGACCATACTTGTTGGGCAATAGCTGCGAGATCTTCACCGACCATAAAAGCCTCAAGTACCTCTTCACTCAACCAGATCTAAACCTCAGGCAAACAAGGTGGCTTGAGAAAATCGCAGACTTCGATCTCACCATTTCTTACACTCCAGGCAAGGCTAATGTAATGGCCGATGCCCTCAGTCGCAAATCTTATTGCAACAATCTCATGGTTATGGAAAGTCAGCCTCCACTCCATGAAGAATTCCAGAACCTGAATCTTCAACTTGTTCATAATGGCTATCTTGCAAACTTGATTGCCACTCCAACTCTTGAGGACAAGATTCGAACAGCACAACGACGCGATAACTGTGTCATAAACATCAAGGCCAATATCGGCAAGGATAAGTACAAGTGCTTCTCGGTGGATGACAAGGGCACATTGTTCTTTGAAGGGCGCATTGTTGTTCCCAAGCTTGAAAGCTTGAGAGAGATGATTCTCAAAGAAGCTCATGATACTCCTCTTTCTATCCACCCTGGCAGTACCAAGATGTACCAGGATCTCAAGCAAGTCTATTGGTGGACCAGAATGAAGCGTGAAATTGCTCGCTATGTTTCTGAATGCGATGTCTGTCAGCGTGTCAAGGCAGTACATCAGAAATCAGCTGGTCTTCTTCAACCATTGCAAATTCCTGAGTGGAAATGGGACAAGATTGAAATGGACTTCGTTACCGGGTTTCTAAAGTCCAAGAAAGGCAATGATGCAATCTTCGTTGTCATTGATCGTCTCTCCAAAGTCGCTCATTTCTTTCCAGTCAAAGAGACAATCACAGCTAGTCAGTTGGCAGAACTCTATATGACAAGGATTGTTCCTCTTCATGGTGTTCCCTTGGAAATTAGCTCAGATCGTGGAAGTATCTTCACTTCTCGATTTTGGGAGAGCTTTCGAAAAGCCTTGGGTACCACACTTCTCTTCTGCACTGCTTACCATCCGCAAACAAGTGGACAGGTTGAAAGGGTCAACCAGATTCTGGAGGATATGCTCAGAGCATGTGTCATTTCTTTTGGCATGAAATGGGAAGATTGTGTTCCTTATGCTGAGTTCTCCTACAACAACAGCTTCCAAGCAAGTCTAGGAATGGCACCTTTCGAAGCTCTCTATGGTCGCAGATGCAGAACCCCTATAAACTGGTCTGGAGCCGGTGAACGACAACTCTTTGGCCCTGACATCATCCAGGCTGCCGAAGAAAAAGTCCGCATCATTCGTGACAATCTGAAGATAGCCCACTCTCGTAAAAAAAGCTATTATGATAGCAAGCACAGGGACATGGTCTATAAAGCTGGTGATCAAGCTTACCTTCGTGTCACTCCCTTGAGGGGCACTCAACGCTTTGGTATCAAAGGCAAGCTTGCTCCGAGATATGTTGGTCCATTCAACATTCTCTCAAGGCATGGAGAACTTGCTTATCGTCTGGAACTTCCTCCCAACCTCTCCAAGGTGCACGATGTCTTTCACGTGTCACAACTCAAGAAGTGCTTCAAGGATCCAGGCCGTGCTGTTGATCACGAGTTAATTGATCTTCGAGAAGACCTCTCCTATGAAGAACATCCTGTTCGCATTCTCGATGAGGCCGAACGTTCCACCCGTAACAAGACCGTCAAGTTCTTCAAGGTGCAATGGTCTCATCATTCCGACAAAGAAGCAACTTGGGAACACGAAGACCATCTTCGTTCCGAGTATCCCGATCTTTTCACTTCTCCATAGGAATAAAAAATGTAACCCAACTATATTGCTTGTTCTTTTATCTTTTAACATCATCATGCCATCATAATTGTAGAACCCCCACTTTTTAACAAAAGTTGGGATTCCCCGTGTAACGTGCTAGTCCCTGGATCGACTTGCTAGCACACACAGTTTGAGATGCAATACCATAACATTGTATCAAAGTATATTACACGATGATCCAGAATTTAAAAAAAAATCGATACAAGGTGCATAGCCGAAGGCTAGCTCAAACCAAAGTAAACACACAGCGGAAAGCAAATGATACAGTGAGCCCATCATCTTCATGTGCCACAGGCAAGCATGTTGGTTGTAGACTCGAAACCCTGTCGCAACCTCACTCATCGTCTGACGGACCTGCAACGGTGAGTTACATCCCAACTATATGGGTCAGCACAATTGAATTGTGATGGCAAGATGACACTTATGTGGATATAATGGCAACCTATATTCTACATGAATATTTGGCTAAGTGGAGTTTTGAGGCTGTTTTGCATAAAGCCAGTTTTATCCTATTATTTGTAAAACACTTTTCATCATAGACAAAGAGTACCACTGATAGACATCAGTGAACACCTTTGACAACTACTCATGGCAAGCACCACGGATAGACATCAGTGAGCTCCCATCCCTTGTTCACCCATCAAGTTTTAATTAAGAAATTGGGATGAGGAGATCTTCAACAGCTTCCCGGTCTAGTTGCTCAAAATTGTCCATAACCGGGGACTCGGCTAAGTATACTTAGTTTTGACTCTCGAGAGGGTGTGCACTTTCACCACAAGACCCAATCATTCCATCCTCCACTGTAACCATTTATGCAATGGAAAAGAGAAGACTGAGACGAGATATTTCGGAAGAACTTTCCCATCCCATACCGGCCTGACGCGCTTCACCTATAAACCTCTACCACCACCTGTCAAGCCGGGATGAGTCCGCGCAACTTACTCCATCAAGACAGAGCCCATATGACATGTGGCTGCACTAGAAGCTACTGAACAAGGAGAGTCTACAATCTCTTTAAGCCTGGGTGACTTTCCACAATTGTGCACTTCCACCAAGGGCAAATTACCATAGACATGAACCATAGACATGGACCCCCTGAGTAGTCACCCACCATGGTTCTCCAACCAGCACCCAGGTAGTTCATTGATTAGTTATTAGTTTTCATCACTATCCAACTAATCAAAACATTTTTCATAGCATGACTATACTAAGTTCCATACTACAAAGTTCTGGGTGGGGGATGGCTACACACTAATAGGAGCATAGCATAGTATAATATTCAGTAACAAGTCTATCATGCATACTACTGAAAACACTAAGTGCATAGTAGTACAAGTAGTAGGACATTTATGGTGTCACTTGCCTTGGCCAACTGAAGAGTTGAAGTTACACTCTTCACAACACGTGAGACACTCCGCACAATCTAAAAGACAGCAAACATACAACAATTCAATACACATGCACATCACAAAAACAATGCTATGCATGTATGGATGCAAACAACATTATTAAAAGAGTAGTACACTTTATTAGTTCTCTGGTTTCTAATGATGCATGATGAAATGAGCAAAGTTTAATGCATTGTTATTATTTGAAAACATTTTTGAAACACTAGAGCGTTTACAAGTAAATTTGATACCTTTGAGCTTTTATTACTAGATAAAATAGCGTGTTAGGCTCTCTGGACAGAGAAGTGAATTTTTGACATTTATGAAAAGGATTCATTTCAAAATAATTTTTAAAACTCAAGTTTTGAATTAAATGGCCGAAATGTCCTTCTGCAAATTGATCATTTTAAATAGATGCAAAATGGAAAACTAATCATGCTAAAATAAACTACAAGTTCATAGCTTTCCAACGGTATAAAGTTTGTTAAATTTGGACTTATGGTTTGAAAGTTATGAATTTTTGAAGTTTGAATTGTTTTCTGTTTTATTTATAAATTTTCAGACGGATTAAAAATAAACACGGCGACGTGGCGCAACGTGATTGGCCCGTACCGGTTCGGCGAGTGATCTAACGTGATCCGTCCGATCGCGATCGGACGGTCAAGATCCTACTGACCTAAACCGAGTGGCGCGTTGCGCCGGCGCGGCTCCGGCAGTGCTCCGGCGACGGCGGCGCCATTGCCGGCGTGCACGAGCGCGACGGTGAAGAGGGGTACGGGGTGCGGGATGCTCACCTTGGGATGGAGGAGGTCGAGTCGAGGTTGACCGCGTGGTCTAGGGAAGCGGGGGTGCTCCGGCGCGACGGCAATCCCTCGCCGGAGTCGAGGAGGCGGACGGTGGCGTCGTGTCGAGGACGGACTCGACGTCTCCGTGGTCCTGCGGTCACGCGAATGCGTCAGGGAGGTGCGCTGGAGGACGGCGAGGTCGAGGGGAGGGGCTCGAGGGCGTGGGGAGGGCGGTGCTCACCGGAATCGTCTGGCGACGGCAGCGACAGAGGCGGCTTCACGGCGACGGCCTGGCGGCGTGGGTGGTGCGCGCTTGCTGGGGAAAGTGGAGAGGAGGGGCACGGGGTTTTAAAGGCGTCCGCGAGGGTGCCGTTGCGGCTCCGGGCGAGTGGGGAGCGTGGGCGAGGTGGTGCGGATCGTGGCGCCGGCGGCGGTTGCGCGCGAGGACGAAGCTGACAGGTGGGACCTACCTGTCGGCGAGAGGAGGCGGCTGACGTGCGGGGCGAGTTGGGCTGGGCTGCTGGCTGGGCCGGCTCGGGTCGGCTTGGCTAGCCCTTTTTTTTTTGTTCTTTTGATTTTCCTTTTTCTTTTCTGTTTTTAAAAGGTTTGTAATAAATTTTGGTTCAAACATTTCCAGAAAATAATTTAAAATATGTTTTGGAAAGCTTATTTATAGTAGAATATTTTTATAGACTTTTTAGTACAAAAAAAAACTTTTATAAATTTGGGGTACCATGTGGGGTTCATAAATACCCTTTTGTGAATATTTAAAATAGGAGTTTTTATGAATATAGGTGCAATGCAACAATTCATGATGATATGATGAATGTATGCATGGTTTTAAAATTTTCAAATTTTTCCAAAATTTTGGGATGTTACAGACTACCACCCTTAAAAGGAATCTCGTCCCCGAGATTCGCAGAGGCTAGCAAAAGGGATGGGTTCGAGGTATCTGGGTGGCTACCACCCTTAAAAGAAACTTTTGTGGATCGTCTAACTTTCTTGTGTCTTGTGTCGAGGTGACTCTATAGGTCAGCTGTATCTTTAGTTGTCTGAGTTATGCTCCATCCTCATGGGTTCACACATAAAGTAGGTACCGACATTTTCAAATGAATGAGTGCTTGAACAAATAATTAATCTTGAACTTACTGTTCATATCTTCATGCCCATTGTATACTTCTTCCACATTGACATGATTCGCATGTACCTTCTTGAATGGGTTTGGCTTAACTTGGTCTGCTTTCTTCTCTGGGCACTCATTGGAGTAGTGTCCCATTTTCTTACATGAGTAGCATTGCACCTGGCCGTTATCCTTTTTCTCCGAAGGGTTGTGGCGATGTTGTCCATGGTGGTTATTCTCTCCGTTGTGGTTGTCGACTCTATATCCTCCATTATGGTGGTGGCCATGGGGGTGGTGACTATTGCTTACATGTGTATGTGCATTATCTCCATGCTGATGTCCATTGCCACCTTGCTTGTGGAATCCTGAGTTACTACTGCCATCATGGAAACTACGCATTTTCTGAGGTGGTCCGGAGTTGTACTTCTCAGAGTTGTGCTTCCTTTTCCGGGTTTCAGCCTGCTTTTGTTTGCTCTCCAAGATAGTGGCCTTGTCAAGTAGTGACTGGTAGTTGGGTGTGTAGACAACTGAAAGTTGAATGGCTAACTCATCGTTCAGACCATCCAAGAATTTCTCCCTTCTCTTGGCATCTGTGTCAACGTCATCTGGAGCATAGCGTGCCAGATTGTTGAATTCTTCTATGTATTCTGCAACTGTGTGGTTACTCTGACGCAGGTTGCGGAATTCTCTCTTCTTCAAGCTCATCACACCAGTGGATATGTGTGCAGTGCGGAAACCTTCCTGAAATGACTTCCAAGTGACCTCCTCAATTGGGTGAGTGATCTGATAGTTGTCCCACCAGCTGGCTGCAGGTCCTTCTAGAAGATGCGCTGCAAACCTGACCTTCTCTTCATCAGTGCATCCAATGGTTACCAGATTCTTATTCACCGAGCGTAGCCAGTCATCAGCTACTACGGGCTCCGAGGCACTAGTGAAAGTCGCTGGCCTCAGTCTCAGAAATCGGGTGAGCATGTCCATCTGAGGGGTGGTGGTGGGTTGTTGTTGTTGTTGTTGTTGTTTGCTATGAACATTGTCATCACTTGCATGAGCTGCGCCATTGCTTGCTGCAGTCCATTGTTTTCCTCGTTGTTATTGTTGTTGTCACGACGGGGAGGCATCTGTGGTTTTAGTATAGATGAGAATTTAAGATAGAGAGGTCTAAAGAGAATATTCCTACCCACCAGCAGATCAAGGCAACTCATCTCAACAAACAACATCTAGCAAGCAACACAATCAAACGATCTTTTCCTTAAAAAGACAATCCTTTGATAAATTCGATTTAAACAACTAAGGTGGTTTGGAAAAATAAACGTATCGACATCGCCATACCACAGGGGTTGGTATGGTCAATACTCGAAGCGTAACAAATACTAAATGATAAATGGTGGTCAACCTAATCTCGATAACACCTTCTAAGGTGCAGCTTTCTTGAATTGGGCAAGGTACTTCTTTGTACTGCCAGTCTTACGCTTCTTAATGGCTTCTAATTCTCCTTCCACTTCCTTCAGGCGGTCTTGAGTTAAACGGAGTCTCGCATTTAGGACTATTCCTAGAATACCGATCGCGTTCCATGGTGCGCTCTTACAAGAGTCGAAGAAACTGGGATAGTGTCCTGTAGCGGAGAAGATATGGTATCCTTTTCCCTTCGAGTCATCCTCCTTGCTTTTGTATAGGTGGGCTTGCACCATCCATACCTCTTGCCCTGCCTTCTTGTAGGGGTATCCCTTGTAGACGACTTCTCCCTCGAGGTCTAGGCTCCTCATGATGTTCTTTAGGGCCATGGGAAAATCAGTGTCAGTCCCTAGCGTCATGGTCCTCGTAGGTCCTTTATCAAAAGAGTCGGTGAAACTAGTCATCTACAAAATATTTTAAAAGAATAGCAAGGAGATGAGTGTTATGAGAAGGAAAAGCAAAACTGAATAGATGCAAGGTAAACAGTCTTAAATCAAGCAATTGTCACAACAATATGGTTCAACATACTAACAAGCAAACTAGTATCGCCATACCACATAGGTTGGTATGATCAATACACTAACACAACGTTGTTTCGAATAAAGCTAATTTGGGGTCCAATCTAAGGTAACCAGGGTGATACACTTCCTTGCCAACTTGTTCTTCCTTGGCATACTCGATTGATTCTCCTTACTTCAATTCTCTTCACTTCATGGATGCAATCTAGGCATCCTTAGAACGAATCAGGTCTTCCTGATCGCAGAGTTCCAAAGCCATATATACCATGTCAGCCCTCAACTGACTCACAGTGGTCTTCAAGGTATTAGTACTCTCATTCTCCTCTCAAGAAGATGAGTACACTGAGCTTGCAGTTCAAGAATTTGTGCCTCCTGCTGTTCAACCTTGACTTCCAACTTCATGTTGTCAATATCAAGTTTCATTTGTCTTCGATGAGAGCATCCTTCTCCAAATCCATCTCCTGCTTCTGTGCGTCGATTTCCTCTCCTATCTCCTTGAGTTCATCGAGGTACTTCTGGGTGTTGTGAAGCCTAAACCGTAGTCTTTTTCCGAGACACTCGATAGCTTCCCAGGCTGCACTCCTTGCTGAATCAAAGAAGGAAGTTCGGACTATGGGATTGGTGTACATGCAGCATCCTTCGGTCTTGTGGTCATCGCCTTTGCTCTTGTATATGTGGAGTTGTACCCACCAGTACTCCTGACCTTCGCCCACAAAAGGGAAACCCTTGTACACTGCCTCACCTTCATAACCCAAGCTTTTCATGTTATCCTTTAGTACCCTTGGGAATTCAGTCTCACAATGGAGAGTCATGGTCATCACTGGTCCTTTGTTGATGGACTCTAAGAGGTTGGTCATCTAGAACAAAAACAATTACTTTCAGAAGTTAGTTTCTAGATAAGAGTTCAAGAAGATAGAATGAGTGGTATATACATTTTTAGTAAACTGATTAAAAATAGGTTTTCAATCCTATGGCCAGTCCTATTTCTATCCGAATCTAGGGTCACGAATCTACAGGCAACACAGTGCTCTGATACCATCTGTAGAACCCCCACTTTTTAACAAAAGTTGGGATTCCCCGTGTAACGTGCTAGTCCCTGGATCGACTTGCTAGCACACACAGTTTGAGATGCAATACCATAACATTGTATCAAAGTATATTACACGATGATCCAGAATTTAAAAAAAATTCGATACAAGGTGCATAGCCGAAGGCTAGCTCAAACCAAAGTAAACACACAGCGGAAAGCAAATGATACAGTGAGCCCATCATCTTCATGTGCCACAGGCAAGCATGTTGGTTGTAGACTCGAAACCCTGTCGCAACCTCACTCATCGTCTGACGGACCTGCAACGGTGAGTTACAGCCCAACTATATGGGTCAGCACAATTGAATTGTGATGGCAAGATGACACTTATGTGGATATAATGGCAACCTATATTCTACATGAATATTTGGCTAAGTGGAGTTTTGAGGCTGTTTTGCATAAAGCCAGTTTTATCCTATTATTTGTAAAACACTTTTCATCATAGACAAAGAGTACCACTGATAGACATCAGTGAACACCTTTGACAACTACTCATGGCAAGCACCACGGATAGACATCAGTGAGCTCCCATCCCTTGTTCACCCATCAAGTTTTAATTAAGAAATTGGGATGAGGAGATCTTCAACAGCTTCCCGGTCTAGTTGCTCAAAATTGTCCATAACCGGGGACTCGGCTAAGTATACTTAGTTTTGACTCTCGAGAGGGTGTGCACTTTCACCACAAGACCCAATCATTCCATCCTCCATTGTAACCATTTATGCAATGGAAAAGAGAAGACTGAGACGAGATATTTCGGAAGAACTTTCCCATCCCATACCGGCCTGACGCGCTTCACCTATAAACCTCTACCACCACCTGTCAAGCCGGGATGAGTCCGCGCAACTTACTCCATCAAGACAGAGCCCATATGACATGTGGCTGCACTAGAAGCTACTGAACAAGGAGAGTCTACAATCTCTTTAAGCCTGGGTGACTTTCCACAATTGTGCACTTCCACCAAGGGCAAATTACCATAGACATGAACCATAGACATGGACCCCCTGAGTAGTCACCCACCATGGTTCTCCAACCAGCACCCAGGTAGTTCATTGATTAGTTATTAGTTTTCATCACTATCCAACTAATCAAAACATTTTTCATAGCATGACTATACTAAGTTCCATACTACAAAGTTCTGGGTGGGGGATGGCTACACACTAATAGGAGCATAGCATAGTATAATATTCAGTAACAAGTCTATCATGCATACTACTGAAAACACTAAGTGCATAGTAGTACAAGTAGTAGGACATTTATGGTGTCACTTGCCTTGGCAAACTGAAGAGTTGAAGTTACACTCTTCACAACACGTGAGACACTCCGCACAATCTAAAAGACAGCAAACATACAACAATTCAATACACATGCACATCACAAAAACAATGCTATGCATGTATGGATGCAAACAACATTATTAAAAGAGTAGTACACTTTATTAGTTCTCTGGTTTCTAATGATGCATGATGAAATGAGCAAAGTTTAATGCATTGTTATTATTTGAAAACATTTTTGAAACACTAGAGCGTTTACAAGTAAATTTGATACCTTTGAGCTTTTATTACTAGATAAAATAGCGTGTTAGGCTCTCTGGACAGAGAAGTGAATTTTTGACATTTATGAAAAGGATTCATTTCAAAATAATTTTTAAAACTCAAGTTTTGAATTAAATGGCCGAAATGTCCTTCTGCAAATTGATCATTTTAAATAGATGCAAAATGGAAAACTAATCATGCTAAAATAAACTACAAGTTCATAGCTTTCCAACGGTATAAAGTTTGTTAAATTTGGACTTATGGTTTGAAAGTTATGAATTTTTGAAGTTTGAATTGTTTTCTGTTTTATTTATAAATTTTCAGACGGATTAAAAATAAACACGGCGACGTGGCGCAACGTGATTGGCCCGTACCGGTTCGGCGAGTGATCTAACGTGATCCGTCCGATCGCGATCGGACGGTCAAGATCCTACTGACCTAAACCGAGTGGCGCGTTGCGCCGGCGCGGCTCCGGCAGTGCTCCGGCGACGGCGGCGCCATTGCCGGCGTGCACGAGCGCGACGGTGAAGAGGGGTACGGGGTGCGGGATGCTCACCCTGGGATGGAGGAGGTCGAGTCGAGGTTGACCGCGTGGTCTAGGGCAGCGGGGGTGCTCCGGCGCGACGGCAATCCCTCGCCGGAGTCGAGGAGGCGGTGGCGTCGTGTCGAGGACGGACTCGACGTCTCCGTGGTCCTGCGGTCACGCGAATGCGTCAGGGAGGTGCGCTGGAGGACGGCGAGGTCGAGGGGAGGGGCTCGAGGGCGTGGGGAGGGCGGTGCTCACCGGAATCGTCTGGCGACGGCGGCGACAGAGGCGGCTTCACGGCGACGGCCTGGCGGCGTGGGTGGTGCGCGCTTGCTGGGGAAAGTGGAGAGGAGGGGCACGGGGTTTTAAAGGCGTCCGCGAGGGTGCCGTTGCGGCTCCGGGCGAGTGGGGAGCGTGGGCGAGGTGGTGCGGATCGTGGCGCCGGCGGCGGTTGCGCGCGAGGACGAAGCTGACAGGTGGGACCTACCTGTCGGCGAGAGGAGGCGGCTGACGTGTGGGGCGAGTTGGGCTGGGCTGCTGGCTGGGCCGGCTCGGGTCGGCTTGGCTAGCCCTTTTTTTTTGTTCTTTTGATTTTCCTTTTTCTTTTCTGTTTTTAAAAGGTTTGTAATAAATTTTGGTTCAAACATTTCCAGAAAATAATTTAAAATATGTTTTGGAAAGCTTATTTATAGTAGAATATTTTTATAGACTTTTTAGTACAAAAAAAAACTTTTATAAATTTGGGGTACCATGTGGGGTTCATAAATACCCTTTTGTGAATATTTAAAATAGGAGTTTTTATGAATATAGGTGCAATGCAACAATTCATGATGATATGATGAATGTATGCATGGTTTTAAAATTTTCAAATTTTTCCAAAATTTTGGGATGTTACAATAATCTTTGTTCTTCTCACTTAATATTTTATTTCCATGCACTTTTAAACAAAAACTACATTTTTGTTTTGTTACATTGTTGCCCAAGTACCACAAATGGACTTAACAAAACTATGTTGCTCAAATAAAAATATTTGCAAAAGGTTTCAATCCAAAATTCTACTTCTTTTGTTTTCTACAAATTAAAACAGAAAACAGAAAAATAAAACAGTACAAAAAAAATGAAGCCTCGCCGAAGTGGCCCAAGGCCACATTCGGCCCAGCCCACCAGGCCCAGCAGTGCTTGTCTTCTTCTCCGTAAGGTGGAAGAAGAGACACGGCATGGCACACGGCATGGCACCGTCGCCGTGGCCTCCACCAGGCAGCGACCTCCTCTCCCTCCTTTCCCCTCCTACTTAAGCCGCCCCCTGCGCCTCCAAAACCCTAACCCTAGTCTTTTCCCCTCCTTCCTTCGCGCCGCCGCTCGGGTAAGTTCTTCCACGCATCGCCGACGCCATGGCCGAGACGAGCTCGAGCTCTCGCCCCGCGTAGCCAGGCCACCATCTGCTCCTCTACCTCACCACTTGCTTCGCCTCGACGCCCGCAGGAACTTCTTCTCTGGAGCCGGACCCGGGACACCGCGAACCGCCGTGCCGATCTCGACATCCCCAACGCTGACCGCCGTTCTGCTTCCTCTTCTTCCTCTCCGTCTCGTCACCTCCGTCGACCCCAAGCCACCGCCGTTCGCCAGTAAGCTTGGGGTGAGCCTCCGCCTCCAAATCCCCCTTTTCCCTCTCAATCGCGTCCAGAAACATCGATCCCGCTCGATGTCGTTCTCGGCATCGACATGGTCGTGCCCATGTCGATCAAGAACGCGTCGCCGCGCGCCCTTCTTCCTCTACTCCAACACGCGCACGGTTACGGCCACCTCTTCCGCATCCTTTTGCACGGACGCACGCACACGGAGCGCCGCCAGAACATGGTCGCCGCCGTCCACATCGCCGCCGTCGCACCACTGTCCAAGACCCTGCCTTTTCTTTCTTCAGTTTCGTCAAATAACCGATGCAACGCTACAAAAATGTTCAGATCTACTTACTAACACAAACACCAGCGTGACCCAGTGGCTAGCACCACCGTCCCGCTGCGCCGTGACGCGAGTTCGAGCCCTCGCGGATGCAAATTCCCACTTTTTTCTGTTTAGTCCACACTGACAGGTGGGACCCGTTGGTCAGCGACTGTGCTGGCCAGCGCAGCCTTCCCCTCGCCAGCGTGGTGTCGGCCCCGCATGGCAGTGGCTCTGGCTAGCCACTGCCTCGGTGAGAAAAGTCCCAGATCCAGATCTGGATCTGGAATCTTGCACCTAGGCCCCTGGCCTTTCTGTTTTTGCTACTAGGTCCTTAAAACTTTCTGTTCATCACGCGCAGGTCCCTGGAACTTTCAGAAACACCCCTAACTTTCAAACCTTTATAACTTTTAAATTATAACTCCAAATTAAATATTTTAAATATGTTTTCATATCAGAAAAATGTCACCTATCTAAATTTAGACTTTTTTTTTTCTGGTTTTGAATAATTAAAAATTGTGACAATTAAATAAATGTTTATTTTATTAGGTAAACTAGTAAAATGCATAACTTTTGTTGCACTACTCCAAATTTTGCAAATAAAATATCAAACTGAAGCTAAAATCATAAAATTCCTGTTCATTGCATTTGCATGCATATTTAAGTAACTTAAATTTTCGGATTATTTGAAATCACCTTGTAATTAATTAAGTACATATGGGGTTCTTTTCCTAATTGCTTTTAAGTAGCAATGACTCCATTTAAATTGATCTTGCATGCAAAATTTGCAATTAGTATGAACATTTAACTTGTCATGCATCATCCCATGTTTGCGCATCTTTTATTCCTTGTATTGATTGTGTTCTATCTTCCATGTTTGGTGCTTGCTCTCGATAGACGACGCTGTGACCGTTGAGTGCTCTTTTTCTGCTGAGGACCCTGCCCAGTGCCAGGCTACTGAGTTGCCAGGCAAGCATTGCTCACCTGCTACCATTACAATGTCTTTCCATTCCTGCCGTTGATCTATTGCTATCCTTATGTTACGATGCTTGTGTCTCGATCCTATACATGTTTACCATGCAGCCACATACAGCCTTATCCCCACATCCTAATACCTTCTTGTCTGTTTACTGTTGGCCTTGCGAGTCGTAGCTGTATGCTTAGGTTTGTGGTTGCGAGTCTGTCTATCTTTGCTTCACCTGCTTAGTATGATAGGATGGCTCAACCTTACTTAATAAAATATTAATGTTTGAGGGACACGAACTAAATGATAAGGCACCCGGCGGAAGGCCATGCGTGGTGTTTTGCTCTGCTAAGTGTCGCACTAGGAACTCAGTTCTTGTCCTCTTATCCAAGTATGAGCGCACTTGCCACTCGTGGGTGGTCCTATGGAACCCCCCTCGACTCTGACCGGAACTTCAGCTTGTCCAGGCGCCACAACCTAGTTCGGGCTTTCCATTCGATCATACGCATATGCATGATACTTGACAGTTATGAGAGGTTCTATGATATGGGGGGTGCATATAGGTGCGGTACGACGCGAAGCGGGCTTTCCTACTGTGGTCTGTCCCGCCTAGTGCGTAGACGCAAACGATTGAGTCCGCTATGGAGGTATCGGCCAGACTCTGGACACGGGTAACAACTCAGATGGGTGGCACCCTGAACTTGCTGTAGTGAAGGAACAGAGTTGTGTTGAGAAGCCCTACCTTTTATCTGGGTTGCTCAAACGTGTATGGGTTAACCTTGGTGCATCCCTGCAGGGTTAAATCTTTTCGAAAAGCCGAGTCCGCGGTTATGGACAACTTGGATCGGATGCTGGCTAACAAGATCATACATAACTTACACCTAATGATTCTAATTAACTGACTAGTAAGCTAGATTACTTTCACACCAAGATGTAACTAAAATTGACAACTGTGTGAGTTTTCCCTTGAGTTGCTTCCTCATACTTGGTTGAGGGGGTGAATCTGGGAAGTGTTATGAATGGTGTTAGTCGCTAGTTGATCCGCTCACGCTCTCTTATCCCTCTCTGGTAGACCGAAGTCGTAGTCGTGTCTCTATAGGTTGTTTAATGCTGCTGCTGCCGCTCAGTCCACCTTCCCTTACTTTTGGTAGTCCTTGTGTTGGTATCTTTTGAGCATTGCTTGCCAGGCGGTTGTGCCTGACCCATCTTTGGGCTGTACTCTTTCGTCCAGTTGACGACTTTCAGGAGGATCCCCAGGGAGGTTACTTTGTTGAGTACGACGACGACGCCTTCGACGAGTAGTTAGCGTTCTAGGGTGGACCCTGTGGACTTCGTGGTTATGGGCTTTCTTTATGTTTCGGCCTCTTAGGCCCTTTCGAGACTTGTCTGTACTCGGATCATGTTTGCTTCCGCTATGTGATGACTTTGATGTATTGATGGGACATGTGTCCTCTGGATGACTGTATTCGCTATATATATTTGCTCTATGAGCTTTTGGCTATATTTATTTCCTTTCTTTGTGTCGTACTATTTTGTTGTGATAACAATTGTTTCAACCAACTCGTGTACGACGCATGTATGTGTGAAGTACACGAGTTGGCCAGACCTTGGTATCTTTCTTATGCATCGCGGATTGCATACGTGACAGTGGGATCGGATGTACGTGTCGGCCGATGATCAATTCCGAGCCGGCCTGTCGAGAGGTTCTCGGCCTGGCTTGGTAAACCAGCATCGTACACTTTGTGTGGCCCACTTGGTATGACTCCTTTGCATAAGCTCGAGGCCTGGGTCTGACACTGGGCTATATTCTGTAATACTCAAGTTTGTACATTCTGGCACAAAAAAATTGCAATCATTTTTTTGGCTATATATAGAATTCCTGAAATTTGAATGTGTCAAGGCAATCATGGAGTTTTGACCACTGCATTTTGAGCTGAAAATGGCGTATAAATTAGGACGGTAGTACCATGTTTTATCATTGCATCTCTTGATGTTGATTTGCTCTTCTGATTTGTTGCTTTTGGAGTTCACGTGTACTGCGGCGCTTTCAGTGCTGTCGGTCGCTGAATTGAACTGTTGAAGAAATAATATATAATCTGTCTTGAATTTCAAAAAAGAATATATATATATAATCTGTCTTTTCTTATCTTCGAGGGCACCTCTACACGTTGGAATCATGATTAAGCCGGGGAATATCCAAATGTCTATATTTTCTCACAGCTCAGAACTTCATCATTTTGGGAGGCGGCCGGAATATTTAAAGGTTCCAGAAATTTCGGAGACGACCAAGAAATAAGATTTTAAAAATTTCGAAACTTACGAAAATTTTGGATGTCCTGACGGATTAGTAAGCTCAGAGGCGTTTTGGAAAGAAAAATGACGGAGCGCATGACGCGGCGCCGACGTCGGCGTCGTGGTGACGACCGGCGCACGCCGGCACGTCGTCGGCGCGACCAGCCGCAGCCAGCCGTGGTCAACGTGGACTTTTCTGCAAAGATGTCTTATTCTGGAGGACCGATTAACATTTTTTGGAAAACGCGGGGACTTTTAACGATTCGCATTTTTTGGAGAACACGGGGACTTTTCTGCGAAGATGTCTTATTCTGGAGGACCGATTAGCAATTTTTGGAAAACGCGGGGACTTTTCTGAAAAAAATATCTGGGCACTGTTCAACACAGTGATGAACAGTGCCCCCGAGCGTCCACAGCTCGCTAAATCGCTCGTATTTTATATAGTTACTAGGCAAGATGGCGCGGCGACACGCCGCACCTGTGTGTACATGAGCGTATTTTGTGTTTTTAATAGTGTTAATTAGTTAGTCTTTTTGTTCAAAAAGTAAAATGGATGCGCTAAAGCGAAAGATTGTATGTATTAAGAGAAGTTTTTGTAGTTAGACGTGTGAGTTCAATTTGTATTGATAGGTACCGTGGGTTTATTAAATCATTATATAATTTTGTGATCACCAAATGTAATATTTTAAAGATAAACTGGGATGAATCTAAAAATAGCTGGATGTGCAGTGGACGAATGTCGGACGAAAATTTGTGTCGCAAATTATCATTCTATAGGCTAAAAAGAAGGAATGAGAAAAAGAGGAGAAAATATTAATTGTTTTTTTTTGTAAGAAATACAGTCGAAAAGTCTAAACTTGTTCGGGAGGTATATGTATGTATGTAAATGTGGTTGGTAAGTTATACACGAAAAGAAATGCCAAAAAATACTATCGAAAAGTCAACAAAAAGGTTTAAAATATTGTGAAAAAGGTAAAGAAAAATACCGTCAAAAAGTTTAAACTCATCTAGGTCAAAAAGTTTAAACTTGTTCGAGAGGTATATGCATGTATGTAAATGTGGTTGGTAATTTCACCAAAAAAAAAGAAGGCCAAAAAATTCTATTGAAAAGTCCCAAAAAGGTTTAAAAAATGAAAAAGCGAAAGAAAAGGTTTAAAAACTGGGAAAAAGCGAAAAAAATACCGTCAGAAAGTCTAAACTCATGTAGGTCGAAAAATCTAAACTTGTTCGAGAGCTATTTGTGTGTAAATTTGGTTTGTATTTTTTAGACAAAAAAAAACCAAAAATCACATTCGGAAAGTCCGAAGAAGGTTTAAAAAATTGTAAAAAAGCTAAAGAAAAATACCGTAAAAAAGTCTAAACTCGTTTAGAAGGTAGTCCTATGTAAATACGCTCGGAAAATTTTTAGCCAGAAAATATACGCTGAAAACTACTGCCAAAAAGAAAAGTCTATGTGTAAAAAGAAACCAAGAAAAAAAAAGCTAAAAAAGGTTGACCGGCTGTTCACCGGATGATACACCGGTCATTGCACAGCTATATTCACCGGTGTGACCGGCTTGTTTACCGGGTGGAGCACTATTCATCTGGAATAGCTACATTTTTCTTCAGTGTAGGGGATAGTAACTATGGATGAGCCGATGGATTTAGATGAACTCTTTGAGTTGAATTTAAAGATTAGGGAGAAATACGTAAATGTCCATCAAAATAAAAATGTTAAAACATGAAAGTTGTTTGGAAGGGTGATATCCATCTTCTCGTGAAAGGAAAATTCAAACGGATGACTGAGTGCGACAAATTTGACAAAATTCGTCAAATGTTTTTGCGAATCTGGATCCAAAATTAAGAAGTTAGAGTCGACCAAACTCGGAACCGATCACGGGGATGGAACCTACTCGTCGATGCGCATATATTTCATGTATGTGTTATCATGAAAAGGAGAGGGAATTGTAATTTTTTAAGATGGTACTGTTTCACGGCTACTGTTCATCGAAGGTACTGTTCATCGCAGTCACCGGCGCTGTTCATCGCAATCACCGGCACTGCTCATCGGAAGGTACTGTTCATCGATGGGTACTGTTCATCGCTGTAGCTAGGAACAGTGTTAGCTACAGTGCCGCGATCGCTGTTGGAGCTCTATTTCCGGCGTCTTTCATATCGTTAGTGACTAGGAAAATTAGCGCGACGGCACGCCGCTCCCGTGGTGTTAATTTTGCGGCATAATTTGAAGTGTATTTTATAACGGTACGTAAAGTGTTCTTTCTAAACTATGGTCATATACATAAAGCTAATATGTAGATAGTAAGATGTATATATATATGTATATATACGGAATTACATAGGAATGCATAAAGTAACATGTTGCCCACTTGTATACATAGAGTTTCACCAAACGACATCATTACATTGTGATGTAGTGCAACCTGGGCACACAACACCAACGCCACCAAATGGACCAATGACAAGATCAAGAGTCAAGACACTTCATGAAAAGGTGACCTCGCTCCTCTCTATGTGTGATTTCAACACCCCTTTGAATGGTTTGCTACTTCATTCCACCACCTTGTGTATCCTCAGGTACAGCCCTCATGAAGCTACCTCACCAAGTGATGAAGATGGACAAGGCTCGAGTAAAGAAGATGAAGACGAAGAGCAAGAAAACCCGCCGGCCGGTACTACCGTCGGCATCCATCCGGTACTACCGGTGGCGCGCGGTACTACCGGCGCGACTACCGGAGCTACTACCGCCGAGCCGGAAAACGCTACTGGACTCGAGGACGCATCCTAAGCGGTACTAACGGAGTAAATCCGGTACTACCGGTCCGGCCGGTACTACCGGACCTGCGCGAGTGTTGGGGATATACCAACTAGGGGTATCACCGGCATGGATCAATCCGGCTAGTCCAGGGTGGCCCGCAGTGGTGGTGAAGGCTTTGCCTACCGGGCGGCCCAGATAGCTGACGACCAAGGCAGGCGGATGCCGGCAAGGAGGAGGCCCAAGACCGAAACCCATGAAGCCACCAGGACCAAGACGGAAGGCGGCATACTTGCCGGCTAGGTTTAGGACTCTGTATACTTGCCGGATACGTAATCACCTTGTAACCCTAGGTCCAGCCGCCTATATAAGCTGGACCTAGGGACGCCTTTAGGGCATATACGATTCAACACAACCAACTCATTGTAACCTGTTCACGGCTATTGCCTTATAGTGAGTTATAGCATCACGTAGGGTTCCGCCACCGCCGTGGAACCTGAAGCTGGGTAAACTGCCGTGCACAATCCCGACCTCGACGACGTCCACCTTCTTGCCCTACGTTCACCCTCGGCTAGCAGGACCCCGTCTCCTATCTCAGATGCCGATACGACGACAGTTGGCGCCCACCGTGGGGCCTAAGGCGTCAGGCGTCATGTTCCAGGCGGGAGTACTTGGCGGCATCGGCGACACCATCGCCGTTGGCCGCGCTTCGCGATTCGGCAACATCGGCTACGTTCAAGACGAAGGCTACGTCCCGGCAAGGGACGGGCTCATCACCTACACCCTGGTGCCAGTAGGCGACATCGAGCTCTTCATCGGCTTCACTCCCGGAGCAAGATTGGTCGACAGACGGATCTGAATCCGCCTTCTCCCAGGAGTCGGCAGATTCTGATCTGCAGTTTGTCGGAATGACAGGACTGGGATCCGACTCCCAGCCTGATCACAACGATCCCGAATCGATCCTCCCTGCGTTGCAGGACGAGGCAATGTCGGATGCCGGATCCAGATCTACTGTTCAAGTCAACATAGATTCTGATTCCGAAGAAGACTCTGCAAGCATGTTTGAGAAAAGAGTCAAAGGATGCTTTAACGCACCCGTGCCTCCGCCTTCCGAGGCGGACACAGGCTCGTCCGTCAACAGGCAGCAGGTTTTTGTGGCGGATGTAACCAATGCAGAGCCGGCTAAGGCAGCGGCAGCAGATGCCGCCAAAGCCGGAGCTGCGGCACCCGAACCACACATCGAGGAGCCCCCGCCGGCTCCGAGGAAGCAGAGGATTCTGGAGAAAGGCGAGCCCAGCAAGACAGGCAACATGGCGGCGCTAGCAGAAGTCCTTCACACGCCGGTAAACGATAAAACCAATCCGGATGATCTGGAGAAGCTCCGCAACAATTTGGTGGCGCAAACAGAATACCTCAAGTGCCGGCAAGCTGAAGTGGAAGGACTGATCGAAGAAGCCAAGGAGGAAAACACCAAGATAACTGCGTTAGCCTCCAAGCGCAGCCTTTTCAACTCAACCCCGGTTGATAAGAAAAGCAAGCCGCGCCGCCA
This sequence comes from Poa pratensis, assembly GCA_947311845.1. Taxonomy (NCBI): domain Eukaryota; kingdom Viridiplantae; phylum Streptophyta; class Magnoliopsida; order Poales; family Poaceae; genus Poa; species Poa pratensis. The sequence continues at coordinate 22,813,374 of CAMZMU010000109.1, forward strand.
CCCGCCTAACGACAACTTCAAGTCTCCAGCACAAAGACTTGGGTTCAGTGGGCTTCAGCACCGCAGCGTAAGGACAGAAAGGAGGATGTAGTACTCTGCACCCCTGTCCTCAACACGGCGGCCTCTTTAGACATCCTCAACAACGAAGACTACAACAAGGACGAGAAGATTTACTACGCCTCGATCCTTGCTGACAAAGCTTTAGAGCAGCAGGCCTGTGCTGATTCTCGTGCCGACATGGCGGACGCAAGAGGAGGCAAGCTGGAATCCAAATCCAATGCTTGCAAAGCGGCTGGTGGTCAACCCGAGGACCCATCCGGCACCAGTAGCCATGGGAAGGGCAAAGACAAGGAAAAGGACCCGCGTAAGTCTCCGCCTCCCAAAAGGCAGCGTGACAACGAGTCCCGCACCGGCAACAACCGCAAAGCATCACCTCCTCCACCGCCTAGACGGGATGAAGGCGGAAGCAGGGGAAGCAAGCAGCCGCCAAGGAGTGGCGGTAACCGCGACAATGCCCCGCCGCCAAGAAGAAGCCGGGAACGCACACCATCCCCACTGCCAGTGCCCAGGCACGAAGGCGGCAGCAGGGGACACAACAACGAGCCTCGGCATAGCCGGGCAGCGCAGGACGAGCCTAATATCGACAGATATCGCAAGAATCTCACTCCTGGTGACGCGCGTCACCGTCTCAATGACATCAAGGCAGGAAAAGAGGACGCTTACCTCGGCCCTGTGTGCTTTGGCTCCGCCATCCGCAACGTTCAGATACCTCGAGACATGACATCCGTGTCAAAAACTCAGCAGAGGTACAACGCCGCGGACAAGCCAAACTCATGGTTGTCAGATTACGCACTGTCCGTCGAAATTGCTGGAGGCAATGGCCTCGTAGCCACACGCTTCCTTCCCCTCATGCTCGAGGGGACAGCCCGAAGCTGGATCGAGAACTTGCCAGAGAAGTCAATTCATAGCTGGCTCGATATGGAAAAGGTGTTCACACAACACTTCCAAGGCACATACAAGCGACCGGGTACGTATACAGACTTGGTTCGCTGTGTGCAGAAGTCAGATGAAACTGCAACGAGCTTCTTGGCAAGGTGGATCCAAACAAAGGCAAGCTGTGAAAACGTGGACGACAATCAAGCAATCCACGCCTTCACCACCGGCCTCCTGAAGGGTTCAAGTCTGAGACACAAGCTAGTACGCATGCAGGTCAAAGACCTTGGTGCCATGCTAGAGATAGCATCCATGTATGCGCAAGTAGATGATGACGCACGCGATGCTGACGGCGCCCATGACATGGCGCCAAGCAGGCGAGCAAGTCACAAACGCAAGGCTCCCCAGGACGACAAGCCAGGGCCATCAAATGAGGTCGTCGCCGCCTTCGAAGGCAAAGGCGGCAGCCGCAAGTGGAAAGGAAAGGCAAAAGAAGGCGGCTCCAGCAAGCAACGCCTAACTTACGATCAAGCTAAGTCTTTGCCTTGTCCAATCCACGCATCCCTGGGAAAAGTCAATCATACACTGGGGGAATGCCAATTCATGGATGATTTCAAGAAGGACCCCGAGATTGGCTGGAAGCCGAAAAAGAGTAAGAAGGCGGAGAAGACAAAGAAGGACGACGATGATGAGGCAGTCTCCATGTCAGAAGATGAGGACCCCAAGCCGCCAAGAAAGGAGAGAAAGTACCCCAAAATTCAAGGCCAATTGGTCTGCTTTTTGGGCACTCCTTCGGCAAAGGAAGAGAAGGCGGAGCTGCGTGAGCTCAACGTTACTGTGCCTGATGTTCCTCAATACTTGGACTGGTCTGAGAAAGCATTCACATGGGACAGGGACGATCACCCAGACCACGTGCCGCATCCCGGCAAGTATGCCCTTGTCGTCGACCCAATTATCGACAACTTCGTACTCACAAAGGTGTTGATGGATGGCGGCAGCAGCATCAACATCATCTATGAAGACACCCTGAAGCGCATGAACTTGACGGAAAGCCAGCTTGATCACAGCAAGGTCAGGTTCCATGGCATTGTTTCGGGAAAGCAAGCCAAGTCAATGGGAAGCATTAAACTCGAGGTTACTTTCGGACCTGAGGCAAACTACCGCTCGGAGTATCTCTGGTTCGAAGTAGTCCCCTTCAAGAGTGCCTACCACGCCATCTTTGGGCGGCCAGCTTTCGCCAAGTTCATGGCTCGGCCGTGTTACATCTACAGCAAGTTGAAGATGCCTGGACCCAACGGTACAATCACCGTCAATGGCAACTTCAAAAAAGCAAAAGAATGCGAACGTGGCAATGCCGCCTTCGCTGAAGCCGTCCTCCACGCAGAGGAGTTGGCCATGATCAAGAAAGAGACTGATACATCAATGTTGCCGGAAAACGTGAAGACGACCGAGCCCAAGAAGACTTTCAAGGCCTCCGAAGAAACGAAGAAGGCGGACCTGGTGCCAGGTGACAACTCCAAGCAGGTCACCATCGGGTCCGGCTTAGATGACAAATAGGAAAGCGCGCTCGTCGAGTTCCTCCGTGAGAACAGGGACATCTTTGCATGGTCATCAGCTGACATGCCGGGTGTACCTAGGGAACTTGCCGAGCACTCTCTTAATGTCTACAAAGGAGCCAAGCCAGTGAAGCAAGGAACAAGACGGTTCGGTTAAGAAAAGAGGAAGACAATTGGGAAGGAGATCATCAAGTTGCAAGAAGCCAAGTTCATTAGGGAGGTAGTACACACTGATTGGTTGGCAAATCCTGTACTGGTTCCAAAACCCAATAAGGAAATGAGAATGTGCATTGATTATACCGGCTTGAACAAGTGCTGTCCTAAGTACCACTTTGCGTTACCACGTATAGATCAAGTCGTAGACTCCACAGCCGGCTCCGAGCTGCTGTGCTTTTTGGATGCGTACTCAGGGTACCACCAAATTAAAATGCGCGAATCTGACCAACTAAAAACAGCGCTTACTACGCCCTACGGGACCTTCTGCTACATCACGATGCACTTCGGCCTAAAAAATGCCGGCGCAACGTATCAGCGATGCATGCAAAGATGCCTTCACGAGCAGATTGGCCACAATGTTCACGTCTATATAGACGATATTGCCGTCATATCCAAGAATAAGGCGGATTTTCTAGATGACTTACGAGAAACCTTTGATAGCCTCCGGGTATATAAGATGAAGCTCAACCCGAAGAAATGCATCTTTGGGGTTCCTGCCGGCAAATTGCTTGGCTTTATCGTTTCCGAACGAGGAATAGAGGCCAACCTGGAAAAAATCAAGGCAATCCTCAACATATCCAGGCCCAAGGACCTGAAGGACGTGCAGCGACTTGCCGGCTCGGCGGCTGCCGTCAGTCGTTTCATTAGCCGCCTTGGAGAAAAGGCAGTGCCTCTCTTCCGGCTTCTGAAGAAATCCGACAACTTTGAGTGGACAGATGAAGCAGATGCCGCCTTGCAACAGCTCAAGGAAGCATTAACGTCTGCCCCAATCTTGGCAGCTCCTCGATCGCAGGAACCAATGCTGCTTTACATCGCGGCAACCAACTTGGTTGTTAGCGTAGTCCTGGTTGTGGAACGCAAGACGGAAAGATCCGACATCCCGGAACAGCGTCCGGTTTACTTCATCAGTGAAGTTTTTTCCGCCTCAAAGCAGCGTTACCCGCATTACCAGAAGCTGATTTATGGTGTTTTCTATGCCGCCAGAAAATTACGACACTACTTCCAGGAACATTCAGTCACAGTGGTGAGCAAGGCACCTTTGGGCGACATAATCAACAATACGGATGCTACAGGCCGAGTCGCCAAGTGGGGCATTGAGCTCGCCGCCTTCGACATCACGTACAAGCCCAGAAACGCCATTAAGTCTCAAGCTTTGGCAGATTTCGTTGCAGATTGGACAGAAGCTATGGACGAAGTACCTCTCCCTGAAGAAGCATATTGGATCATGCACTTTGACGGATCAAAAATGCTTCAGGGCTCGGGGGCTGGCATTGTGCTAAGAAACCCGCAAGGAGACAAGCTTAGCTATGTACTTCAAATTCACTTCAAGGCAACAAACAATGTTGCAGAATACGAAGCACTCCTTCACGGCCTGCACATCGCTAAAGAACTAGGCGTCCAGCGAGTCCTCTGTTATGGAGATTCAGACTTGGTGGCCCAACAGACACGTGGAACCTGGGATGCAAAAAGTACGACAATGGCGGCATATCGCGCTACCGTTGATGAATTCGCTAAATGCTTCCTAGGCTACGAGGTCTGCCATATCCCAAGAGCTCAGAACGAGGCGGCAGATACACTTGCCAGATTGGGGTCTGAACGCAAAAAAGTACCAAAGGATGTTTTCCTGGAACACCTACACAAGTCGTCAATAAAAGGAGCAGACCTCCTTGACCCAGAGTCGGCAGACCAGTAGAGGCGGCTAGCTATGCCGTTTACCTGGTGAAGCCGGATTGGACGACGTCATATCTGGACTTCCTGACAAATCAGGAGTTGCCGGAGGATGAGGTATTGAGAAGGCAAATAATAAGACGAGCCAAGGCATTCACAATAATCAATGGTGAACTGTACAAACGTAGCACCACTGGTGTTTATCAACATTGCATTTCGCCAGAAGAGGGCAAAGACTTGCTGGACGAGATACATGCTGGAGTTTGCGGACATCATGCTTCGTCTCGCTCCCTTGTGTCCAAAGCTTTCCGGCAAGGTTTCTACTGGTTGACAGCCAAATCTGATGCAGAGGAGATAGTCAAAACATGCAGGGGCTGCCAACTATATGCCAGACAACCACACATGCCGGCTCAGGAGCTCAAAACAATACCCATCACATGGCCTTTCGTAGTCTGGGGCTTGGACATGGTTGGTCCATTCAAGACGGCACCTGGGGGCTACACGCATTTGCTTGTAGCTGTAGACAAGTTCATAAAATGGGTTGAAGCTAAGCCTATCAGAAAGCTAGACGGCGCCACAGCCGCAAATTTTCTCCGGGGAATAATCTCTCGGTTCGGGGTGCCTCATAGCATCATCACCGATATTGGCACTAACTTATCGCAAGGTGAAGTCGAGGAGTACTGCCACAAGCATGGCATCCGCCTAGATCTTGCCTCAGTAGCACACCCGCAGGCAAACGGTCAAGTAGAGCATGCAAATGGTTTAGTCCTGCAGGGCATCAAACCTCGTCTCGAAGTACCATTGCATCGGGCAGCTGGGGCTTGGGTGGATGAATTGCAATCTGTCCTTTGGAGTTTACGAACAACCCCAAACAGATCAACCAAGTTCACTCCTTTCTTCTTAGTCTATGGCGCAGAAGCAGTGTTGCCGTCCGACATGATGTATGATTCTCCCAGGGTTCAAGCCTACGTCCAGGAAGACGCAGAAGATGCAAGACAGGATGGCCTTGACCTACTTGACGAAGAACGCGATGTTGCCCTCGCACGATCCGCCATCTATGAGCAAGGATTGCGGCGCTATCACAGTCGAAGGGTACGCAAGCGCAGTTTTAGAGAAGGTGACCTGGTCCTCCGCCTAATCCAAGACAGGAAAGGCTTGCATAAGTTATCCCCGCCATGGGAAGGACCTTTTGTGGTCAGTAAGGTGTTGCTGAATGGATCCTATTACTTGGTGGACGCAAAAGACGGCTACAAGATGAAAAAGGGTTGCAAGCGCAAAAGGAAGGTTGATGACAAGTACGATGAAACCAAGCGACCTTGGAACATTGAGCAGCTACGTCCTTTCTACACTTGGCAATTTCCACATTGTAAAAAGTACTATATGATTATGAAATAAAAGTCTGTGGTTTGCTCATCCAGTTTTGGGACCATGCCATCTTTTGTCTTTTCTTAAAGTCATATATCTGTTAATGTCAAAAGTTACCAACAAATTTTTGCCCTGTGCTTTTGGTCCTAACTTTTTGACATTTGCCGTCTGCCGGCTAAAATTAAGCAAACAACTTTTGCACCGCCTAGTATAAATCATCTGCCTGCTTGTGTGCGGGTCGCCTAGTAATATGTCGTTGGCACCAACATGCCGGCTTTGGTCTCTGAGTCTAAACTAATTGGTATTGCACCTGGTTGGCTCAGCCAAAGTAACTGAGATGAGGTTCCGCCAACATATGAAATAGTTAAACACATAAACGAGGTGCATATTAAGGTGGGCCACTTAAGTAAGCCTACCGCCAAGTGTAGCATAAAAGTTGGCCCACAATATTTACATGTACAAAATAAAGCAAGTTTTTTCGCGTTACAGTTTAACGCATCTTCTTGTTGATACAAATGCAGGAGAAAAACGCCTAAGGAATCGCCGCCTTGGTGGAGTCCGCTTGAAGATCTTGGGGGCTGGCGCCGACAACCTTGGGGCTGGCTCCGCCATCCTGGGGGCTGCTGTCAGCAGCCACTTGTTCGCCTTCTCCGGCTTCAGGGTCCGTCAAGATGGGAGCGGCTACGACAACATGTGGATCCCGGTGTTCTTTGTAGAACTAGCGGATGTCCACCATGTTGGCAACGCGGGTGGCGTAGCCTCGAACAGCCTTCAGCACATCTTGCATGACGATGGCTTGGTTGTTCTCGTCCTCGATCGGGAAGTACTCGGTGACTTGATGGATATCAGCCTCCGGGTACCACGCCGATGCTAACGCCAAGGCCATCTGAGCTCCGCCTCGTGCAGATGATCGCAGCAGGTCATCATGTTCTTCGGCCGCCTTCTCCAGCAGGTCCGGCAAAGCGTCAAGGTTGACGGGTCGCTGTTGTCGCCGGGTAGAACTTGGCGGCAAACGCCTTGCCCGCGCCGACTATCTGGTTGACTGTTTCGCCAACCTTCAAGATTCGGGCAAGGCGGGGCGCTGTGTCCACGTCATCGCCTAAGCTAGCCGGCACTGCACAATGCAATCAACAGTTACACATTGCGGTTTGAGACTCAAGATTTCAAGGTAACAAGAAGATGACGGTCTTACCAAGGACATGCTCGTGGATGGCATTGACCTCATCCAGGTGGCCGGCAAGTGTTTCTTGGGCAAGCTGGACCGCCTTTGAAAGTTGGTCCTGCTGCTCCTTGGCGTTCTTGCTCACCTGGGCAAGGTTATTGCCCAAGGCTTCAAGTTGCCCCGTCAACTTGCTAACTTCGGCGGCATGGGCCAGCTCCCGTTGCTCCAGATCCTTGGCGTGGTCCGCCTTCAGCTTTGATACCAACTCAGCAAGATCTGCAGCTTCATTCATCAAAGCTTGCATGTCAGAGGAGTTCTTGAGAACATCTTGCGCAGTGTTTAATAATTCTACAAGCAATAAGAAAGCCGACTAAAATACTTGTCGGAAGGAAAAGCTAAAACTTGACGGACGAAAAGAAGGCAAAGAACGTTTTGTCACCTTCATCCTTTTTGCGAGCTTCTTCTAAACTCGCAATCTGGGCGTTCTTCAGCTCAAGATCTTGCTTCAGTTGGCGGCACTCCGCATTATTCTTGCTTTGAGCTCGAAACAGCTCTGTGTTGGATGTGAGAGCCGCCTACAACAGAAACGACGCATTTGAGAACCAAGTCAAAAGACCACTCCGCCGGCTAAAAACAAACTTTTTAGACGCCAAAGTGCTCGGGGGCTGCGACTAGGGTTTACCTCAAGCTCGTTCTGAAGTACGTCGGTGAGTTGATCCATGTGCGTCTGCCAATACTTTTTGCCCTCACGCATGGTTTTCAAGGTTTGGCGGGGATCAGCAAAGGCGGGACCAGACTTGGAGGAGGAAGCGCCAGCGCTTTCCCCCATCTCGTCTTCCGCCTCCAGCTTCATAGCCATAAATTGAGCGGCATCATTAGCCAAAGCTTCAGCCGTCTTCGAGGTACTGGGGCTGGCAACAGATTTCTTGCCCGCCATCTTCTCTGCTGCCGTCTCTGTGCTGCCGGCGGACGCCAAGTTTTGCGCCGCGTACGTTCCCCGGCAAACAACTACGGGAACGCCGACGCCAGGTGTTGTCGGCGCAGCGGATGGAGAAGATCTTGGAGGCTTGCCCCTACCAGCAGCAATCTTCAGGTTGGAGCGAAGCTTAGGCATGTGTAACAGCCCGAAGTTGTGAACTGAAATTTTGTGAATAAAATTTCCACTTTTGCTTTCCTTCATGCATCATGGCATCCTCTTTAAATTGCTAAGCTTAAAACAAATGGTTTGGCAACACATAAAAACAAATGCCAAAAATGGCTTTAAATCTTTTAATGCCGTGAGGAAGTTTGTGACAAGTAAAAATTATTTGAAGCTTGTATATTTGTCAAGGAAGTTCCAAAAGCTCCAAATATAATTTTTGCAAACTATTTTGATTTGTAAAATAAAATAAATGGAGAGAAACTCAAAATTGCCGGTGAGAAATTCCTATTTTATTCTCCCACCAAATGAATTTCAAATGACCTGAAAATTTTATGTGAGGTTCCTTACAATATATAGTGAATACCCATAAATTCCCAGAATTTTTGAAGTGGTCTAAGTGCCTCAATTAAAATCCTAAAGAGCTACTGGAAATAAAAGAATATAAAAGAAAGGACCTATTTGTAAATGGAGAAAGAAGATCAGGGGGCTTCGTGCAAAAACGGCGTCTTCTCCGGGAGACATGACGCCGTGCTTCCCGTTCTTCGCTCCGACGCCGCGCCGCGCCAGGGCCCCCGTGCCCCCCTGCTCTCCTCTCCCCTGCGACAAGGATAAGAGGAGCACCGCACTCCTCTGCTCCCCTCACCCCTCTGTCGCCCCTCCTCTCTCTAGATATTTTTTCCCCACCATGGCCGAACTCGAGCTCGCCGTTGACGCACGCATCGCCGTCGTCTGAGACCTCCCGGAGCAGATCGAAGAGCGTCATCACCTCCGCCTCGTCTTCCTCTTCATCACCGTGCCAGGAATCGAGCCGGGGTGCCTCCGTTCGCGAGATCGACGTCTTCGTCTTCCTCTCCGGCTGCAGCGTGTCGAACAAGCTCGCCGACGACTGTGACCTCCTCCTTCACCGCTGCAAGCATCCACGCGACGAGGGTGAGCACGCGAATCTCTGGGACATGCTCGTTGTCCTCCTAGCCCCGTAGCTCGTCGGAGTGATCGTGAGCCGTGTCCACCCGCTGCCGTGGCTCGCCATGGTCGCCGTCTCCGGTGACCATTTGGGTCGTAACGCTGACCCCCAGTATCCCTGTAACCGTGCGAGTCAGATGCGCTAGCTAGTCCATCCCCGCGCTGGCTCTTTCCCAGAGCCGAGCGCGACGCCGCCGCGGTCACCGCGCGCGCCGCGCCGGTCGTGGCCCTGCTCCAGTCAAACCTGGCGGTGGGCCTCGCACGCTTGCGTGGCTGCCAGCGTGGCCACTGGCCCACACATCAGTGACCGCGTGTAGCGCATCGCTCGGTGAGAAAACGATTCGATTAAAATCTCTGGGAAATAAAAGAAATGGGCAGAAATTTGGATACATTTGTAAAATCCATAACTTTTTGAATACTTGTCCAAACATTACAAATAATATACCAAAATGTTCAGAAAAAAGAAACCTGTCTTTTGGTATAACTCACACATCCAACTAAAATAGTTTAGATGCTGTTTTATTAAAATAAGTAAAATGGCCGAAAAAGAAATAATTTTGGAAAATCAATAACTTATTAAATATTGATCCAAAAATTGAGTGTGATATACCAAAATGTTCAGAAACTAATGTACTCCAAGTTTCAACTTGATTCCCAACATGGAAAATTAGTTTTAGTGTTGTTTAAAAAGATTTGCTAAAATGGCAGATTTAAATCAAATATTAAAAATGCAATAACTTTTTATTGGTTTATCAGAAAAATGTGTTTAATATATCAAAATGCTCAGAATAAAGTGAACTAATCAGTAACATCAATTGCATGCATGTTCGAGCACAGTTACAGTACTGCACTTCTTAGAAGTTAGGAAATCACTAAATTAAATATGGGGCTTTATCTTCTCCCGTCGATTTAATTATTTTGCACCCCATTTAAATTGCTAGATGTTGTTGTAGTAATCCAGTGCATTTGAAATGTCATGCCATCATGTGTTTGAGCATTGCATTTGTTATGCATGAGTGATTATTGATTGTGTTCTTTCCGATATTTTTATGCATCGATAGATCAAGCAATCGGGGTTCCACCGCAATACCCCGACGACCTGTATTACCAGCCCGCTGAACAAGGCAAGCGTAATCCCCCCTCTGAGCATGTCTCATCCTATGTTTCCGCAAATATTTTCTCCACTATAATATTGCATGCGATTCCAAATGTCAATTTGGTTGGATTAGAGTATCCTATTAGTTGCATTAAGTTTCCGATGACATCACCTGTTCCCCTCCTATTACCCATAGGACTGTATTGTTGCCTGAGTTACTTAACTATGCTATGTATATGCTTAGCCATGCTTAGCTAATTGCTTAGTCGTCCGGTGGATAGTTCATTGTTGGAACTGTTGATGGAATGTCCGGATGTGGTGGAGAAATTGTGATTACATATAATAATTTGCTTAAAGACGGGGATGAGAGGCCACAGTGGATGTGGTGGGTTGTCTCGTTCTCGCCGCCTAGGTGCGAGTTCTTTACCTCTTGAACCAAGACCGAGCGTGCAACCATGCGTGAGGCCTATGCAATAGCAGGAACCCTCATCGGCTAAATAACTCGTGAGGGGCTGGCCAAGGGTCCTCTAGTTTGAGCTTTCCATTTGCGCGTGCGTGGAGATGGTGGCAACGACTGAGATGAGGATGGTGGTGTTTAGGACCGTGGCCGTGGGGCAGGGTGTTGGAGGCACTGAACCTGTCCTTCCGCACACTGATGATCCTTGGGTTAGCCTCATGCGAGGGAGAAGTCGTAACCGCTCCCACTCAGCCGGCTTTCCATGGAAGAGAGCTAATAGCTAGGCAATGGGCCGGACGGTACGCGTGGCAAACATTGTACACCCTGCATGGTTAAATCTTTTCGAAAAGCCGTGTCCACGGTTATGGACGACTTGGGAACGGACGATAAGACCATAGAGAACTTGAACAGAATGATTCAAACCTGAGTACTAAAGGTACTACTAATAATGCGAGGTGAGTTTCCTCGAGGGTGATTCGGGGAGGCGCCTCTGTAGATAGGTGAAATGCTTGATGGTGGTTGTTGATGAAGTTGATCACAAGAGAAGAGTTTACTCCTTATCCCTTTTGAAAAATATTCTGATTAGTCGATGACAGATGTCTTTTATAAAGAAAACTAGCTTTCTGCAAAATAGCCATAAAACTTTTGAAAGCCAATCATCGAGCTAGTAGCTCTAGTAATCTTGCAGAGTTCGTCGAACTCAACGTCGTTTGTTTATTTTCAGTTGAGGACTTCACCGCCACTGATGGTGGGTTCTTTGTGGACGTCGACGAGTAGTCTGGGGTTCACAGGTGGCAGCTTGGGACATCCCGGAACAGCTGGCGCTTGAATGCTTATCTATAGGCCTCTTAGGCCATAATTTGGATCTTGTTGTTTAGAACAACTTAATTCGCTTCCGCATGATGTACTGTTGGGTCTGTGACTTCTGGTTGTAATATTTGCTATCTTTCTCTATTATAAGAGTTGAACTATAATGTTTTGAGTCGTAGAGTCTGTGATGTGCCAGTTGTTCCACAAGTCTTGATCTCTCTATTATGCATTGAGGGTTGTGCCTGCGTTAAGGCATCAATCGGGGTGTTGCGTTGCCGATGATCCATTCCGAGCAACGCCTGCCAAAGGTTTTGGCCGGGGATTGGTAAACCCGTAACCTTCGTTTGTATCGCTTAACCGGTGACACACAGCATCACTGTATACTTCAGCGGTCGGGGCGCTACAAGTTGGTATCAGAGCAGGACTGCCTGTAGGAAACCCTTCTACTGGTCGACGTTGAGTCTAGTGTTTGTAAAAATATTTTTAACCTAAAAATGAGTTGTGAAAACCATCTTAGGATTCTTTTTACTCCTTATTTTGTTACATTCTAATCTCGGAGCAATCTTACCTCGATTTGAGTTAAAATTTCTACTTCTCACCTGTTATCTCAAAATTTTAGGATCACGGGGTGGATTCTACCTTTAGTGTTATGTGTCCGATTGCTCCCGCTGCGCCACTAGCCGATATCAACTCAGATTCTACAGTCCGATATCAACTCAGATGTTTACGAACCCTGTTACTCTTACCGAGTCTAATCACTTATTCCTTCCCTGGGTTTTAACCCAAGGACTTGAACCGAAGGTCCCGGATTGTGCTGTGACTCTGGTATGTTGAATTGTGTGGGTTGTTACCCATCTGATCGTTATGCCATTTACGATTCTCAGCACATGAAGCTGACCTTTAACCCAAGTCCTGTATGTGGTCTGTGAGGTAATGTTCAACCATTTACCACACCTCAGCTGGCTATGTAACTTTAGCTCTCCCTTAGCCTTGCTTTAGGTTCTGTCTTGGAACCATCGGGGTTACGACCAGGATTCTCCTAGCGAGTCTCACAACTATGTTTGTGACTCTGCTGTATCTCTCCTTTTTGGGCATGGTTATCACAATTGAGTAATAACCGGTGCGTCTTCAACATCTTAGGATTCTCCTGAGTATGGTTGTTACTCTTGATCTTCTTCCTGACCCGTGTCTTTCGTTTGACCGTCTTGTGGTTATCATGCATTGGTGTATTCCGATGCAAGTTACTCTCGTGGTCCGTCAAGACATTCCACTCCGTCTTGATAGGAGAAACAAACTCCAGTATCCGGTCCATTTCTCGGGCTAGGTCAAAGTATTGTAATCTGCAGAATGAGGGCCTTGTCTAGCTTTTGTTCTGTTCCACCATAGAGTGTCACACTCTTTTATATCAAAGTATCATGCTAAGTATCATGGTCTCCCTGATGAAGTGATGCCCTTACACTTCGTTACTCTCCATTTTCCAAGTAACTTGTTACTCGAGAATGATAAGACGTGAGCAATGTTGCAGCCATCGGATATTCTTAGCAGTTCTTACTGCGCTGAAACCCAGGGAAAATCCATTGTCCTTCTTGGCATGATTGGTTAGCCGATCAATAAGATGAATTTGGCTGTGTTACCAAGTTCGTTCACTCTGGTGCACTCCCTTGGGCAAAGAGCTAGGTTCGTGCCGAAGCTCCCAAGACCACCGTCCTGCCTTGTAAGGCATGGTTATCTCTCGAACTCAGACATACCGGTGGATCGTGATATTCTGGAGGTCTTTCCAGAAGTATCGCTAGGTTGTCACCTGACCGTGATGTGGAGCTTATGAGTAAGCTGTTTCTCTGAACAACTCCTTTCTCCAAGAAAATCATGCTGGATGTCTTGAATTATTCGGTCGAGCTTAAACAACTTGGAGAGTTAAAAGATAAAAGCTCTACCTGATATAGTTCATTTCCAATGGGATGTCTAGTCTGTTCGTGTTGAAGCAAGGAAGTACCTCCTCTTTGGATATGCTACCCTCCAAATATTTTGATTTGAATTGGGCTATCGTCAAATCAAACTCAGACCAAACTACTGAATGTGTTAGTCTGACCAATACTTATGCCCCGTTCATGTGACATGTGAGTCCACCGTCTTGGAGTATCTGAATAAGTGTGTTGTTGAGCCCATCAACTACCTTCTTATTTTCTCCATGTTTGAGGAGATTCATATTGGATAGTGAGCGTTAGCATTGGAAACTTGTTAGAACTAACTTTGTGTCGTCACAAGGTATGTGTTTTGGAAGTTAGAAGTGACCTTCTCTGGTTCACGTGCAATTGCTGAAAGATGTCGCCGTGGAGCTGAGTAAATTGTCTAGTTTCCTAGGGATCATCTCAAGTCAATCATGCATATGCAGAAGATACTTGGAATGGTATGTTGTTACCTCCATTCCTTGAGAATTTTATCTATGCATCCAAGCCACTGATTAAATTGTTCCAGGAAGAGAAGGAGTCTGAGAACTTCTCTTGTCTTCGGTGGTGTTTCCCACCAAGGACTCAATTGTGTCTCGCCGCAAGTAATTCGAGTAGGGCAGTTGTCTTCTGACAAGTTGCTAATACGTGAGTTCCGCAATCTCGTTCCTGCTCTGGAGTTTGACATTGTAGTCCAGCTCTTGGGGTTCTAGCAGATGTAATCTGTTGGTATCCTTTGCAAAAGCTTCCTATTCCTACATGCGGAGTCTAAAGTATCTCTACCCCTAACCAGATCTGACTCTCAATCAGAAAACGATGGTTGGTGATCCTCAAGAAGTTTGACCTCGATGTCTAGAACTTTAAGAAGTTTTCCCGATATTAATGTTCTCGGAGTTTCTAGAGTTCTCTCGGTCCATCTTCCCGACCCTTCTCTGATGGTTCAAAATGTTCCTCCGCAAGGAAGGTTCTACTCAAGCCGTCTAGTACAAGTTACCTCTTCATCTGTGGAATCTCGTTTAACATTTTTCCTCGGAGACTTAAGGCCTTGTGCAAAATTCATATTCTCAATCTTTTGAGAAACAATTGTCTACCAACTGGGATCCTCTGAGAAATCTCCAGTCACCTCATGTGTCTCCTAATCGCCAATTCCAGAATTGATTGAAGTCTCATTCCAAGAGGTTACTAGGAGGTAACCGATCGTCGTATCCTCGAGAGGACCATTCTTTCCGGGGTGGTTTCCTTCTTTCGTACGGTCCAACTGGATGATGACCTCGAAGTGAAGCCGATGAAGATCTTCATGATGCCCTCGATCAACCTCGTCAAGAAGAAAGCCACCTGACGCGTGAAGATCGTGGAGTACCTTGTAACCCTTTTCCCTCTTTCCTACTCTAAGAATCTCGGGACGAGATTCCTGTAAGGGGGGTAGAATTGTAACAGCCCGAAGTTGTGAACTGAAATTTTGTGAATAAAATTTCTACTTTTGCTTTCCTTCATGCATCATGGCATCCTCTTTAAATTGCTAAGCTTAAAACAAATGGTTTGGCAACACATAAAAACAAATGCCAAAAATGGCTTTAAATCTTTTAATGCCGTGAGGAAGTTTGTGACAAGTAAAAATTATTTGAAGCTTGTATATTTGTCAAGGAAGTTCCAAAAGCTCCAAATATAATTTTTGCAAACTATTTTGATTTGTAAAATAAAATAAATGGAGAGAAACTCAAAATTGCCTGTGAGCAATTCCTATTTTATTCTCCCACCAAATGAATTTCAAATGACCTGAAAATTTTATGTGAGGTTCCTTACAATATATAGTGAATACCCAAAAATTCCCAGAATTTTTGAAGTGGTCTAAGTGCCTCAATTAAAATCCAAAAGAGCTACTGGAAATAAAAGAATATAAAATAAAGGACCTATTTGTAAATGGAGAAAGAAGATCAGGGGGCTTCGTGCAAAAACGGCGTCTTCTCCGGGAGACACGACGCCGTGCTTCCCGTTCTTCGCTCCGACGCTGCGCCACGCCAGGGCCCCCGGGCCCCCCTGCTCTCCTCTCCCCTGCGACAAGGATAAGAGGAGCACCGCACTCCTCTGCTCCCCTCACCCCTCTGTCGCCCTCCTCTCTCTAGATATTTTTTCCCCACCATGGCCGAACTCGAGCTCGCCGTTGACGCACGCATCGCCGTCGTTTGAGACCTCCCGGAGCAGATCGAAGAGCGTCATCACCTCCGCCTCGTCTTCCTCTTCATCACCGTGCCAGGAATCGAGCCGGGGTGCCTCCGTTCGCGAGATCGACGTCTTCTTCTTCCTCTCCGGCTGCAGCGTGTCGAACAAGCTCGCCGACGACTGCGACCTCCTCCTTCACCACTGCAAGCATCCACGCGACGCGGGTGAGCACGCGAATCTCTGGGACATGCTCGTTGTCCTCCTAGCCCCGTAGCTCGTCGGAGTGATCGTGAGCCGTGTCCACCCGTCGCCGTGGCTCGCCATGGTCGCCATCTCCGGTGACCATTTGGGTCGTAACGCTGACCCCAGTATCCCTGTAACCGTGCGAGTCAGATGCGCTAGCTAGTCCGTCCCCGCGCTGGCTCTTTCGCCGGAGCCGAGCGCGACGCCGCCGCGGTCACCGCGCGCGCCGCGCCGGTCGTGGCCCTGCTCCAGTCAAACCTGGCGGTGGGCCTCGCACGCTTGCGTGGCTGCCAGCGTGGCCACTGGCCCACACGTCAGTGACCGCGTGTAGCGCATCGCTCGGTGAGAAAACGATTCGATTAAAATCTCTGGGAAATAAAAGAAATGGGCAGAAATTTGGATACATTTGTAAAATCCATAACTTTTTGAATACTTGTCCAAACATTACAAATAATATACCAAAATATTCAGAAAAAAGAAACCTGTCTTTTGGTATAACTCACACATCCAACTAAAATAGTTTAGATGCTGTTTTATTAAAATAAGTAAAATGGCAGAAAAAGAAATAATTTTGGAAAATCAATAACTTATTAAATATTGATCCAAAAATTGAGTGTGATATACCAAAATGTTCAGCAACTAATGTACTCCAAGTTTCAACTTGATTCCCAACATGGAAAATTAGTTTTAGTGTTGTTTAAAAAGATTTGCTAAAATGGCAGATTTAAATCAAATATTAAAAATGCAATAACTTTTTATTGGTTTATCAGAAAAATGTGTTTAATATATCAAAATGCTCAGAATAAAGTGAACTAATCAGTAACATCAATTGCATGCATGTTCGAGCACAGTTACAGTACTGCACTTCTTAGAAGTTAGGGAAATCACTAAATTAAATATGGGGCTTTATCTTCTCCCGTCGATTTAATTATTTTGCACCCCATTTAAATTGCTAGATGTTGTTGTAGTAATCCAGTGCATTTGAAATGTCATGCCATCATGTGTTTGAGCATTGCATTTGTTATGCATGAGTGATTATTGATTGTGTTCTTTCCGATGTTTTTATGCATCGATAGATCAAGCAGTCGGGGTTCCACCGCAATACCCCGACGACCCGTATTACCAGCCCGCTGAACAAGGCAAGCGTAATCCCCCCTCTGAGCATGTCTCATCCTATGTTTCCGCAAATATTTTCTCCACTATAATATTGCATGCGATTCCAAATGTCAATTTGGTTGGATTAGAGTATCCTATTAGTTGCATTAAGTTTCCGATGCCATCACCTGTTCCCCTCCTATTACCCATAGGACTGTATTGTTGCCTGAGTTACTTAACTATGCTATGTATATGCTTAGCCATGCTTAGCTAATTGCTTAGTCGTCCGGTGGATAGTTCATTGTTGGAACTGTTGATGGAATGTCCGGATGTGGTGGAGAAATTGTGATTACATATAATAATTTGCTTAAAGGCGGGGATGAGAGGCCACAGTGGATGTGGTGGGTTGTCTCGTTCTTGCCGCCTAGGTGCGAGTTCTTTACCTCTTGAACCAAGACCGAGCGTGCAACCATGCGTGAGGCCCTATGCAATAGCAGGAACCCTCATCGGCTAAATAACTCATGAGGGGCTGGCCAAGGGTCCTCTAGTTTGAGCTTTCCATTTGCGCGTGCGTGGAGATGGTGGCAACGACTGAGATGAGGATGGTGGTGTTTAGGACCGTGGCCGCGGGGCAGGGTGTTGGAGGCACTGAACCTGTCCTTCCGCACACTGATGATCCTTGGGTTAGCCTCATGCGAGGGAGAAGTCGTAACCGCTCCCACTCAGCCGGCTTTCCATGGAAGAGAGCTAATAGCTAGGCAATGGGCCGGACGGTACGCGTGGCAAACATTGTACACCCCTGCAGGGTTAAATCTTTTCGAAAAGCCGTGTCCACGGTTATGGACGACTTGGGAACGGACGATAAGACCATAGAGAACTTGAACGGAATGATTCAAACCTGAGTACTAAAGGTACTACTAATAATGCGAGGTGAGTTTCCTCGAGGGTGATTCGGGGAGGCGCCTCTGTAGATAGGTGAAATGGTTGATGGTGGTTGTTGATGAAGTTGATCACAAGAGAAGAGTTTACTCCTTATCCCTTTTGAAAAATATTCTGATTAGTCGATGACAGATGTCTTTTATAAAGAAAACTAGCTTTCTGCAAAATAGCCATAAAACTTTTGAAAGCCAATCATCGAGCTAGTAGCTCTAGTAATCTTGCAGAGTTCGTTGAACTCAACGTCGTTTGTTTATTTTTAGTTGAGGACTTCACCGCCACTGATGGTGGGTTCTTTGTGGACATCGACGAGTAGTCTGGGGTTCCCAGGTGGCAGCTTGGGACATCCCGGAACAGCTGGCGCTTGAATGCTTATCTATAGGCCTCTTAGGCCATAATTTGGATATTGTTGTTTAGAACAATTTAATTCGCTTCCGCATGATGTACTGTTGGGTTTGTGACCTCTGGTTGTAATATTTGCTATCTTTCTCTATTATAAGAGTTGAACTATAATGCTTTGAGTCGTAGAGTCTGTGATGTGCCAGTTGTTCCACAAGTCTTGATCTCTCTATTATGCATTGAGGGTTGTGCCTGCGTTAAGGCATCAATCGGGGTGTTGCGTTGCCGATGATCCATTCCGAGCAACGCCTGCCAAAGGTTTTGGCCGGGGATTGGTAAACCCGTAACCTCCGGTTGTATCGCTTAACCGGTGACACACAGTATCACTGTATACTTCAGCGGTCGGGGCGCTACAGCATGGCAGGCTTGCCCCTGTAAAGATGCAAGTTTGTCAGCAAAACTCGTGTATCAAATAACTAAGTTAGGGAAAGCAAAATCTTGCTTACCGCCTAAGAGGGACATTCTCCCCCAAGGTCTCATCCTCTGCGTCAGCAGAGGTGGCCGCCTTCTTCCTTTTCTCCAAATCCTAGGTGGGGCCGCCTACCTTGCGCTTCTTCGACTTGCTGGCACCAGCGTCGTACCAGTTGGGAGCCAAGTCGGCATCCGTCAAGGTGTGCAGCTGAAAAGGAAAAAGGCAAAACATCGATTCAGTGTCCAGTGGTCAAAGTCAAGTCTAAAGGCTAGAAAGCTCTGGCTTACCTCTGGGGCTGGGTTGTCGTGGGTGAACATGGCGACGCCTTCGGCCGCCTTCACCGACAGAGGCTTAACAAGCTCTCTGAGCCGGTACTGCAGCACGTCTGCGTCAAGGGTGCTGTTGTCGGCGTCATCCGCCTTGTTTTCGCACATCTTCAGTGGACGATGGCGGAGTGGCATTATCTTCCTCAACAACCAGCAGATGACGGTGTTGTGGAGCCACCATCGTCTTGGTCAGAAACTCAATCCGCCTGACGGCAACCCGGAGTTCATTCGACAAATTGCCGAGTGTCACCCTTGCCGTCCAGCAGGCCTTGTGGGTTGGCGGACCATTGACAAAGACGGGCATCCCTTGTGTTGTGCCGGGTGTCGGGATGTCCTTGCAGTAGAAGAAGGTGCTGGTCCAGTGCTTCACCGACTCGATGTATGGTATTTTTGGGTACCAGTCGGGTTGGCGGCAGTTGAAGGTTACGCTACCACAGGTTGCCAGCGTGCCGCCTGGTATGGTTTGGCGGCGGCATAGGAAACAGTATTGGAATAGCTCTACGGATGCAGCTATTCCTAGGTATCCTTCGCATAATGCCTGGAAGCTGGCTAGCACTAGAATACTGTTGGGCGCTATATTGTGCGGTTGCAGCCCATAGAAGCTAAGCACCGCCAGAAAGAAGGCGGAAAGCGGTAGCGACATACCGCGGAGGCAGTGCGACGCCAGCATGACGCGCTTGCCGTCTTGTGGGTCAGGGACTGCTTCGTCACCTGGCACCCTCCAGGCGCAGTCCGTCTTTGGCGGTATGTAGCCGCCTTCCTCCAGCTCCTGCAGGTAGGCTGTCGTCATGTTTGACGGCAGCCAGTACCTAGAGCCTAGGTCCGCCGTCTCTTCTTCTTCCTCGGCGTCATCGTCGGCGGCAGCCTCGGGCTCCGCCGTAGCTTCGACGTTGCTCGCCGTCAAGGAGGGAAGGGGAAAGATTGGCGTGGTCGCCGTGGGCGCCGCCGGAGATGGAGACGAGGAAATCACCCTGCCCGTATCCGCGGCGGGGACAGAAAGGGTCGCCGGCACGGTGTGCGCAGTAGCCGCCGCCGCCGCTGGAGCAGATCCAGATCCAATCGTGGTCGTCGACGCTGCAGCCGCTGCCGCCGCCGCCACTTGCTCGCTGATGTTTGCCATTTGGCACGGAGCGTCGCTGGGTGCTTCGCCGGAGTTCGAGCGCAAGGTGGAGAAGAGCTCGAGAGAGGATGTGGTAGCAGTGAGTGCAATGGGGGGAAGAAGTTTGTCTCGGAGGTGTCGAGGGGTATTTAACCCTCATGCTCTGAGATTCGTGCGCGGATCTGGTGGAGGCACGATCTCCGCCACGTGCCCATGATTTGCACGTCATGGCTGCGGTGCAACTGCTGTCGCCTCGATTCCCGCGCGTAGTGGGGAGGTAATCAATGGCGCATGTCTCAGTTCAAACTGTCGTGGACTGCATGACGTCATTCATCAACACTTGGCGAACCAGTCAAACTGACAAGACTTTGCCTGGGAGATTCCTGACAACAGTCAGACCATCTTTCCCATGTTGGCGGCAATGGGTCCGGTAACTTTTAGTCGAACCACCGCCAAATTCAACTTTGGAATGCTTCAAGCTCTTCAGCCGCCTACGAGGACAAGGCGGACATCGCAGATGAAGAAGACGGCGTCTGTAGAACTTCAACCCTTACAGGGGCTAATGTTGGGGATATACCAACTAGGGGTGTCACCGGCATGGATCAATCCGACTAGTCCAGGGTGGCCCGCAGTGGTGGTGAAGGCTTTGCCTACCGGGTGGCTTAGATAGCTGACGACCAAGGCAGGCGGATGCCGGCAAGGAGGAGGCCCAAGATCGAAGCCCATGAAGCCACCAGGACCAAGACGGAAGGCGGCATACTTGCCGGCTAGGTTTAGGACTCTGTATACTTGCCGGATACGTAATCACCTTGTAACCCTAGGTCCAGCCGCCTATATAAGCTGGACCTAGGGACGCCTTTAGGGCATATACGATTCAACACAACCAACTCATTGTAACCTGTTCACGGCTATTGCCTTATAGTGAGTTATAGCAGCACGTAGGGTTCCGCCACCGTCGTGGAACCTGAAGCTGGGTAAACTGCCGTGCACAATCCCGACCTCGACGACGTCCACCTTCTTGCCCTACGTTCACCCTCGGCTAGCAGGACCCCGTCTCCTATCTCAGATGCCGATACGACGACAGCGAGCCTGTGTGCTGAAATGGCTGTGAGCCATGTAATCCTATCCACACTTCTACTATTTCGTACCTAGACTATAAATAGGTCCCTTCTCCGTCAGATCTAGGGTTAGACTAAGATTAGACTTGATTTGAGCTTTGCTCCTTTCCACCCATGATGGTGTTGCCTCTTTTAGAGATGCCTCCTTTGGAGATGAATCAAGGCCTCCCCTTGTGGAGATGAATCAAGACCTCCCCTCGTGGAGAAGATCCTTCTAGTGGATTTCAAGGCTTCTTCTTGTAGTTGCGATTACTTGCCAATCATTCCTCTTGAAGTGACTTGATTGGATTGGTTGGATTTACCAATAAGAGAAACAATCCTAAGAGTAAGGTTGCTTGGAGTTTGAGAATCGGGGGCTGCCCTTGGGGATTGGTTACCGATTGATTACGTCCTTCGTTGCTTTGCTATTTACCCAATTTGTGCCTTTTTCCCCTTTGCGTTCATCGTGTTCTTTGCGTTCTTTCCCTTTTCCGCCTCAATCCGTGAACATCGGGACCCTACCTGCATCATATGGTATCAGAGCCCAGGTTGACACGGATTGATTTGTGTTTCCACCCCCAAATCCACTAAATTTTTCTTTGATTTTGAGAAATTCGAAAATTTCCACCAAAAATAGCCTTTCTTGGATTCGAGCCGATCTGTCGATTTGTTGCGTTTTTGGTAGTTTTGATCCATGGATCTATTGCTTTAGGATCTCCTCCACCTTTGTTTGCGTTCCCTAGCCTCAATTTTGCCAATTTCCCACGAAATCGAGGATTTTTCGAGCCCAATTTCCGCCCAAATCGCGACCAAGAACACTAGATTTTCTGACCGCCGGTACTACCGGATCATCATCGGTACTACCGAGGGTGCGTGGAGGCCGGTACTACTGGAGTGAGACGAGCGGTACTACCGCTGGGGCCGAATTTTTCAAAAATCATTTTTCTTTTCCTCGTTTCGTTTTGGCATTTTCCCTTGGTTGTTTGAGTCCTTTGTTGAGGTGAGCCACGTGTACAACATCGACAAGTTTCCGTAGCAAATACAACGCCAAGCGACAACTACTCCAAGGACTCAACATCTCCCCGTCATTGTAATCCGTTGTGAGCCCTTCTTCCTTTGGTGTACCATATCCTATTGAGACTAGCTCTTAAAGATTGCTTGGGTTTTGCACAATTGCACCGTGTAGTTTCCAAGCAAAAGTACTTGCGCTAGTTGACATATACCTTTTGTTGGCATCAAAGAAGTGAGTGTGCAAAAGAGAAAAGAGTCAAAAGAGACAAGAGAAAAGAAGCAAAGAGTGCCAAATCAAAAGAAAGAAAAGAAAGAAGCCACCACTTGCCATATCTCTTGTAGGAAGCGCGCAAGCTCGATGAACATCTTGTAGGTGGTGCATTGTTGTGCAAATCTGGTAGCCCACCAATAAATAGCAATCGAGCTAGTGACTCTCCTTGTACTTGTGCAACACAAGCTTATAATCTTTGCTAGGATCATATGGTTCATTAGCTCACTTCTTGGTTGCATAAGTCCCATTTATCTATCCTTGTGTGCGTTTCTTGCTCAGTTGAATGGTTGGTGTTTCTTTGGTAATTTGATCATTGTGGATTGTCTCTACCTTAGACAATAGACTTTTCGCCGGATTTGCTTGTTTCTTTTGCCACTTCATACCTTCCTATCCTCATAAGTGTGTGTGTTGGGTGTTAGAACCGGATTCTCTTTCGTCAAGCAACTCTATTCTTACGATATAGTTTCTTTTGGTTCTCCATTTCCACACATTTCACTTGTTCTTGAGATCATGTTTAGGGGAAGTACAAATGGAACCTCAAGCTCGGAGGATGATATACATGGAGGAATTCAAGGTGACAATGGCTATGTCACGCACAACGAGTTCGTGGGCCTTCGACATCTTGTTCGTGATGGGCTTGGTCGCTATGAGCGCCGTCTTCAAGCTCAAGAAGCCAACTTCAACGACCAAATGGCACGTGTGACCGAAGCTATCAACAACCTTGTGCAACATCGCTCTTCTTCAAGCTCGCGCCGCACAAGAAGCACCTCAAGGTCTACACAACCTCGCCATGCACATCATGAACCGCAACAAGCTCGTCAAGAAATGCCAAGGCACGACGAACATGCTCGACATCACCATGAAGTGGAACACCCACCTTCTCCTCGCGTGCACCATGACAATGGACATCAAGAACAACATCGACCAAATGGTGGACGTCGTGAACGAACTCCTTCACCACCACCTCAACCTCACGAGCGTCAAGATCCTTTGGCCAATGCCAATGGTGTCCCGGGTGCACATGATTATGGTGACCAAGGCCGGCGACACCGCCATCCTCCAAGACCGCGCCACAACAATCGCGAACATGGGAACCATGAAGAACGTCATCCTCACCATGAGCCTCGTCAACACCAAGAGCGTCCGCATGATCATCACCACCACAACAACTACGAATCAAGTGATGTGGAGTCCCACCAACATCTTGGTGATGGACTACACCGGAGGAGACGTGGACGTGCATTCCCACCTCCAAACCGTCGACAAGAAGATGACAACTTGAGCAACCTTCGATTCGATATGCCCAAATTCTATGGAACAAGCGACCCGGAAGCGTACCTCTCATGGGCACTCAAGGTTGACAAGATATTCCGAGTCCGACACTACTCCAACAACAAGATGGTCGCCATATCATCAATGGAGTTCGAAGATTATGCTCTCTTGTGGTGGGAACAACTTCAAGATTCACGTGTGGACAACAACCAACAACCAATAAGCACATGGGTTGAGATGAAGGAAGAGATGTACAAGCGCTTTGTGCCTAGTCACTACACTAGAGATTTGTACAAGAAGTTGCAAGAGTTGAAGCAAGGGTTGAAATCCGTTGATGAGTACTACAAGGAAATGGAACTTTCCATGATGAGAGCCAATATCGAGGAATCAGAAGAACAATCTATGGCTCGCTTCATGAATGGTTTAAACTATCCCATCAAGAAGATTGTAGAATTCCAACCCTATGCCACCTTGGTTGAGCTAGTCCATCAAGCAACAAAGGCCGAGCGTCACGTGCTTGAAGAGCTCAAATACCTCAAGGCCAAGCAATTCTTCGCTAACAAGCCTTCATCATCCATGCCTACTTCCGCGCAAGCTCCTCCTCAAGCAAACACTAAAGGTCCTCCAAGAGTCTCTACACCATCTACTCAAACTACTCCACCTTTCAAGAAGGCACATCCCTCAAGCAACACACCTCAAAGATCTTCCGCCGGCACAAGAGGATTGCAATGCTTCAAGTGTGGAGGACAAGGACACAAATCCTTTGAGTGCACAAACAAGAAGGTCATGGTTGTCAACGACATGGGAGAATATGAGTCGATGAGTGAAGATGAGTATCATGCGTTGAACCAAGCCACCGCAACACAACATGTTGAAGAAGACTCCAATGACATATATTGCGATGGCGATAACAACCCTTCATTGGTTGTGACAAGAGCATTGACCGCCAATGTCCAAATAGAAGAAGACCAAAGATGCAACTTGTTCCAAACAAGGGCGGGAATCAATGGAAAGTCTATCAAGGTCATCATCGATGGTGGAAGTTGCCACAACTTGGCTAGTAAAGAGCTTTGTGATAAGCTCAACTTGAAGTTCAAGAAACATCCACACCCATACCATGTGCAATGGTTGAGTGAGTCCGGATCCGTCAAGATCCAACACATGGTACAAGTGTCCTTCAAGATTGGAGCTTATGAAGACACCGTTGATTGTGATGTAGTACCTATGTATGTTTGTCACTTGCTTCTTGGACGTCCATGGCAATATGACAAGGGTGCAATGCATGATGGAAGGACCAATTACTATAGCTTTAAGAGCAACAACAAGACCTTTGTTCTCCGTCCCATGACACCAAGCCAAGTAATTGCCGACAACGCCAAGACAATAGCAAGAGCACAACAAGATAAAGTTTCTAGTGAGAAGAGTGGTGAGAGAGAGATCCACCAAAAAGTGAGTGAGTGCCAAAAGCCAAATGAGAGTACACATACCAAGCGAGTTCCACAAAGCATGCCCTTGCTTGCCACCAAAAGAGAGATGAGAGAGTTGAGAGAAAACCCATCCACCCTCCACTATGTCCTCATATGCAAGGGAGAGGTTTCTTTGACTAACACCTTCACAAACCTTCCTCCTCCTTTGATGTCTCTTTTGCAGGAATTTGAAGACGTGTTTCCACAAGAAGTGCCACCGGGACTACCTCCTCTTCGCGGCATCGAGCACCGCATCGACCTCATTCCCGGCGCTCCTCTACCAAATCGTGCCCCATACCGCACCAACCCTGAAGAAACCAAGAAAATCGAGCATCAAATACAAGAACTTCTATCAATGGGACACATTCGAGAGAGCTTGAGTCCGTGTGCCGTATCGGTCATCCTTGTCCCAAAGGCCGACAACACTCTTCGCCTTTGCATGGATTGCCGCCCCATCAACGCCATCACCGTATGGTATCGCCACCCTATCCCTCGCCTCGATGACATGTTAGATGAGCTTAGTGGTGCTTGCATCTTTACCAAAATTGATCATAAAAGTGGATACCACCAAATAAGAATGAGTGAAGGTGATGAATGGAAGACCGCTTTTAAAACTAAACTTGGTCTTTATGAATGGTTAGTCATGCCATTTGGTCTTTCCAATGCACCTTCCACATTTATGCGTCTTATGAACCATGTTTTGCGACCTTTCATTGGTAAATTTGTTGTAGTATACTTTGATGACATCTTGATCTATAGCAAATCTTTGGATGAGCATACTTCACATGTTGCTCAAGTTTTGTTAGCTCTTCGCAATGAACGGCTTTATGCCAATCTTTCCAAATGCACCTTTGCAACCAATAAGCTTGTTTTCTTGGTCTTTGTTGTTTCTTCCAATGTTGTTGAAGTTGATGAAAAGAAAATCAATGCGATTCGCAATTGGCCATTTCCTATGTCACTTGCCGAGTTGAGACGTTTTCTTGGATTTGCCGGATTCTATCGCCGTTTCATTGAGAACTTTTCCACCATTGCTTGCCCTCTACATGAACTTACAAAGAAAAATGTTCCGTTTATGTGGGGCCATGAGCAAGATTTTGCCTTCAATGAGCTCAAAAGGTTGTTAACCGAAGCTCCCCTTCTTGCTTTACCAGATTTTTCCAAAACATTTGAAATTCATTGTGATGCTAGTGGTTTAGGCATTGGAGCCGTGCTTATGCAAAATGGTAGACCAATTGCTTACCATAGCGAAAAACTTGATGGAGCACGTTTGAATTACCCCATATATGACAAGGAATTGTTTGCTTTGATTCGAGCTTTAGATGTTTGGCAACACTACTTTCGTCCTAAGGAGTTTGTCATCGACGCCGACCATGAGTCCTTGAAGTTTTTGAAAACTCAAACAAGTTTAAACAAACGACATGCTAAGTGGGTTGAGTTCATCGAATCCTTTCCCTATGTCATCAAGTACAAAAAGGGCAAAGAGAATATTGTCGCGGATGCTCTATCCCGCAAAACCAACCTACTTACGCATCTTGAAATCAATGTTTTGGGTTTGGATGAGATAAAGAATCTTTATACCACGGACACTTTCTTTGGTCCAATTTTTGCCATGTGCATGGAACATAAGGGCATTGATGATTTCTATTTGCACAAAGGATTTTTGTTCAAGTCTAACAAACTATGCATATCTGAGTCTTCGCTTTGTTTGGTCCTTTTGAAGAAATCGCATGGAGGCGCCTTAATGGGACACTTTGGACGTGACAAGACATTCACAATGCTCTCCACAAACTACTATTGGCCAAAGATGTACCGTGATGTGGATCGCTTGGTTCGACGGTGTTCAACATGTCTCAAAGCTAAGTCTACTCTAAACTCTCATGGCTTATATACACCATTGCCTATTCCACATCACCCATGGTCCGACATAGCTATGGATTTTGTCTTAGGACTTCCACGCACTAAAATAAACAAGGATTTCATCTTTGTCATCATTGATCGATTCTCTAAGATGGCACACTTTATACCATGCAACAAGACCGACGATGCTTCACATATTGCTACTTTGTTTTTTAGAGAAATCGTTCGTCTTCATGGAGTGCCCAAGACCATTGTGTCGGATCGTGACGTCAAGTTCGTGAGTTACTTTTGGAAGACTTTGATGGCCAAGATGGGAATCAAACAACTATTCTCCACCGCCTACCACCCTCAAACCGATGGTCAAACCGAAGTGGTGAACCGAAGCCTATCCACACTCCTTCGTGTGTTGATCAAGCCCAACTTGAAGAATTGGGAAGAGTGCATCCCACATGCCGAGTTCGCCTACAATCGAGCACTACATCGCACAACAAAGAGAACACCCTTCGAGGTCGTCTATGACTCCAACCCCTACACCGCGCTAGACATGCTACCACTTCCACTACGAGAGCAAGTAAACATGGACTTCGACAAGCGAGCCGCGTACATGAAGAAACTACATGAAGACACAAGAACAACGATAGAGAAGCACAATGACGACCATGCCACCAAGATGAACAAGAACAAGCGCCCCATGATTTTTGAAGAAGGTGATCTAGTTTGGCTACATCTACGCAAAGACCGCTTCCCCGATGAGAGAAAGTCCAAGCTAGCACCAAGAGGAGATGGACCTTTCAAGGTTCTCAAGCGCATCAACGATAATGCATACAAGATCGACATACCAAAGTCCAAGTACGGCGTACATGACACCTTCAACGTAGCCGACATCTCGCCTTACCATGGGAACCCAAGTGATGATGAGAGCGAAGAGTCGAGGACGACTCTTTCCCAAGGGGGGGGGGGGAGATGATGTAGTGCAACCTGGGCACACAACACCAACGCCACCAAATGGACCAATGACAAGATCAAGAGTCAAGGCACTTCACGAAAAGGTGACCTCGCTCCTCTCTATGTATGATTTCGACACCCCTTTGAATGGTTTGCTACTTCATTCCACCACCTTGTGTATCCTCAGGTACAGCCCTCATGAAGCTACCTCACCAAGTGATGAAGATGGACAAGGCTCGAGCAAAGAAGATGAAGACGAAGAGCAAGAAAACCCGTCGGCCGGTACTACCACCGGCATCCATCCGGTACTACCGGTGGCGCGCGGTACTACCGGCGCGACTACCGGAGCTACTACCGCCGAGCCAGAAAACGCTACTGGACTCGAGGACGCATCCTAAGCGGTACTAACGGAGTAAATCCGGTACTACCGGTCCGGCCGGTACTACCGGACCTGCGCGAGCCTGTGTGCTGAAATGGCTGTGAGCCATGTAATCCTATCCACCCTTCTACTATTTCGTACCTAGACTATAAATAGGTCCCTTCTCCGTCAGATCTAGGGTTAGACTAAGATTAGACTTGAGTTGAGCTTTGCTCCTTTCCACCCATGATGGTGTTGCCTCTTTTAGAGATGCCTCCTTTGGAGATGAATCAAGGCCTCCCCTTGTGGAGATGATCCCTCTAGTGGATTCCAATGCTTCTTCTTGTAGTTGCGATTACTTGCCAATCATTCATCTTGAAGTGACTTGATTGGATTGGTTGGATTTACCAATAAGAGAAACAATCCTAAGAGTAAGGTTGCTTGGAGTTTGAGAATCGGGGGCTGCCCTTGGGGATTGGTTACCGATTGATTACGTCCTTCGTTGCTTTGCTATTTACCCAATTTGTGCCTTTTTCCCCTTTGCGTTCATCGTGTTCTTCGCGTTCTTTCCCTTTTCCGCCTCAATCCGTGAACATCGGGACCCTACCCGCATCACATTGACTTGCTTCATATATCTAAAGACCATTAACATATCGCCATCAGAAGCAAAAAAAATAAAAAAAATCATTGCCTTGATCAGCATGGTGGCCAGAATAATATCACGAAAGATCAGATAATATTTGTATCAGCTTAATAAATATGGTGGTGGGGACTGCATTACGATAGATAGGATTAGAACTTATCAGATTTATATAGCTGATACTGGGAGAGGGCGCGTCGGTACCTTGAGCGGCTATCCTCGTCATTGGATGAGAGGATGATGATTAAGTCGTCTTCAGCACTCGTAAGTGACGATTTGGTCAGTGTCGACTTCCTGATCGGCCTTTGCGTGTGGTGAGGTGGAAGGGCTTACATGGAACACATGGTTTTAGTGCTAAGTAGTGCTGGTCAGATATCTATATATTCATGCATAGTTGGGATTAGCTAGTGGGTTGGACTAATATTTTTTTGAGAGGAAGTTGGACTAATATTCATGTAGTTCCGATTACACAATTCATGGAGTTATTCGATACATATAGGACATAACATAGAACAAATTTCAGTCTGTATTTTGTAGAACACATTTCTGGTCTCAAAGCTTAGTGCTAAAGGGAAAAAAACAGAGACCACGATCGAAGAAATGGTTTCGGATGATTTTCAGAATTAAATGGGGTCACATTTTGTCTGCTATATTCAACGTTTTTCATAGTGGACGAACTCTACTGCAATCCCTTCATTGGTTATAAAAATAGCTCATCTGGTACTTGTTGACAGCAGGCTTAAAGGCGGAAAACAATATATATTTAGGGTCTATTCGATAGTACAGTCGAAAATATTATGACGACCGACTTTGCTGCAAAAATGTTTTATTTCGGGACACCGTTTCACAATTTTTGGGAAATGCGAGGACTTTTCTGCAAAAAAGCGGTACGCGGGGACTTTTCTGCAAAAATGTTTTATTCCGGAGGACCGGTTCACAATTTTTGAAAAACGCGTGGACTTTACTGCAAAAAAGCGGCACGCGGGGACTTTTCTGAAAAAATGTTTTATTCCGGAGGACCGATTCATCAAAATAAAAAGGTTAAAACATGGAAGTTGTTTGGAATGGTGATATACATCTACTCGTGAAAGGAAAATTCAAACGGATGACCGAATGCGACGAATTTGACAAAATTCGTCAAATGTTCTTGCGAATTTGGAAATTAAGAAGCTAGAGTCGACCAAACTTGAAATCGATCACGGGAATGGAACCTACTCGTCAACGCGCATATATTTCATGTATATGTTATTATCAAAAGGTGGGCCATCGGATCTAGATCGGACGGCGCGGAGGCGGCGGCACTGTAGATGCGGTACTGTAGATGTGCGCGTACTGTAGCAATCTACAGTGCAGCGGACGTGGATGCCTCCAGCGGAGGATGAAAGCGAGCGCTATTACTGTAGCAATCTACAGTGCAGCGGACGTGGATGTCTCCAACGGAGGATGAAAGCGAGCGCTATTATATATAGATAGATGTGCGCGTACTGTAGCAATCTACAGTGCAGCGGACGTGGATGCCTCCAGCGGAGGATGAAAGCGAGCGCTATTATATATAGATAGATTAGTAATAATTAGTAATTTTCTGCAAAAAAACGTCCGGGCACTGTTCAACATTGTTTATCGCAACAGTGATGTTGTGATGAACAGTGGCCCAAGCGCCCACAGCTCGCTAAATCGCTCGTCTTTTATATAGTTGTCCGCTATTCGTGCGCAATGTTCGTAAAAAGAAATGTGAAAAAATAAACAATAGGGGAAAACTAAAACGGGGAGAAATCTATTTGAAGCCAAAAAAAAATCTATTCATAAGGGACCGTTACTATTCACGCGTGGCCGAAAAAATAGATATGTAATTTTGAAGTCGCTATTCGTGTGCAATGTTCGTAAAAAGAAACGCGAAAAAATAGGGGTAAACTAAAAGGGGGTGAAATATATTAGAAGGGAGAAAAAATTTGTGTGCAATGTTCGTAAAAAGAAGTGCGAAAAAAATAGGGGTAAACTAAAAGGGGGTGAAATGTGTTAGAAGGGGAAAAAAATTCAATTGTACCGGAGGGACCGATTCGCATTTTTTGAAAAACACAGGGACTTTTCTGCAAAGATGTCTTATCCAAAAAAATCTATTCATAAGGGACCGTTACTATTCACGCGTGGCCGGAAAAATAGATAAGTAATTTTGAAGTCGCTATTCGTGTGCAATGTTCGTAAAAAGAAACGCGAAAAAAATAGGGGTAAACTAAAAGGGGGTGAAATATATTAGAAGGGAGAAAACATTTGTGTGCAATGTTCGTAAAAAGAAGTGCGAAAAAAATAGGGGTAAACTAAAAGGGGGTGAAATATGTTAGAAGGGAAAAAAAATTCAACTGTACCGGAGGACCGATTCGCATTTGTGCATAGAATTCAGTAGGACAAGTTCAGTTGACTTCCCCATGCATGTTCTTTTGACATTTGTTTCCCTTTGTTCTCCTCAGGTTTGTTGAGACCGATGGCAAAGGCTTTGATAGAGTGAGAGGATATGAAATAGGAAAGAAGCATTTCAAGCTAACACATTTTGAGGAGGTATAGTGATATTACTCTCCTTCCCATTAGCTAAAGTTAATGTTGTCCTTTTTTCTCGATCCTTTGCTTTGTGCTTACCTATCACTGGTTGAATAAAGGTTTTCACGACGCACCATTGGATGGTCCGCATTTATAAACTGAAACCTCAAAAGAACAGGGTTCGAGGCAAGTTGAGGAAATTGAAATCTGTAAGTCTGCCAACCTACTAACTTTCACACCTACGCTCTCTTAGCCCAATCCTACACACGTCTTACGACTTTGATTTTACCTGCAGAGTTCCAAAACTAGTTCCACTCCCGCAGCAGGCCAAAAGAAGAACCCATGGCAATGAAGAGAAAACTTGTCCCATTTACTTGAAACTTGATATTGTAGCTCAACTGCACTAAAGCTCAAAGAACTAGAATACTACAGAAGTAGACTAGGGATATCTGCATTGTTGTGCTCGGAATTTGACCCCCTGATACGTTCTTTGCGGAACCAGCCAGAGAGTGCTGATGAGAATTTTTGACTGATGAGTTATGATTCTCTCCCTTTGTTGGGACACTCCTTATCGTGTCAACTTGCAACGTACTCTCTCCGTTTTTTAATATAAGATGTTTTAGGTGTTGTACATGTTGTCTAGATACATATTAAAGTGAGTGAACATACACACTTAAACATGTCTACATACATTTGTGTACACATGCATGTGGACAAATGCTAAAACTTCTTATATTAAAAAACGGAGGGAGTAGGTTTTATTGTCTAGGGACACATGACTGCTTGCGGTATTTGTAGTTTTCCCATACATGGAGAGCCCAGAAAATTGAGCTCCTCGAGGCGAAGCCATACTGCCATCTCGCCGCTACTCGAAAGCAGGGATTGGTCAGCAGGCTGGCATCACGTTCAAAGTTTGTCTTCGTAGAGGATCTATTAACCGTATGATGACGTTGGGGCCACCGGCTACACATGGTAGCTCAAGGATCAAGATATACCAAGACTGGAGTTTATAAAATCTACTCTACGAAAACTAAAGATGACAAATAAATTTGAAACTTCAGAGACAATATTGAGAGCACAGAGTCTGAAGCAACAAACAACAGTGAACTGTAGGTACCGTACGAAACAGGCTTACGCCCCGCTATATTAATATAGCAACCAACCATACAACTGCAGAGACACCGCTGGGCCAAACAGCACAATCAAGACCAAAAGAAAAACAAAAAGACAAAAAAAGAGAAAACAAAGCCGACATCAGTGGTTCAACGAAAACAGAGATGACTCGCAACCGCTGCGCCTGCCGGAGAATTACCACCACGCTCCTAGCACACCGAAGCGACTCATACTAAGCAACACCTCCAAGAAGGGAGCGACGACGACGACGCTGCTGCCCGGACAGATCCTAGGGTTTCCCCGGATCGTGTCCTAGGGTTTCCCCCGGTATGGTGAGGGGTGGAAAAGAGCTATCCCAACGCCCTTCAAGAAGGATGACGACACCCGCAGGCGTCACCGCGTCAGTGTCGAACGACAAGGATTTCTCCCGAACTCTAAAAAACCACACCCCCAGGCGCTCCGTGTAGCTCCACCAATCTTGCCGCCCGCCAATACACGCCACCACGATCTTGCAGTCATCACCGTCGTCTCCCCGTGGTCCATGTCGCGAGGCCCGAAGAGCCGAGTAGAAGTAGCCGAGCTAGGGACGACAGCGCAGCGGCACGCGGGAGGGAACAACCTCCACCGCCATACGGCAGTAGCCGACCGGATGCAACAGCCAGGCACACCAGGCCCTCACTGGCCCAGCCGGGCCCAAAAGGGCCCGTAAAGCCCAGCCGCCACACTGCAGCAAGGGCGCCGCCGCCACCCCACCTCAAGCTCCTGCTCCTCCACACCCCAGGGAAGTCACCACCACGCCTTGACGGCCCGTCCAAGCCCAGATTGGGCCCGAATGGGCCCAGATCTGAGCTCGAGGACGTTGCCGGCCGCACGCCGACGACCGGCCGGCCGCCAGCAGGCTACCAGTGTGCCCCGCTGCCAACGGCAGCACCTACGCCGCAAGGACCACCCGGAACTCGCCGGGCCGAAGCTGGGTCGAGGAAGCACCGCCGCTGGAATCCGCCGCCCCGCGAGGCATCCTCCGAGCGCGGGGAGAGAACGGCCGCCGGCGCCGACCGGGCCACGCCGACCGGGCCGCGCCCGGTGGCCTCTGCCGACGGCGGCGACAGGAGGAGGTGAGATAGAGGGGGCTAGGCGGAAGGGGGCCGAGGCCGCAGCCGGCCGCCGCGGGGGCGGCGCGGCCGCGCGAGGGCGGAGGGGGAGAGGGTGAGGAAGGGGCGGCGCGGGCCGGCCGGCGGCGGCGGCGGCGGCTAGGTTTAGGGTTCCTCGCCCCTGTCGCGAGAGCTAGCGGCGCGAGAGCTAGCGGGCTGTTCCAATTGTTCTGTAGGTACCGTAAGTAAAAGGAAAGAGAGTTCTGATTTGTTTATCAAAGTTTAACTCTTAGTTATACGTCGTCGTTTGGAAAAACCTGTTTATGCATGTAGCTACGTTTCTTCAACTTAGTCTTTTCTGCTAGACAATCCTGCTTCCCGCAAGCTTGACCCAATATTTTCGGTCGATTTTCACAGTAAATCAATGAAAACTTTCATAGCCTTGCCGTGGCAATTCCACACACCAGATGGTCAAACAACTGAATCCTAACCATCTAGGAGTGCCGATCTCCAAGAGTAACAAGTATATCTATTTGTTTTGAAGGCGCTCTTGATTTGTGCACAGCTGCACACCTATGCTCGTTCTCTTTCTTTTTCTTTATCAAAGACTTTGCTCAAGAACATAGAGCGAAAACTTATTTGCCTTAGAGATGCTCTCACACAGCGCACACACACTCACGGGCCATGGACCAAACCACACTTGCAGCCCAACAACATCTCTTGCCTTTTTACTGTCACACTGCAACTTTTTGTAGATCAATAAACTTAGGTCAACAATAGGTGCAGATGTGACAGTCACCAGGCAGATTAGGAGGACCGAGATGTGATGATGATATGTAATAGCTGGAGGCCGACGCTTATCGGAGCAACAACCCTATCCATAAATTCTTTGTGGTTCCGATACTTCCTGCGACCGCTGCTACCTGACGGCACCGTGCTTCTCCTGCGTTCATCAGCCACAGCAAAAGGCCAATCCATTATAGCTAATTACATTGCAGAGTAACTTATCTGTCAAACATAAACGAAATTGTTACTACGCAGCACCTTCTTTCATTGGCAGATCCCGTTCTTCTTCCCTGGAACTTCGCTGGCGCCTTGTTTTGCTCCACCTTGAGCTTTGCAGCATCAAGCGCAGACGACCCCTTGCAGTTGCAGAGCGTCCTCGCGTTCACCACTTCTCCGTTGGTGTCCGCCACACGTTTCTCGACCTGCTGCTTGAGAGTTTATTTCGGACAGTTAGCAAAATTGCTAACAGTTTTGCTTATTAAATAAGTATAAATAAACAAGTACTGACTCCGAGTGCTACTGCCTAATTGCGACCGATCAACAACATAACATACGTAGTACAGAGATTAAGCCACCCTGTCCACTTAACTACGATTAATCTGTAACAAAACTAACGCCGATTAAGCTGAAAAATACTACTATCTTCGTCTTTGTATAAGGTGTATTGTTTTTTCACAACCCAACATTGTTATCTTTGACAAAGTTTATAGAGAATTACTATCATCATATGCGATACCAAATCAGTATCATTAGATTTATCATGAAATATATTTTTAGACTAATTGTCGGTCGACTAAGAATTAACTAAGCCTTTTGCCGCTTTACCATATTTGCTCATACAGTTATACGTGTCTAAAACGAATGTGCAAGGTGATGGATAGTTCTTGGTGTGAGCTAAGACTTAATTCTCAGTCGATCCATTTTTTTTTTCATTATCGGCTTTGCTATTTTTCAGTTGCTTAAAAAGTAGTTAAATCTCAGACAACATCGAAAACGATTGATTTGACTATGAGATTCCTGTACTATTTCAATTTTGTACTCGGAGAATGAAAACTACAATTTTTTTTTACACAAGATGAGCAAATTATTACATTTTTACATCTGCATGAACATATCAGTAAAACCAATTCCTAGTCGATTGAGGTGATATTACAAAAAATTTCGTACTAGATGAACAAATATTTCAACACGTTTCTATAAAGAAATTTGTGAAATGGACTATGAATTAGTTATTTACCAGCGATTGAGAGACGATAGAGGCTCTCTTTAGTTATTTAGTAGTGTAGATGTTGATAGTTTTTCCCTACTTAAGCCTCACAATTCTCATTCAAGCTTCAGTTGGAATACAGTATGTAAACATGTGCGATGTCCAATAATTGGGTCTTAAAACATGCCACTCCTTCTGATACATAATAATAAGTGTCACAGTTTTGAATTAACCACACAGTTCCGCGACACTTTTTTTTTGGATCAGAAGGAGTAGAACATTTGTTTACTATGCAAAGAAACAGGAGGGCATGGGCATCGCCGGTCTTATTCCACACAAAAATTGTTTCATTACCACCACACAAAATCCATGTTTCAAGACATACCGCTAAACCCTCCAGATTTAGTTCAATATATCATCATAACTGAGCATATCGTTTATGTGCAGAAATTGTGCAAATAAATGCGCTCGACAAGGATATAAATACAATTGGTTTTGCAGACTAATATACAATTGGTTTTGAACCAAATTATATCTTCGAGGAGAAGGGGAATAATTCCACAGGTTCCAACTTCCAAATGAATTAATATATTGTGCATGAAGATCAGTTCGGGGGAGCCTACCCTGGTGGTATTGCTGGATTCACCCGTGGCCAAGAAGCGAGACGACGTCGCGGATGGTGGTGGATGGGAAAGCCTCGCCGGCTGCCGGAGCGCGAGGCCGGCGGTGGTGTTGCCGGACCCCAACAGGCGCGAGACATGCGCCGACCGCCGGAGCGCGAGGCCAACGCCATGACGGAGCGCCGACATCGCCGATCCGATCGATCTTCTCCCTTCCTCTCTCGCGTGGTTCCTTAGTTGTATGGACACCCAGCACGCTCGGAGCCGGACGGACTTCCGATCAACGCAGATCGCCGTTGGATGCAGCGTCAGGGAGCCGTGCGATTTACTCGGTGTAATCTCACGTCCGGCGCTTCCGGGTAACTTCTGGCTAAGCGTTTACCGAAAAGGAAACTGGTCGATTGACTCAAGGACGTCTCTCTACATATAGAACCCTTGTCCAGGCCGACCTGCCTCGTATCGCAAGCAAGGCAAAACCCGCGGCAACGCAACAAGCGAGCGAAACAAATAGACAGAACTGTTCATTCAGGCACCGGATCGACGGGCTAGAGGAGAGTCGACATCTCCACAAGACCACAAAGATACCCATATGGAAGGGCGATTTCAACAATGGTGTCATCACCCGAATTGCGGCTTATGGTGCACCATGGCAGCAATCGTGCTCGTGGTGTTTGGCGTCTGGTGCGCCATGGACGTGTTCTTCAACAGCAAATTCTCGGAGATGCCACATTACTCGGTCGCAATAAACTCCGTCGCCGGCTTAGATCCCGGTAAGGATCTTGGCCGGCCGACGCTGGATCCGGAGTTCAACATCACCCTCGGCGTCGCCTCGCGGGCCTTCCTGGGCAGGCAGTGCATCGACGAAGCCGTGAATGTGGAGGTGAGCTACCGCGGCGTCCTACTTGCAAGAAGCAAGCCTGCGAAGCAGCTCTGCGCCGAGGCGCGGAACCACAAGGAAGAGCTTGTCGTCGCGTTCGGGGTCGGGGTGCACATCCCAGGGTTTGTACGGGACAGCCTCGCGGCGGATATATGGCATGGCGTGCAAATCTACGATGTTGCACTTCGTTTTCCTAATAACATACAACATAATGGGGTGCAGTGTGGTGCTAGGCAAGTAGGGAGCGATGGCAGTTTGCCAAGCCCATGCGATGAATTGTAAGTAGACATCAATGGTGTCGCGGAAGGAGCAGGCTCGGCTGTTCACCGGATGTAAATTTAGATATGACAATCAGTAATTTCACGTCGGCTTATCTCTTCTGT
This sequence comes from Poa pratensis, assembly GCA_947311845.1. NCBI lineage: Eukaryota > Viridiplantae > Streptophyta > Magnoliopsida > Poales > Poaceae > Poa > Poa pratensis. Next base: position 22,850,883 of record CAMZMU010000109.1, read on the forward strand.
TTCTCATCACTTGTTCATTAGCTTAGCCGTGCCAGTTGAAAGTCTATTTGTTACTCCGATCTCTCTTCATAATTTGCTAAATATCCGTGCGGTTGCAACGGGTTAACATTTTTTTTTTGAAGGAGGCAAAAGCTTTGCCTGTTATATTGATAGAGAGGAGAATTTAAGGCTTACAACATGAAACAGAGCGACAAAGCCGCCTGTCCGGGGATAAACCCCGCCAGACTTACATAACCAAGGGGACCAAACTAACTAACTTCCTTGCACCCGCAGCCCCCCAGGCCCGGGCTTCATCGCGAATGCGCGCAATCAAAACCGGAGGAGGCACCGCCTTGTTTTGAAAGATTCTCAGATTTCGCTCTTTCCAGATTTCCCACATGACGGGGAGCGCAGTCCCTTGCCTTTGTGACTACTAGCAGTCGCCATCGGATCCCAGCATTCCACAGGTGATGTCAGACCCAGGGGTCAGGAGGAAGGGGAAGGATAAGCCCCGCCCAAAGCTGAACAGCAGTCCAAATGCGTTTAGAGTAGCGGCATTGGAAGAACAGGTGCGCAGCCGACTCTGGACCTGCTTGCAAAGAGCACAAAGGTCATTGTGGGGCCATCCTCTGGAAGCAAGTCTGTCAGCAGTCCACAGTCTGTTTTGCAGAGCAAGCCAAGCAAAAAACTTGCATTTGGGAGGAGACCAGATCGACCAGACGTTTTCAACCATGAGTGTCTTGGTGGATCCCAAGAATTGGAGCTTGTAAGCAGAGCTGGAAGAGTATTCCCCGTCGTTGCTGGAGCACCAAAGGATGGAGTCAGGCTGTTGGGTAAGCTGAGTGTTTTGTAGACGGCTCCAAAGGGAGACAAACTCAGCAATGTGCTCAACCGAGGTAAGACTCTGTCGATTTATATCCTGAATCCAAGCGTGTGAGGCAATGGCATTGTGCACCAGACGATTCTTCTTTTTGGAGCAGGAGTAGATCAGAGGCGCGAGGTCACGCAGACAACGGCCATCCACCCAAGAGGAATGCCAGAATCTTGCCGTCTTCCCGTCTCTAAGAGAGACCCTAGTAGCAGAGGCAAAAAGTTGCCGGTCAACATCATCGCAAGGCAGCTCTGTACCAACCCAAGGCTTAGTAGGTGAAGTCCATTCCTGCCACAGCCAGCGTAAGCGAAGCGCTCTAGCGAACTTTTCCAGGTTCAGAATTCCCAACCCCCCAAGAGCCTTAGGGCGACAAGTGCGAACCCAGTTGACCTTGCATTGGCCGCCCGTAGCCGTGTCCTTGGCGGACCATAGAAAGGCGCGACAGTATTTTTTGAAGCTCTTGATCATTCCTTTAGTGGGCTTCAGAGCAGTCAGGAAGAAAATGGGTAGCGAGGACAGCACAGACTTGAAAAGAGTGAGGCGGGCAGCGGCATTAAGGAGCTTTCCAAGCCAAAAACCCATGCGCTTCATGGCCTTATCCAGCGGCGGTTGGAAGTCAACTCGGCGGAGCCGAGTGAGGGATAGAGGGAGCCCAAGATACTTCAAGGGGAAGCAGGCTCTAGTGGCAGGGAAGTTCAGCAGGATATCATCAAGATCCAGATTATGACATTGGATAGGCGCCACCGAGCTTTTAGAGACAAAGTGGTGTTTATTTTGACAAAGCGGGCAGCGGCATTAAGGAGCTTTCCAAGCCAAAAACCCATGCGCTTCAGGGCCTTATCCAGCAGCAGTTGGAAGTCAACTCGGCGGAGCCGAGTGAGGGACAGAGGGAGCCCAAGATACTTCAAGGAGAAGCAGGCTCTAGTGGCAGGGAAGTTCAGCAGGATATCATCAAGATCCAGGTTAACATTGAGAACTATTGACAAAGTGGTGTTTATTTTGCGATTGCGCACGAGATCGCGTGGTCCTAACCTATATCCATCTCCAATGACCGTTGCACTCTTGCTATTTCTCATTGTGGATCTAAAAACGAAACGAGTCAGGACTAGCCCTAGCTAGTGGCATATTTTCTCGACCTGCTGCTTGAGAGTTTACTTCGGACAGTTAGCAAAATTGCTAACAGTTTTGCTTATTAGTAAATAAACAAGTACTGACTCCGAGTGCTACTGCCTAATTGCGACCGATCAACAACATAACATACGTAGTACAGAGATTAAGCCACCCTGTTCACTTAACTACAATTAATCTGTAACAAAACTAACGCCGAGTAAGCTGAAAATTACTACTACTATCTTCGTCTTTGTATAAGGTGTATTGTTTTTTCACAACCAAACATTGTTATCTTTGACAAAGTTTATAGAGAATTACTATCATCATATGCGATACCAAATCAGTATCATTAGATTTATAATGAAATATATTTTTTTGACTAATCGTCGGTCAACTAATAATGAACTAAGCCTTTTGCCGCTTTACTATATTTGCTCATACGTGTCTAAAACGAATGTGCAAGGTGATGGATAGTTCTTGGTGTGAGCTAAGACTTAATTCTCAGTCGATCCATATATTTTTTTCATTATCGGCTTTGCTATTTTGCAGTTGCCTAAAAATTAGTTAAATCTCAGACAACATCGAAAACAATTGATTTGGCTATGAGATTCCTGTACTATTTCAATTTTGTACTCAGAGAATAAAAACTACAATTTTTTTATACAAGATGAGCAAATTATTACATTTTTACATCTGCATGAACATATCAGTAAAACCAATTCCTAGTCGATTGAGGTGATATGACAAATTTTTTCGTACTGGATGAACAAATATTTCAACACGTTTCTATAAAGAAATTTGTGAAATCGACTATGAATTAGTTATTTACCAGCGATTGAGAGACGATAGAGGCTCTCTTTTTTTTTTTTGAGGAAGGATCCGACGCATATATTAGGAAGCTCAATACACTTTACAAACAGGTCCAAAAGGAAACAGAAATTACAAAAGGACCCAGAAAAGTGCAAAAAGCACCCCAATCCGCCTGAAGGAATCACAATCGGATCCACTGCCGCGCCCCAAACTCCTAGACCACGCCGGAGTCGCCGTACCGCCTGCCACCGGGAAGAAAGCGGCTCCACGCCTTGTAGAAGACCGCTGAGCCGTCCGCCGCCGCGCGACGGAAACCGAGAACGATGAACGAACACGGCCACAGCGCTTTCTCCTCGCTTCCACCGATCTTCCAGCCGACTCGCCGTCGCCCAGGCCAACCTCCAGCAACACCCAACCACCTCCAGACGCCCACTCCCCTCACCACCACGGCCGGCCGGAGCAGAACCACTGAAGAAAACCACCACCACCAGCACCAAAAGCGGGACTCCAACCTCCACCCGCAACTCCCCTCGCCACCACGGCCGGCCGGAGAAGCAGAGATGGAAGAGGGCACCTGACGAAGAACCTTCACGACCTCCCCGGCACCAAGGCCGGAACGGGGAACGGAGGGGAAGGACCACACCCACCTCACCGACGCCATCGCCGCCGTCTTTGACGCCGCCGGGAGGCACTCACACCAAGATAGACCTATCTACACGCACGAACGATAACCGGAGCTCCCCCCCGCCTCCCGGTGCCTAAGCGGCGACCGGAGGCGGAGGGGAGCGGCGGGATCGCCAGCGAGAGCTCGAACCTTCGAGTCGCCTCTTCTCCGCCTCTCTCTACTGTAGCGAAGGAACGAGGAGGAGAGACGGACGTGCTATATGATAGAGGCTCTCTTTAGTTATTTAGTAGTGTAGATGTTGATAGTTTTTCCCTACTTAAGCCTCACAATTGTCATTCAAGCTTCAGTTGGAATACAAATATGTAAACATGTGCGATGTCCAATAATTGGGTCTTAAAACATGCCACATACATAATAATAAGTGTCACAGTTTTGAATTAACCACACAGTTCTGCGACACTTTTTTTTGGATCAGAAGAAGTAGAACATTTGTTTACTATGCAAAGAAACAGGACGGGGCATGGGCATCGCCGGTCTCGTTCCACACAAAAATTGTTTCATTACCACCACACAAAATCCATGTTTCAAGACATACCGCTAAACCCTCCAGATTTAGTTCAATATATCATCATAACCGAGCATATCGTTTATGTGCAGAAATTGTGCAAATAAATGCACTCGACAAGGATATAAATACAATTGGTTTTGCAGACCAATATACAGGCTACTCGATTTGCACCAAATTATATATATATTTGCGAATGAAACCAAATTATATCTTAAGAGGAGAAGGGGAATAATTCCAAATGTTCCAAATGAATTAATATCTTGTGCATGAAGATGAGTTCGAGGAGCCTACCCTGGTGGTATTGCTGGATTCACCCGTGGCCAAGAAGCGAGACGACGCCGCGGATGGTGGTGGATGGGAAAGCCTCGGCGGCCGCCGGAGCGCGAGGCCGTCGGTGGTGTTGCCGGATCCCAACATGCGCGAGACATGAGCCGAACGCCGGAGCGCGAGGCCAACACCATGACGGAGCGCCGACATCGCCGATCAAACCTTCTCCCTTCCTCTCTTTCGCCTGGTTCCTTCGTTGTATGACACCCAGCACGCTAGGAACCGGACGGACTTCCGATCAACGCAGATTGCCGTTGGATGCAGCGTCAGGGAGCCGTGCGATTTACTCGGTGTAATCTCACGTCCGGCGCTTCCAGGTAACTTCTCGCTAACAGTTACCGAAAAGGAAACTGGTCGATTTACTGAAGGACAGTACGACTCTCTCCCCCACTCCTAGAAATTCCCCATTATTCCCCTTCTCCACTGCTTTCGCTCCGTTGAGAGTCGACTCCCATGCTCAGTTGCCGCCCCGCCACTTCTTGCTCTCTGCCGGCGCTGCCGGTCGGCGAGGAGATGGATTCGGTGGCTGGCCTTCCTTGTACATACTAGTAGTAGGATTAGGCTTAGGTTTTGCCTCTATGGCGTTTGGCTTCATGCCGGTCTGGAGCTCACTGCAGACGCCTCCGAGCGGCGGCTCGTGGCTTGGGGCTTCGCGTCCTCCGGCGATGGCGGCGTGGTGCTGCTCGTGGCTGGTGCGGCCGGAGCCGGTGTCTCCTTCAAATAAGCTCGATGAGGTTCGTGCTCTGCATCTGACTATTTCAGATCTTCGAGGTGGAGAAGGAGATGGTGCGGATGTGGAGTTTTTGGCTGCTCTTCCCCTTTCTTGGATTGGGATTTCCTGCGAGCTGCGGGGCTGGCGATCCACGCCGTGCCCGGTTCAACCTCCTGCTCAGGTCGGGGCGTGTCCCCCGCCGACGCGGCTTCTTCGACGCCAAGGTCTCGCCGTTTGGCGAGCGTCACATGCGGCGACCTCAACGGGATCTGATTCCCAAAAGGCTTGTGCAGGCGACACAGCGGCCATCCTGAGTCTTCTCGTCCTCCTCTGCGGCGAATCTTGCGGCGGTGCGACGGTGAGATCGAGGACGGCGGCGGAAATGGAGATGCAGAATTCCCCAAGGATGTGTGCTTTATTTTCTTTTTCTTCGGGTTGCTTTCTGCAAAAAGGGGACAGCTGTCCGTGTCTGGATGTTTCCGGTGTAATCCGATGTAATATCTAATAATCCAGATACGTTTTTCAAAAAAAAAAGTACGACTCTCTCTCTCTGTCTCTCTACATATAGAACCGTCCAGGCCGACCTGGCTCGTATCACAAGCACGGCAACAAATTGCCAAACTCGCGGCCACACAAATCGACAGACATATTCAGGAACCAGACGAGCTAGCTAGAGGAGAGACATCCACAAAGACACTACGATATGCAAGGGCGATTTCGCGAATGGTGGGCGCGTTACGCGGCACGGGCCATCTGCTGCGATAAACTCCGTCGCCGGCTTAGACCCCGGCAAGGATCTCGGCCGGCCGACGCTGGATCCGGAGTTCAACCTCACCCTCAGCGTCTCCTCGCGAGCCTTCCTGGGCAGGCAGTGCATCGACGAGTACTAGGTAAGCCGCCGCGCCCGTGTCAATTTAAATTTGTGGTTAGGTTTATTTGGAAGTTCGTGTAATTGTAGATTTAATTTGCTTATGCTAGCAAGTAGGAATTTTTTTTTATCGGGTGCATTTCTAGTAGAATTGAATGTAAGTAAACAAATAGCAGCTTCTAAATGTTTGTTGGATTTGGAGTTTTTTTTTTTTCACAGGTTGGGGGGGGGGGGGGGGGGTGTGGTGGAACTATTGTTCGTGAGACGGTCGACGCCCGTTGAGTGATAATTGGTTGTTGTGATATGTGTGTAATAATATTAGAAGCAACAGTAATATTTCGCTTAGTTAGTTTTAGAGGATTGGAAATATGTACGCTATTTTTGGTGAATAGTAAAGAAATTGGGAGACGATGTTCGCAAAAGGAAATGTAAGCCTAATTTAGAAGGTTTGTGAATTCGAAAAACGGTTGTCGTCGGGAAAAATATAAGCGAGTTTGAAATAGAAGGAAGAAAATTTGATATTCTGTTACCGGTACAATTTTCAAGGGTTAGAAGAATTTTTATTTAGGGGAAAAAATGTTTGATTGTTAGTTTTCTGCCTTGAAGAATTTTCCGTAAAAGAAATGTTCGAACATTTATTTTGGTGCCTTGATCGTAAATGAAGTTCATATAGGAAATAAGGGCGAAGTAAAAAAAAGGAGGGAAAAAAGAAAGCACTGGTCGCATGAGACGGTATTGGTCACATGGTGGTCGGCCATGAGGGCAGTTGATTACACAATTTTCAAATGATCGTCGGATTTAAAATTTCTTATGTTGGTGGGAGTGACGATGGTGGCGTTGGCATTTTTTTTCCACTAAGTATAAGCGCTGAATGAGGGAAATAATCACGTAAGGAAAATAGAAGTAACGCAATTTGAAGTATTAGGAAGGGGTCTTTAAAAAAATAGTGAATGGGGATGAAGTGGGGTGCGAGAGGGTTACTACTGTTCATGGTATGGTTGTCGGATTTTAAAATTGTTATGTTGATGGGAGCGATGACGGCGGTAATGGATATTATTAATAGACATGAGTGTAATTGGTCATACATTTTTACAATGGTCGTCGGATTTTAAATTTCTTACGTTGATGTGAGCGGCGATGGTGGTGGAGGTTTTTTTTTCCCCACTAATTGTAAGCGCTAGATGAAGAAAATAATCATGCAACAAAAGTTTAGGCGGGAATATATATATATATTTTTTTTAAAGGCCTCTAGAAATTAGGCGGGAATTTTTTTGTACAACTAAGTGTAAGTGCTCCCCTTGGTTTGTATTGATGGTTTGCCATTTTGGAAGGGGGTTTTTAAAAGATTTGAATACGGAGATTCAAAAAAAAAATTTAAAAAATCACTGTTCACCCGAATATGTACTCTTGATGGGTGTGGCCGGCACTGTTGGATCGCGTAAACATACTGTTCATCGCGGGCACTGTTCAGGCGACCGGGATTGTTCAGGGGGTGACCGGTACCGTGCAGTCCACTGTTCCCGGTACTGTTCACTGGAAAGTTACCGGTACTGTTTTGTCCACTGTAGAGAACAGTATCTCGATGCTACATTGAGTGGGCCCGGAGCTTGGCGACGTGTCGATTCAACACTGGAGCGATCGATGTGGTAGTGGACATCCTGATTCGGTTGCAGCGAAAAGCTAGTGGTGGACCCCTGTTATTAGTGAGAGCTGTGAAAAAAAAATTACATGAACAGTGACCGCGTCGTTGAGAGTGCGAGAAGTTGTCCAACTTTTATATATAGGTAGATCTGGATCCAAATACCCGGAATTCAAAATTTTGAAATCTGTCAGAATTTGTCCTTTTTGCACGGCCTAAAATACAACGAATTTGAAGATTAGAGAGAAATATGTATATGTCCGTCAAAATAAAAAGGTTAAAACATGAAAATTGTTTGAAAGGGTGATATCCATCTACTCGTTAAAGGAAAATTCAAACGGATGACTGAGTGCGACGAATTTGACAAAATTTGTCAAATGTTTTTGGGAATCTGGATCCAAAATTAAGGAGTTAGAATCGACCAAACTCGAAACCGATCAAGGGAATGGAACCTACTCGTCGACGCGCATATATTTCATGTATATATTATCGGACGGCGCGGAGGCGGGTGGGCACTGTAGATGTGCAAAGATGCACCTACAGTGCACTTGAATAAATTGTATGGTGAATAAGGGTATCATCAATTGTGCGGTTTCAGTGCAATATTTTTTCGCACTTTGCAGGTTCACGTACTGTTGAGATATGGGATCATTATTGGCATATTTTCCTGTATTAGTACAATATAGCTGTTCATGCGAAAGAAAACTAATGCATAACTCTCCCGTTGTTCCTTGCAAGGTTTCAGAAAATTTTAAAGCTAGCAGTCAGACAATAAGAAAAATAGGAGATGTCATATATAGCCAAACATAGTGGACTCTTTTGCTAATTAAAAATGGTGAAATTTTCTTTTTGCTAATTTAAAAAATTAGTTTCAAATTGAAGTGAAGAACTAATATGCCAGAAAGATCACAAGAATGAGGTGACATTTCTCATACTATTCTCTACTCTCTAGGCACATGTAAAATGTACACCCCACACCAGTGCTCCCAAAAAGCTCTTTCCCCTCCCCCTCCCCCCTTCTACAGTAGAGAGAGGCGTGTGAGAGGGCGACTTCAGTTTCCCCCCCGACTCCCCGGCGCCGCCGGTGGTTCCCTCCTCCTTCTCCGCCCGCGGCGGCGGGGGAAGGGTGGGGGAACCCCGGATCTGTGCTGCCGGGCTGTATTTAGGGTGTGGGCGTGTGTGGCCGGCGGCGGCGTCTCGGTGGGGGCGGCGCCGGTGAGTCGGCCTTTTGGTCATCTCAGATCCGGCCCCCTCTCGTCGATGCCAGGTGTGTCGATGAAGGATCTGTGGGTGTTTCCCTCGATGGGCGGCGTGGCGACGACGGCGCCCTCGTGTTGTGGGAATCCTGTCCTCGAGCCCTCTGTCGATGCGCCGCCGCCTCCTCCTTCGTCGGCGTAGGGTTGCTGAGGTGCGTGTTTGGAGGTCGTTCTGCTTGGGTGGCTCCGCGGCTAGCGCGGGTTTGGTGGTTGAAGGAGGACGGATCCGTCGTCGGCGCTCCGTCTTGGTGGTGTTGCTGCGTGGATCTTCGTCCAGGAGAGGGCCGGCGTTGCCCGTTCATCGTCTTAGGTTCCGTCGCAGTGCGGCGGACAACTCCTGCTTTCAAAGCCTGTAGTTCCTCTCGGCTGGTGGTTAGTGGGTGGTGTGGCTTCGCCTTCTCCGGTGACGGTGAAGGCGTCGCCGTTGCGTTGGTTCGTGTTTCCCCTGGCGTATCCCTGTACTGGCGTATGTATTGTACTGTGTTCTTTGTATTTTCTGAAATATATATGCAGTTCTCAAAAAAAAAAATGTAAAATGTACACGTGCACCTAAGCATGTATTGTTCACCAAATTTTCATGGTTTTCTTCAGAACTCTCTTTAATAGAAGTACTACTTTTGCCAATTTCTACTGACATGAACCTTTGTTTTCCCTGACCTCCTTAAGTTCATTCTCCATGAATCCATGATAAAGATGCAAGTTCACTCTGTTTTGTCCTGATCTTAGGCTATGAAATAAGACCTGCTCAACCGTATCAGGTGATTTCAGGCAATTTCAAATAATTTCCTATTCCTTGGATCGGTTCATTTCAGTTTGTAGCGAGGACTGCTAGAAACATCCGATTTCCATTGTTCTAGGAGAAGGTTTGGTGTCACTTGCTTATATTTCGTTGTCGTTGTTTGCAGGAGGCAGGAAACGTTGGAATTCCTGTACGAGTCAGAGTTGGGTGTCGGGAAGGGTAGCTCGGATGGATTCCAAGCACTGCAGCAGCCTCGCCCAGCGGCAGCTGCATCTTCTTTTGCCCCAGCGAGTGCTACTGGCTCTTCAATGTAAAACTGGAGTGGGATGTCTGAACTCCAGATTTTAGTGCCAGCATTTGCAATGACACCCAAGGGTTTTTCTGTAATGTTCCCATTTTTGCTTGGCATATGCTAAAGAGTTCTTTGGTTTTCTTTCGAGTGGCGGTACAAGCATGTACTATGTGCCTAACGTGGTATACCAATGAAGTAGAAGTGTTTGACGAATATGTGGACGACGTAACATATATTAAATGTGAACAACCTGTGATGAAAGCAACATTGTGAATTCATGATTTTTCTTGAAAGTGAACTTCAGCTTTCTTCCAGGCTTCAGTATATTCAGTTCCCCTGTCAAGCTTCAGAAGTTCAGATATGAGAATGTTCATAGACGGTTGCAGCATTTTATATCTACTGTTTGTGCCTCCATATTCTTGAGCCTTAGCTGGATTGTTTCTTCTTATGTGAAGTGCAAATTTTCAGTTATGCATTTCACCAACATACTGTATGAAATTTACGTAAGCAAGTCTAACCTGACAACACAACCGTTCTACACTAGCCTGATAACTATCTCGATGGGACTCACACTGCGAATAATTGACACCAAATGGCACTTGGGCAAAAGATTTACTCTTCGACTAAAGATCATCCTCCTTCTCCGACGGGCTCTGTACCTCCTGGAAACAACGTTAGGTGCCTCTGGCCTGCTATTTTTTTTGTTCATTCGATTTCTCTTTTTTACATCTAAGTTTGAATAAGTATTTTTGTCTGGGACTTGTTCGTCAGATCAATCAGCAAGAAGGCTGGCAGCAGGATTGCTCCATGGATCATCAGGATCTCAAGGCGAGACACAAAAGGGAAAGCTCAAACAGCTCGCAAGGTACAAAATTATTGTAGTGCACAGGGCTCCGTTTCAGGCCCCTCCGGTTGTGTCCACGTCATGGCACTGTAGATGATCGGTTTCGAGTTTGTTCGACTCTAGCTCCGACGGCCCTCCTTTTGATAATGCCCCTACAGTACCACGCGTCTACGCTACCTGCCTCCGCGCCGTCCGATCTAGATCCGACGGCCCTCCTTTTGATAATAACATATACATGAAACATATGGGCGTCGACGAGTAGGTTCCATTCCCGTGATCGGTTTCGAGTTTGTTCGACTCTAGCTCCTTAATTTTGGATCCAAATTCGCAAAAAATATTTGACGAATTTTGTCGAATTCGTCGCACTCGGTCATCCGTTTGAATTTTTCTTTCACGAGTAGATGGATATCACCCTTCCAAACAACTTTCATGTTTTAAACTTTTTATTTTGACGGACATATACATATTTCTCTCTAATCTTCAAATTCGTTGTATTTTAGGCTGTGCAAAAAAAACAAATTCTGACAGATTTCAAAATTTTGAATCCGGTTATTTGTATCCAAAAATTTGTTTTTTAGATCTAGCCCAAAATGGCATTTTGTTACCTGCCTCTCATGTACAAAGTTTTCGTGAACCGAATTATATTCCTACAATCTCAATTAATAACTCATTCTACAAAACTACGGCACATACCAATACAACGGGCGCGGCGTGCCGCCGGCCACGTCACCTTGCACTGTAGATGTGCTTCTACAGTGCAAATCTACAGCGTGCGACCTTCTCCGCGCCGTCCGGTATCCGGCGGCCCACACGTCTTTTTGCATAAAAGCCCCCGCATTTTCCAACAATTGTGAACCGGTCATCCGGTATAAAACACAAGCGCTAACCCTAGAACCGAAATCGACCTCATTCCCCCGAGTCAGCCACCTCCGGCCCGACGCTTCCGCCGCTGCCCAGCCCGTCCCAGCCGCCGTCCCGCCCCGACCTCGGGCCTCCTCCTCTCTCTCCCCGTCGCCCCTCCTCCGCTCTATCCTAGCCCGACGTCGCGTCCCCCCACCACATGCACCTCCCGCACGCCGTGCTCTTCATCGTCGGCAAGCGGTCTGTGGCACCGACGGCGACGAGGATAGCTCCCTCAAGGCCTCCTTCGCGGTCGTGTCGATGGGAGGCCCCGCGCCGAGGTTCTGGGCGCTGCCAGCGAGGGATTTCAGCTACCACCACCAGCTCTACAGCTTCGCGCCGCTGCCGCATGCGCAGGAGATGATGCTGCCGGCGCCGACCACGTCGAGCAAGGCGTCGGCGGCCCGCGTCGGCGACTACCTCCCCATAGCGTAGGCCAACCTCAACCTTCTCGCCTCCTTCTCCGGCGGGCTCTGTACCTCCTGGAAACAACGTTAGGTGCCTCTGGCCTGCTATTTTTTTGTTCATTCGATTTCTCTTTTTTACATCTAAGTTTGAATAAGTATTTTTGTCTGGGATTTGTTCGTCAGATCAATCAGCAAGAAGGCTGGCAGGAGGATTGCTCCATGGATCATCAGAATCTCAAGGCGAGACACAAAAGGGAAAGATCAAACAGCTCGCAAGGTACAAAATTATTGCAGTGCACATTATTTTTTGGTATGCAGAGTTGAATCAAGAACAAACTTATGGTTTTGGCAGATTAAAATCTTTAGGGCATCTTGGCACAATATCTTTAATCAAACCTCCGAGTCAGCTAAGAATTTTTTGTATGAGCAGATAAGTGTGCAAGAATTGCATACCTTTTCTTCTTCTTTGAATCTGCAGTCCCATTTTTAAGATCCTTTAATTCATGTTGAAAACAAGGTTTTCTTTTCAATCTAAATACTTTTTGGAATAGATACCGCTGTTTTTGACACCCAGCTATTTCCATTAACACTCATGGCCCATGGATCACGATATGAGTAGCCTTTTTCTTATGGTTTTTGATTTATTAAAACCTCACGTACAAAGATTGGTTTTGTATGGAAGATGACATCCTAGCCAATTTGTATGCTCACGTCTCTTTTGTCCGGTCGTGATAAATCTGAAAGTTAGGTCTTCTGTACAGTAGTTTCGTACTTCTAACTCCAATTTATTTATGTTCTGTCACCACACAAGTGTTGGAAGGTTATTTTATCTGGCGAATTTAGGCATCCAAATGGAATTAATGTAGACCGTTAAGAAGTATAGGTAAAAAAAATATACGGAAAGTAAAAGTAAAAAAAAAAAGTAGTGGGAATTTGAATATAGAGAAGTGGTGAATTAAGACAATAGGAATCGCAAATAAATAAGTAGTAAATTGTAAGTTCACAAAAATAAATGTATAAGGGAAATAAAATAATTTTTTAAAAAATAGAGCAGGGGAAAATGGGAAAATAGAAAGTAAGCGAGCAATCTTAGAGTCATAAAAATAAATATATAAGGGAGGTAAAAGAGAAAAAAAAAAGATATAGTAGGGGATAAATAGGAAGTGGAAATAAATAAGTAATTTTGAAGTCCGCTATTCGTGCGCAATGTTCGTAAAAAGAAATGTGAAAAAAATAAACAATAGGGAAAACTAAAACGGGGAGAAATCTATTAGAAGCCCAAAAATAAAATCTATTCATAAGGGACCGTTACTATTCACGCGTGGCCGGAAAAATAGATAAGTAATTTTGAAGTCGCTATTCGTGTGCAATGTTCGTAAAAAGAAACGCGAAAAAATAGGGGTAAACTAAAAGGGGGTGAAATATATTAGAAGGGAGAAAAAATTTATGTGCAATGTTCGTAAAAAGAAGTGCGAAAAAATAGGGGTAAACTAAAAGGGGGTGAAATATGTTAGAAGGGGAAAAAAATTCAATTGTACCGGAGGACCGATTCACATTTTTTGGAAAACACGGGGACTTTTCTGCAAAGATATCTTATTTCGGAGGACCGATTAACATTTTTTGGAAAACGCGGGGACTTTTAACTATTCGCATTTTTTGGAGAACACGGGGATTTTTCTGCGAAGATGTCTTTTTCCGGAGGACCGATTAACATTTTTTGGAAAACACGGGGACTTTTCTGCAAAAAATGTCCAAGCACTGTTCAACACTGTTTATCGCAATAGTGATGAACAGTAATTACTAGTAAGCGGCAATTAACAAAAGAAATATTATAAATTCTGCCAGCGCCACAGCCTCCCGCCACATGCAACGTCGGGAAGGGCCTCCAGCCACTCCGTATGGCGGTACGATCCTCCCGCTAGCCCGTACGGCGGGATGTGCGACGTGTCGCCTTTGTATCCTCTCGCCACGCTACTTTTGACAATAAAATTCGGAGTGTTTCCCCTTGTTGTTTAGCTTGATTCAAAGATTTTCGTCCTAATTTGGCTTGATAATTCTAGTGATTTAAAGTAATGTCCACGGGCCAAATGGGATTTTGGCTCCGCCCACCCCATCACGACGCCGATTCGGCTAAGTGTGTCGGCCATCTGTTTTGGGAAGTTTCTAGACGTTTATGGCTGATCTTTATGGTTTTACGGTTTTTTTGTTTTGGTTTGTTTTTATTCTCCCTTTTTCTTTTAACATTCAGGAGCATTTTTCTTGATTTGTGAAAAAAATCAACATTTTTCAAAAATTCCATAATATTTTTAAAATACCTCAACACATTATTTGGTGAAGAAATTAAATTCATGTTTTTTAAAAAGGAATTTTTTAATCCGATGATATTTTCAAATTCATGAAAAAAATTAAATCCGTATTTTTTTCAAATTCATGAACATTTTGTTTAAGTTGTTACTTTTTAAATTTTGTAACCATTTCTAAAATATGTTTTTTTATTTGACCGAAATTTTCAAAAATTAATAGAAACTATCGGACGCCCTCCTCTGTTGTTTTGCCTTCTGAAAGGTCGCAAAATATGCTTGGAGGAATCTTTCAGTTTTTGGAGGCTGGGCCCGCAATTCCTATACATCGCCATACGGCGATGCTGGAGGCGTGCGTCGCCGTAAGGGGATGCGGAATGCCGCGCTGAGTGGGCCGGCCCAGTTCGGCGTTTTCTTTTCGTTTTCCTTTTTTCTTAATTTCTTTTTCTGTTGTATTTCTTTTCTTTTCTTTTTCTGTTTCTGTTTTTGTTTCGTTTGTTTTTTATTATTTTCGATTTTTTTTCATATTTTTCATAAATTGTTCAAAATTGAAATTTGTTCCGATTCAAATTTTTGTTCAGATTCGAAATTTGTTCAGATTCGAATTTTTGTTCAGATTTGAAATTTCGTTCATATTCGAATTTCGTTCAGATTCAAAATTTCGTTCAGATTCAATTTTTTTTTAGATTTGAAATATCGTTCAGATTCGAAATTTCGTTGAGATTTTAAAAATTGTTCAATTTTGAAATTTGTTCAGATTCGATTATTTGTTCAGATTTGAAATTTCGTTCAAATTCAAAATTCGTTCAGATTCGAAATTTTGTTCAGATTTTAAAAATTGTTCGGTTTTGAAATTTGTTCAGATTTGAAAATTATTCAGATTTTAAAATTGTTCATTTTTTAAATTTGTTCGGATTTGATTTTTGTTCGAATTTTGAAATTTGTTCGTATTTAAGATTTGTTCAAATTCGAAAAAATAAGTATGAGCGCTAAAGAAAAAAGAACAACGCTTAATTGGGCCGGCCCACGAAACCAATCGCTTCAGGCGACGGAGCGAACTAGCGTCGCCGCGGGGTGACCTACAGCAATTCCCCCAGCCCGCTGCGAAAACCTATATATCGCCTTACGGCGATGCAACTCGCGCGCATCGCCTGAAGGATGCGGGGGGGCGACGCTGGTGGGCCGGCCCATTTTCGCGCGCGCGCTTCCTGTTTTTATTTCTCCTGTTTTTTTTTTGAAGGACTTTTCTCCTGTTTTTTCTATTTCTTTCCCCTGTTTTTTCGTATTTCTTTTTCTTGTTTTCGTTTTTCTTTTTTCTTTTCTGTTTACTTTTTCTTTTCTTTTCTGTTTTCTTTTCAGTTTTCGTTTTCTTTTCCGTATTCATTTTTTATTTTTTATTTTTGTTCTTTGAATTTTTTCCTTATCATATTTCCTTTTTCTTTTCTCGCTTTTCACTTTTTATTTTCTGTTTTCGTTTTTTTTCTTTTTTCATTTTCATTTTATTTTTTATTTTTGTTCTTTTAATTTTTCTTTTCCTATTTCATTTCTTTTCTCGTTTTCACTTTTTATTTTATTTTTTCTTTTTCTTTTTACTTTTTCTTTTCTTTTTTCCTTTTATTTTTTACCCCCATTTTCTATTTTTTAAAATTCGTGAAAAAATTGTTCAGATTTTATTTTTTTGTTCAAATTTGAAAATAGTTCAGCTTTTGTAAAAATTGTTCGGATTTAATTTCTGTTCGGATTTGATTTTTGTTCAAATTTGAAAATTGTTCAGTTTTTAATTTTTGTTCATTTGATTTTTTGTTCGGATTTGAATTTTGTTCGGTTTTAAAATTTGTTTAGATTTGAAAATTGTTTAGATTTTAAAAATTGTTCGGTTTTTGAAATTTGTTCGGATTTGATTTTTGTTTGGATTTTGAAATTCGTTCACTTTTAAAATCGTTCAAAATAAATTTCGTTCAAAATATATTTTTTTCACTTTTAAAATCGTTCAAAAATAGTTTCCGTTCCACCTCGTTTTCTGTTCACTTTTTAAAATCGTTCAAAAATAGTTGCCATTCCCCATTTATGTTATTTTTTAAAATCATTCAAAATAGTTTCCGTTTACTAGCCTTTTTTGTTCAATTTTAAAATCGTTCCAAAATAATTTTCTTTCAAAATAGTTTCCGTTTACTAGCTTTTTTTGTTCAATTTTAAAAGCATTCCAAAATAATTTTCGTTCAAAATAATTTTTGTTCACTTTTAAAATCGTTCAAAATAATTTTCCTTCAAAATAATTTTCGTTCACTTTTTAAAATCGTTCAAAAATAGTTTCCGTTCCACCGCTTTTAAAAATTGTTCAGATTTTGAAAATTGTTCAGACTTTTAAAATCGTTCAAAATAATTTTTGTTCACTTTTAAAATCGTTCAAAATAATTTTCGTTCGGATTTTGAAATTCGTTCACTTTTAAAATCGTTCAAAATAATTTTTGTTCACTTTTAAAATCGTTCAAAAAATAACTTTTTTCATAAACCATTTTTCTGTTCACTTTTTAAATTTGTTCAAAAATAATTTGTTCAATTTTAAAATTGTTCCGATTCGAATTTTGTTCAAATTAGAAAATTGTTCCGATTCAAAATTTGTTCAATTCGAAATTTGTTCCGATTTTGAAATTTGTTCACATTTTAAAAATGTTTTAATAATTTTCGTTCAAAATAATTTCCGTTCACTTTTAAAAATTTGTTCTGATTCAAATTTTGTTCACATTTGAACTTTGTTCCGATTCAAATTTTGTTCCGATTTGAAAAAATGTTCATATTTAAATTTTGTTCGGATTTGAATTTTGTTTGGTTTTGAAAATTGTTCAGATTTTAAAATTGTTCAGATTTTAAAATTGTTCGGATTTGAATTTTGTTCGGATTTGAAATTTGTTCAGATTTTAAAATTATTCGGATTTCAATTTTTGTTCGGGATTTTTTTTTGAATTTTTGTTCAAATTTGGAAATTATTCATATTTAAAAATTGTTTAGATTCGAAACTGTTCCTATTTGATCCCGTGGAGAAATTAGTGTCGAATGACTGCTTCTTCGCTACAACCTGTGTTTCAAAAAAAAAAGCTCGAACGAGACGGGCTAGAAGCAGAGATCGATCGGATCTCAGGAGACGCGAAGCGAAGAAGGAAGCAGTCCACGAAGCGCGCGAAATTGGGCCGGCCCAACTTCTAGTCGTAGCAGGCGACGACGCCTCGGACCGTCGCCGTAAGGCGAGCTACATCAGCTCCCGGGGCTGGGCCTTTGAAGAAAGAGGAACACCATCGGTAGCATTGGGCTTGTGGTTCATCGTCTAGAGCACAGTACACCACGGACATATCATTCGGCCCTTTTGTGCTGCCAGTAGGAATTGGGCCTGCTGGCAAATAATTCCGTTTTGATACTCCTCCCCTCCCGTCGTCTCTGCCTCCGCCCGTCCGATGCGGCCCTGCCCCTCCCAATCCTCCTCCATTGATTGCCAAGTTTCGTCCGCTTCCCCTCCTCCCCGACTAAATCCCCCGACGGCGGCAGCAGCATAGGCCGAGGCGGCGCGGTAATCTGGGCGCCGGCGTTCGCGGAGGCGGGTGGGACGGCTCAGCTGGGCGGCAGAGAACTGCGCAGCGGCGGCGTGAGCAGACCAACGCGTTTGAGGGGAACCAAGGCCGCCGGTAACGATGGCGGCAAAAACAGACCTGGGTGAGTGCATGCTGCCTAATCTTTTTTTCATCGATCGAATCTAATGTTTGGAGTAGAAAAACGCGTTCCTATCTAGCCATCTCTCCGGATTTCTGATTCGACCGTTTCTTTGTCTCTGGATTGCTCATGCCGCCGGCGACCCCAGACACTAGCCGGAAGTTCTCTACGGATGGCTGTTCAATGGACTTCGGGACATTTGATAAGCACGGCTTCATCTACGTTCCACCCTGCATTGGGGAACAGCGTCAGTCTGCACCTGGCACTGGGGATTGTGCAGCTGCAACGCAAGCGTCCTCGCTAAAAGAGAGTGGCTCCTCTGGAAAAATTGCGGCGCTAGGGAAAGGTAAAGTTCAGAGGGCGCCGATAAGAAAGGACCCCGGTGAATCACAAGCGTCCTCGCTGCAAGAGAGTGCCTCCTCTGACAAAATTGTGCCGCCAGGGGAAGGTAAAGTTCGAAAGATGCCGTTAATAAAGGACCCTGGTGAATCTGCTGGAGATGTCATCGTTGATAAGTTGACAAAGCGGAAGTTGAATGTTTCTTCACCGGAAATCATTACAGGGGGTTTCCGCAGAGCCAAGCTGATGGACAATTTGAGGTACCTTGCGTTGATGAACAAAATGTCAAATTGGAAGAGGAGGAAGGAGAGGAAAACAAGTGGTTAACAGGCTACGTAGTTTCTTACCAAAATTCTCCAACCGATACATCGTGCTCCACATTGGTTCCAGTTGGGATTTTCGTGCAGCTTGCTATGGTTCGCCATGGAAATCACTGGAAGAAAGTGTGGCCAAGGTGCTAGGCCTCACAGCTGAGGTATTATGAGTGTATGGCATTCTGATGAAGTGGAACGAGATTGGCATTCCTTCTCTTGTTTGTCTTCATGTCTACAGATTGCAACAAAGAGAAGATGAAATAAGAAGTGAAATTCACTTCTGTGCACTTAGCCTTCTCTGTTATAGAAGTTACAACGACATGGCAATTTTTCACTTTTCACCTTCTCTCCTTTTGGAGTCCAAAGGTGACAAAACATGAAAGTGTGTGAACATTGCCTTTTACTAAAATTTGATGCTTTTCTCTCCTCTTCCACCTCAAAACACAAAGAACCTGAATTTTTGCGAACTCTTTAGGAAATACATATTACTAGAAGGGATAATTTTATCATCACGTGTTGTTAGTTGGTTAATTTTTGGTACTAATTAGTTTCAAGTTTTGGGGCTATGTACATTTTCTCCTCGTATGGCAAAGCCCGAAAATGAAGAGATATTTAGTTGGTTGTCCAGAACAGCAAACACAAATATGAACCCGACCAAACATAAGTCAAAATTTATAACAAAAGAAAACAACACTTCGTAACAATATGCACACTTGATAGATTTTTTTTTTCAATCTTGTTCATACCAACCATTCTACAAATTTCTACAAAATTGTTGCACGGGATCAATCATTTTGATCCTCTTTCCTTCAAGGCTAACATTACAATAAGAGTGTACCAAAATAAAAATGTGGCTCTTCGGCGCGCGATTTCTTTGGCCCAGGAGGAGGGTTTTCACCAGGTGATTTTTGCTACTGATTGCCTCTCTCTCGTCCAGCAGCTCAACTCCCCCATGATGGACATATCTTCTGTCGGTATTTTAGTCAGTGGTATCAAGGCCATGACTTCTTCCTTCACATCGGTCTCCTTCATCCATGTGAAACGTCATCTAAATAAAACAGCGCACGGTCTTGCTAAGTCTTGTATTAGTTCTCAATCTAGTGAGGTTTTTCATTCTGTTCCAGACTGCATCCGAGGAACTTTGTGTATTGATGCTATCTAATCAATAAAGTGTTGTTTTATGTGAAAAAAAACATTACAATAAGAGTGTACCAAAAAAAATGTCCCGGTTTGTTGGTCAAAATTATTTGGTTGCTGACCTCGCAAGAGATAATTCCAACATCAAATCTAAGAGCAACCTCTTCAACCACATCCAACAAACCGAATTCATTTGTACATATCATCACTTGCATAAATTTATTTAGGTTATCAGTGAATGTTCAAACAAAATATTTAATTGTTTAGGCATAGAGCTCATGTACAATGGTGTCCATGTAGCAACACTTAGCTGAAGAGAAGATGTAACAGAATATGCGGTAATGTTCTGTCTCCTCTGCAGACAATGAGGTGTTGTCAAATGGTTCAGTCTAAAACGCATCTGCAGGAAACCCATATAAGGTGAATTATGGATTTCCTAGAGTTGTTTAGTTTATTAGTAAGACTTTTTCTGCCGAAATTGTAGCAAGCTAGTACAGAGGCACACACCCCCTTTGTTGAAGAGAGTATTAGAAATCAAACTGGTGGTGTCTTTAACACGCCTTGACTTCTTGTACTTTCATTGTTATTGCACAAAATGATAGGGTCAGACCGTCAGATACACCCACAAAGTTTGGCAATTATTGCGGAAAAATAACACAAAAAACGGGTGAATTATCTTGTAAGACTTCTACAAATATTAAGGCTATAATGCTACACATTACTGTATCCACATGGCAGTCTTCTACAACATGAAATAAAACAAAGCTCCTCCAACAAGAACAGGCCACAGCCTGGGTCCTAAACACACAAACAAAACGTGTGCAAAGTTCTGATATTATTCCACAGTCCACCTTGGATCATGTATTCTGTCCAGCAGTATAATGGAAGCGTAAATAACTCAGTTAAAATTGACATGCTCGTCAACGTCCAGAGGTAACACCCATGGCCTAAAGCTAGATTCGGCTCCTCTAACTTTCCAGCATATAAAAGCAGGCTGTGCTCCGCCGACACATGTCCTACGAAGAAGCAAATAATATAAGCAAGAGGATAAACACACAGAACATCGGACCTAGAAAAATATAATACAATAATTCACAAATATTCAGATCTCTTCTATCAATACCTAGCGGATATTTAATTTCACAACTACCTTCTTTTTCTGTGGTAGATTTCACAACTACCTCGGCTCATAAAACTGATCATTAGCAAATAGCGTAAAACTCGCCGGTGTAAAATATTTGGATGATTTTACGGCAGTGGAAGGGAAGTCTTATACATTGTTGTAGTGAGCCTCGCCTTGCTCTGCCCCAACACATGTCACTCAAACTTAAACACTCTTATTGTTTTTCTCTCCTTCCAAATAATAAAGTTTTGAATGTTTATATCTTTTTGTGCCCGGCTAGTTCGCCCTGTGAAATCTAAGTATAGTTTGTACTAAATTTTTATACTTTTTGAAATTATTTTTGCATACTATAGTATGAACGACTACAAATTTATCTTATTTATTTGCAATATTGACATAATTAAAATGCTGCTAACTTTTAGGTAATATTTTTCTTGTTATATAATTTTATGGATTATCTTCTTGAATTATGTTTTATCAATTACATAAACTGTATAGTTACACATATTCATGATAAAGATATCTAAATATTATGACCTAACAAATATCTTAATAATATTTTCTAGTATATGGATTCGTAACCATATTTAATGAAATCTAGAAAACAAATTAAATTATTATCATGATTCTTTACTGATATTTTCTAGGTAAATAGTAGTTTTATAAGTTAGATGGGCTCATTAATAAGTTAGAAATTTTGTGCATGCCAACTCTAGTTTAATAAACCACTTGTAGCTATAATCAACAAACTTAAAATGGTGCATATTCTACTACATAGACATAAAATTTAATTATTTTCTTTCCTGAAATGCCCTGTTTTATCCCACGTTTGTTCGAGCATGTAATCCTACTTTCATGGGGGTGGGAGGATACATCCATCTAAATAAATCAGTTTGAAAGAAGAAGAAACATATTTTTGTATGGGGAAAAGAAGGAGTAGAGACTTTTGGCTCTCGAGCTCCAGTGCTCCCTCTGATTTAAAAAAAAATCGAAAATCATATTTATGAGTTTCAAAAAAATTCTGAAAAAAACTCCGGGTGTAGTCAATGGCGTATCCCACGAAACGTGCAAAATATTAACTCTAAATACTTCATATTTTGAGCTACACAAAAATGACAAATTGGGATCTAAATATGCCTATTTTCAAATGTCTAAGTTTTACCAGATTTTGTTATTTTTGTGGAGCCCATACTATAAAGTATTTGGAGTTGATATTTTGCACGTTTCTGGGATACACCATTGGCTACACCCGTGAATGTTTTTCAGAATTTTTTGAAACTCACAAATATAAATTTCGATTTTTTTAAATCAGAGGGAGCACTAGAGCTCGGGAGCAAATGACACTTTCCGGAAAAGAAACCACAAAGAGAGACGGTAAAATCGAGTTTTTTTTGCCTAAGAGCGTGTAATAATAGTCGTCTGAACTAGTGGAGACTATGCACGAGACAATACAGAGACGCCGAGCGATCGAAGCAAAGCTAGGGGCAGCTTATTGCGGGATTGGATTTGCCGGTGGCGCCGCTGCTGCTGCATGGACATGACCCGGTTCAGCGCCAGCAGTCCCATTGCTACGACGAAGATGACGATACCTCCTTGGATCGACACGAATAAACATCGCTAGATTCAGTTGACCCCCAACAAGGACGACCGCAAAGGTACGCGCGTGTTGGTCTCCAATTTTCTGGCATGCGAAGTACTCAGGTCTTCAGTGGCCCTGGGATGTGATGACAATGGAGCCCCAGAAAGTTCAGAGTCGTTTGCCTGTCTGTTGACCTGGGACTTGGAGTACCCCGGACGTAGGACGCACCGGCCAAACCCGAAACAAGGAGCTGGGACATGGTGTCAAACTCAGTAACAGGTTACAGGTCGCTGTCGAGGAGGTCGGTGGATCGATCGATGTGCAAGTCCAAACTGCCAACGGGAGTCCGACAGACAGTTACACGCACGTGTCGTCGTGGCTCTCGTTTTCGGTCGCGTTCGAGGTTCGACCGACCATTCGGTTACAGCGCTTCATCGATCAGATGATCTGCAGCTAACACGTACTACTACATCGCTGGTGTGTGTCATGACCGAGGACTTTGGTTGGTTCATCGACTATATGAATACTAGGGATATTAGCGCGGCAATGCCGCGTTTGTGTTTGATGAATTTCAATTATGATTGTAAAAAAAATTGTTGGAGTGTGAATATTATTTGAATTTGGAAAAGTTTGTGCTTAGAGGAATGATTAGATTTCGAATATGGTTTGTATTGGAATGTATTCGAATTTGTATTCTTTTGATTTGTATAAAATGATTAGATTTGGAAGGCATGTGAAATTTTGAAATTTGTAAATGTGAATTTTGAGTTGAAATGTTCAAATAAATTTTAGAAAATGAGTAATTTGGAGGTTATTCAAATTTGAATTCTTTTACCGTTTACTAAATGAGCAGGGTTGGAAGTCATATGACATTTTGGAATATTCAAATTTGTAATTTGAGTATTTGGTAAATTTCTATTTTGGGAGTGTCTATATTCAAAAGTTTTTGAAATTGGAGATTATTGGAATGTATTCAAATTTGAATTATTTTAATGTTTGCATATTGTTTGGAGCTAGAAGGCATTTAAAGATGGAAGATGTGTAAATCTGAAATTTGAGTTGAAACGGTTGAATAGTTTTTTAAAATTACACAAATTAAAAGTCACTTAAATTTAAATTCTTTTGGTGTTTACAAAATGGTCAGGGTTGGAAGTCATCTTAAATTTGTTGAATTATGCAAAATTGAAATCTGAGTTGGCATGCTCAAGTATAGTTTTTTTTTCACAAAATTATGCAACCATTGCCCAATTTGAATTGTTTAAACATGTTTGTTTTTAAATATTTGAATTTAATTTTTTTGTTGTATGTCATAAATAGTTGGCATATTTTTTTTGTGATCATTTTGTTATATATATATTTTTTTGTATAAATTTAAATTATTGACTTTGTGAAAATTTTCAAGTTCACATAAAATTTTATTGTAGTTTTGTCATATTTGAATTCTCTATGCGTATGTTAAATGCTCGCAATTTTTTTTTCATATTGATATACTTGTCATATTTTCCCAACCTGTGGGGCAAAAATCTAATTTGGAAACGTTAACGTTCGAAAATTAGACGAATTTTGGAATTATTGAAATTCGAAGGCGGGTGCGTCTGAAATTTGTTTGAATCTCACAAAATTGTTCAAATTGGAAGTCATTTAGGTTTAAATTCTTTTTCCGTTTACGGAATGTTCAATTTTGGGGGATAATTTTTTTTTAATATTCGAATTTGAAAATCTCATCGTATGGCATAAATAGTTGGCATATAATTTTGTGACCATTTTGTTTTTTTTTTTCGTTTGGGTAAGTTTAAATTATTGAATTTGTGGAAAATTTCAAATTCATATAAAATTTTACCGTAGTTTTGTTGTATTTGAATTCTCTTTGCGTATATTAAACGCGTACAATTTGGAATTTTTCTTTGTTTGTTGTTTTTCATATTGATATATTTGTCATATTTTGCCTACTCGTGAGGTAAAATTCTATTTTGGAAAACGTTAACGTTCGAAAATTGTTCGAATTTTGAAATTAACGGAATTCGAAAGAGCTGTTCGAATTTCAAAAATTGTTTAAATTGGAAGTCATTTAGGTTTGTATTTCTTTTTCGTCTACGGAATAGTCAAATTTGAAGGTCATACAAATTCTTTAAATATTCGAATTTTAAAATTTATTGTATGGAATAAATAGTTGCCATACATATAAAAAATTTATCGTATGGAATAAATAGTTGGCACATATTTTTGTGACCATTTTGTTGTACACCTTTTTTTTCGTCTGTGTAAATTTAAATTATTGAACTTGTGAAAAAAAAATTCAATTTTTTTTTGCAAAAAATGGCCGGTTTTGAAGGGTATTTGGAAATTTAAAATTTTAAATTTGAATTTTGGTCGTATGACGTAAATAGTTAGATGTTGAATTTTTGTGGTCTTTTTGATATATTTTTCTGCTAGATGTATTTAGATTTATTGATTTTGGGAATTTTAGCATTTTTTTAAAATTGTTTAAATAAGCCGGGAAAGAAATTTTAAATTTTTAAATTTGAATTTTGTTCGTATGACGTAAATAGTTAGATGTTGAATTTTTGTGGTCATTTTGATATATTTTTTTATATTTTCCTGCTTGATGTATTTAAAGTTATTGATTTTGGAAATTTTAGCATTTTTTTAAAATTGTTTAAATAAGTTGGGAAAACTGACACGTGGGGCCCACCGTGACGTGATGATGACGTCACGGCGGCCGGATCTGGCACGGCCGGCGGCGTGTCCGTGCGAGGTAGGACGCGGGAGTGGGCGCGTTCGATGCGCCTCGACGCGGGCTAGCCGAAAGTGGCGGCGCCGCCGCGTTTTGGTCGGTCGCCGGTGACATGCGAACGCGGCGGCGGGCAGCGTACACGGCGGCGGCGGTTCCGGCGGGCAGACGGTATCCCGGCAGCCGATCTGCGGCAAGGAGGGAGAGGGAGAGGCGGCGGAGCTCCTCGCGTGCTCGGATTCGGGCGGGGAGGAGCGTGGCGGCGGCGGAGCGCGGCGTCGGCGGCGGGGACTTCGCGGCCGCGCGAGAGAGAGGAAGAGAAGAGGGGAGCTCTGAGCAATTTTTACAAAAAAGTCCATGTGTTTTCGTGGATTTACGTACAGGTCCCTCGCAGCGATAGAAGTTGGACTGCGGGTTTGTTTCCGGAGTTTGCGGGTTCTTTTTCGTAAAGTTGGCTGCGCCAAAATTCGTGCGCGAGCTCTGATTGGTAGAAACTCCCGTGCTACAGTGTTACTGTAGCAACACGAATTTTAAAGTCATCTGGGCCGTCTGTTGCGCTGATCGAACGGCTGTTTTTATTCGGGTGACGTGGACAGCGTGAGGGAGGCTGAATCCCACCAACTTTTATATATAGTAGGGACTAGGAAAATTTGCGCGTCGACACGCCGCGCCCGTGTGGTGACAGAACATAAATAAATTGGAGTTAGAAGTACGAAACTACTGTACAGAAGACCTAACTTTCAGACTTATCACGACCGGACAAAAGAGACGCTAGCATACAAATTGGCTAGGATGTCATCTTCCATACAAAACCAATCTTTGTACGTGAGGTTTTAATAAATCAAAAACCATAAGAAAAAGGCTACTGATATCGTGATCCATGGGCTCTGAGTGTTAATGGAAATAAGCTGGGTGTCACAAACAGCACTATCTATTCCAAAAAGTACTTAGATTGAAAAGAAAACTTTGTTTCCAACATGAATTAAAGGATCTTAAAAATGGGTCTGCAGATTCAAAGAAGAAGAAAAGGTATGTCAATTCTTGCACACTTATCTGCTCATACAAAAAATCCTTAGCTGACTCGGAGGTTTGATTAAAGATATTGTGCCAAGATGCGCTAAAGATTTTAATCTGCCAAAACCATAAGTTTGTTCTTGATTCAACTCTGCATACCAAAAAAGAGAAATCGAATGAACAAAAAAATAGCAGGCCAGAGGCACCTAACGTTGTTTTCAGGAGGTACAGAGCCCGCCGGAGAAGGAGGCGAGAAGGTTGAGGTTGGCCTGCGCTATGGGGAGGTAGTTGCCGACGCGGGCCGCGGACGCCTTGCCCGACATGGTCGGCGCCGGCAGCATCATCTCCTGCGCATGCGGCAGAGGCGCGAAGCTGTAGAGCTGGTGGTGGTAGTTGAAATCCCTCGCTGGCAGCGCCCAGAACCTCGGCGCAGGGCCCCCTATCGGCACGGCCACGGAGGAGGCCTCGAGGAAGCTATCCTCGTCGCCGTCGGCGCCATAGACCGCTTGCCGACGATGAAGAGCGCGGCGTGCGGGAGGTGCATGTGGTGGGGGACGTGGCGTCGGGCTGGGATGGAGCGGAGGAGGGGCGACGGGGAGAGAGAGGAGGAGGCCCGAGGTCGGGGCGGGACGGCGGCGGGGGCGGGCTGGGCAGCGGCGGAAGCGTCGGGCCGGAGGTGGCCGACTCGGGGGGAATGAGGTCGATTTCGGTTCTAGGGTTAGCGCTTGTGTTTTATACCGGAGGACCGGTTCACAATTTTTAGAAAACTCGGGGATTTTTATGCAAAAAGACGTGTGGGCCGCCGAATCTAGATCGGACGGCGCGGAGAAGGTCCATTCTGGGCTAGATCTAAAAGACAAATTTCTGGATACAAAATACCCGGATTCAAAATTTTGAAATCTGTCTGAATTTGTGTTTTTTTGCACGGTCTAAAATACAACGAATTTGAAGATTAGAGAGAAATATGTCTATGTCCGTCAAAATAAAAAGGTTAAAATATGAAACTTGTTTGGAAGGGTGATATTCATCTACTCGTGAAAGGAAAATTCAAACGGTTGACCGAGTGCGACGAATTTGCCAAGATGGTCTGTTCTGTCAAAAATTCGGTATAGTTAGCACTGAGCAGTAATCACAATTGGCATATCCAACTTATGCAAGCCAGTGAGCATTCCGAAGTTTGTCAACATCAATTTTGATATAAGTATGGGAATTTGACAAAAAAAATCTAAATAATTGGTGGATGGCAGCATAAGCAAAGCATCAAATTAAACAAGAAAGTGAGGAAATAGTTCATACCAGTAGTACGTCCACTTGCATAGAGGGAAAACACGGCCTGGATTGCGACATGCATGGCAGGAACATTGAAAGTCTCAAACATGATGCCAGATCTTCTCCATGTCATCCCAGTTGCTCACAGCACCGTGCTCGATTGGGTATTTCAGTGTGAGGATACCTCTCTTGGACTGCGCCTCATCGCCAACATAGGCATCCTTCTGTCCCATCCCAACCATAACACCAGTGTGCCGAGGGCGGCCAACTATGCTAGGGAAAACAGCCCTTGGTGCATCATCTCCTCCGTCGGGCGTGACGCGGCCTAGTAGCTCCGCGTATCGCCTCCTCTCCATTCATGGCGGGAGACCGTGCAAGGAGAGTCCTTGTCGCTCGGCTGGTGTGGGTTGAGTTGTAAACCGTTTGTCGTCGTGTTTATATCGTGTAGCCTTTTGACGTTGTATCAGCTCTCTTAGCCTCTTCTTTTATCCTTGAAATTTTTTGGTGCTCTTGGAGGTGGCCCTATATGATTTTCGTTAGTGTAGATGTGGTGGTCGATCTGAGCCGGAGTAGAAGAGCATCGACGGCAAGATAAGGTTCCACGTAGAACCCGTTTGACCATACCATCGCCGCGACGCGGAAAAAGACGAAGCTACCCCTGTCCGCTCCCTGTTCGCTCTCTCCCCCGCCCGCTCTCCGGCGCCGCCCACGCCCACGCCCTCCCCGCCGAACTCCGGCGCCGCCCAGACCCCCCGAACACGCCCTCCCGCCGGAGTTCCCACGCCGCCACGCCCCCCGCTTCCGCCCTCCCGCCCCGGCGCCGCGCCTCCCTCCCCGTCGCCGGCGCGCGCTTGGAGCTCGGCCTCTGCGGACGCTGACGCGGCGAGGTACGGGTTCTTCGCTTCCGGTTCCGTTGCATGATTTATGCTACCCTTTGATGAATAAACCCTAGGTTTTGGGGCGGAGGTTGATCGTAGGCGTGGGACGGGATGGGATGCTGCTGTGTTCCTGACCCGTGGACTTATTTTGGTTGACCCGTGAGCTTATCTCTGGAATGCGACTTGTCTCTGCGAGAGGAATCCATGCTTATTCGTGCGATAGTGGGTTTTAGTTATGCCCATGAGCCATGCACACTCGGATCAGTTGATATTTGTTGAGAGATTTTCTCTGGTTGTCTAGTCTTGGATGAATTTTGTGCCATGGCCTAGTAAATTTGTCAGTTTAGAGTTAGAATCATGGGCGTACTGTTGGGGAAGTGATGTGCTCAAGCTCCGTGGCATCCGACAAGCAACCTAGGAAGCAAAATTTGGTAGTTTTAGTGATATTTCGTGGTCTGGGTATCAGGATAAGTGCTGCACTTCAGTATTTAGGAACGCACTTCCCTGGTTGTTTGTTTGCCTGCCATGGAGGGCTAAGTGTGTTCGGAGGAAATCCTCATCGTATACTTGAAGTGCCCTGATTGGATGGATTTAGGAAACTCAGGTGTATTTCAATCTATACAAATAACTGTGCATGCAAGAGCCAGCATCTTTTTGAGCATTGTACCTTTCTAGTTACAGTTCCATTTGGGATTTTGCTTTGCTGCTCAATTTAAAGAAAAGTTTACACAAATCCTAACTAAAGTTAGTTCCTATGAGCAGGGGCCAAATAATAATAACAGCTGGCTTGTCTAATGACTAGTTCTAGCGGAAGTTAGTTCACCGAGATCTGATCCCACCCTGATTCTGAAGCCAAGTATTTTAAACCCCAAGGAAAATGTTCAGTCTGTGCTCGATTAGTTCAGCCCCATGATTTGTTCAATACAGTTGTTTTGCTAATTACAAATGCCACTGTGAATCCATGATTCATTTTAAGATACTGTCTTAAAAGCCAATGAAGATCTTGCGAAGTTCGCTCGGTCATGTTGCAGTGGAGCCTCACACTGACATAGTGAACATGACGCGCGGTGGCATAGCCAACAACAGAATGCATGGAAATAACAAAAAAGAAATATAAGAGAAAACAATGATTAATGACATACCATTTTGTAACAAGGAGTGGATTATTACGAAATTCTGAGCACACTGGATAATGTCAAGCTGTGTGTCCATCTGGACCGAATCTGTATGGATCAAGACTAGGATCAACTCAGAAGAGAAAATAAAAAATCCTGTTACTAGTTATAGCAGTTATAAATAATCTTGAGCCTTGACCCTTTAGTTTCTTTGAAGTATGTGAGTGTTAGCATAATCGTTGCTGCTTTTACTGGACCAATTTTGAAATCAATATGTCTGACATGTTCTGTTGTATCTGCAGGTAAGCTTTGACCAAGGGAAGATGAAGCTCCTTGCGGGAGAGCTGCTGTGACGCATCGACAGAACTGTGAATTTACTGCATCTTGAGTGAAATCATGGCTCGAAAAGGAAGCCAAAATAAAAGTGGTCCGAATCACGCTTCACCTAACCGACAAAATACAACTAATGGGGATATACTAAATACACCAGAAAGAGAGGCAGTGCATGGTGAAGACCCAAGTTCACATCTTCAAGGTAAATCAGATGGTTCTGGAGGGAACAGTGGCCAGAAAATAAGAAGCAACAAGAAGAATAACAGAAGCAATGGCACCTCCTTGGGTAAATCTGATGGCATGCCTTCATGTAAACAGCAACCAGTCGATATCAGTACTGATGCGAAAAATTCAGAAGAACATGAGCCACCTTTCAATAGTACCAAATTAAGAAGAGAGAGCAAGAAATCCTCACGGCGTGGCTTCGGCAAAAAACCATCAGCAGTACAGACTTCATTGCGTATTTTGACAGAACAAGTCAAGAGAAGACCAGTCAGGTTGCTTCCATGGCTGCATCCTTTTTCAGAGCCTCGATGATGTACGTGATGGAAGAAAGCAAAGTATTGGTTGAGAGAAATAGGCCAGCTATCACAGCTTTCATGGCTAAGACAGAGAAAGGGCGTGCCTATGTCCTTAGCAAAACTGAGCATGTTTATCCTATTGTCTGGGCCTGGATGTATAGTGCTGGAAAGTTGATGTTGCTCTTATTGACTGTTTGGTTAGACTGCAACATAAGGGGCTTCGATTCTTTGCTACGTCTGGGGACAAACTCCCTTCTTGCAGTGCTTTGGTGCAGCATGTTGTCAGTTTTTGCAATGATTGGGATAAAGAAAATGCTCATGTTCGTGGTAAGTCTCAACTATCTTTCTTTCTTTTAGTTGCCTTGCTGACAATTTAAATGTTTACTAGGCTGCCGACAGTAGTTTTCACTTGGTCAATATTTATTTTCTGCACTTCCCTTTCATGAGTGTAAATGTAGTTTCAGTATTCTGATCACCAGTCTGTTTCGTCCATGTAACATGTATGGTTTTCTGCAGGTGGCGATGCCTTTCAAAGTTTTTTACTACACTCCCTTGCTTGAAATTTTTAATTTTCAATGAAAGCAGATATGCTTAATGTCTTGGCGATGTTTTCATCTTTGCATCTATGTGATTGCTGCTTCTGTGGCTGCCTTTATTGGTCTTGGTTTTGCTGTCCTGATTGTCGCTGTGCTTGCGGTCGTGATTTTGTGGCTGTATGGAAGCTTTTGGATAACAAGCACTGTAATAATTGTTGGAGGTCATATTCTACAACTTATTTACTATTCCTCTGGACCAGTCTTACTAAACATTTTATAGTGTGTAAAATTCTCTAACATTGCTTAAAATACAGGTGCTTCCTTTTTGTTGAAGCATGAACGATTTGCTCTCCTTGTGACCTGTCTATATTCAATGTATTGTGCAAGAAGCTACATTGGATGGCTTGGTTTACTTTTGAGTCTCAACTTGTCTTTCTTTTCAAGTGACGTTCAGAATTTAAAAAAAAATACTTGCTTCGCTTGATTTGGTATGTGCGTTAACACTTGGTTCATGTCTGTTGGTGTATCCAGACAATTGGTAGGAGCATAAACTGAAGCATTACGTAACATATGTTGGTAGGAACATAAACTGAAGCATTACGGCTGATTTTTCTTATGCTTTTGGTAGCATCAGATTCTTGCCTCTATTTTGCTTTGCAACATATGTTTGAATAACTGATGTTGGTGCTTTCCGCTGCATACTTATTTAGTGATTTGTACTCTGCAATGTCCCTTCTTTCAGATTTGTTTATAGCACTTGTCTTCATAAGAAATTCCTTAGACACTAGATTAAAATGTGCTCTCCTTATGTCGCTTTGAAAAAACATTCTTCCCTATTTTACATTGGATCTAAAGATTGTTCCTCTATATGTCTTTGTCGATTTTTCGTCCATTTATTTACACTCTTCTGTCTAGGCCATGTTGGTTTACTCATATTCCTGTTGCACTGATATACTTTTACCAAGCAATCGATTCTTTCTAACGGTGGTTTAATTCATGTCCCTGCAGATGGGTCACAAGGCAAAGGCCAAGGCGAGTACCAAGAAAGGAGGGAAAGAGAACAGTGAGAAGAAGAAGCCGCGATGGCCCGAAGCCAAACAACCATACCCACAGTTTGATCTTCATTTGAAGCCAGAAAAGTTTGTGGACAGTCACAAGAATCTAGTCAATGCAGTTGAAGCTTTGTTGGTGGAGAGAGCCAAAGCTGAGATGCAGCATTTGATAAAGAAGGATAGGAAGCCGGTGAAGGTGAACGGCAGGCCCTACACCGCAACTGGTGGTGCTTTCCTGGTGCGCCTCCTGCCGCCAGATCATGACGAGAAGAATGATGAGAAAAATGTTGTGACCTTGCTTTTTGGGCTTGACAACCTGTACCTGCAGGGGTCTCACGTGGGCCGTAAGCTTCTAAAAATCTTTTTTCACCTTTTATATTTTGGATTAGAAGTAACTCTCTTGTTGGCTTTTGTTATTCGCAGCTAATTTAATTTATTTTGCCCTGCATGCAGGCGTCTGGTTTCTTTTATCATCTGACTGCGCCGTCCCAGTTCCTCCAGCGTCCCAGGTACCTTATGGGCATACACAAGTGCATGATCGCAGTGGCAAGCTGTTTGTGTACAAGGATGGTATATATCTGCTCCCATGGAATGGGAGCTACACCAAACTTAGTGGGGGGCGCCGCCAACCGTTTAAATTTAATTGTTTCCAAGATTCTTTTGGGAGGCTCCGAGCAGCTAGGACGACTATTGCTAATGGTGAAGGCAGATTACTTGAAGTTGATATCGCCTTCTATGCCATTGGGATCGCTGAGTGCATCAGGTTCTATGATATCGACCGGTGGGTCATTGCACACTCCACAAATCCCTTGATTTGTAAGAGAGAGTACCTCCCGGACGAACTTCACGATATGATAGGGGGTTGGGGAACAGATTCAGTAGACTGCTATGGATCTGACCCTCCTGCATGGGTGCGAATCATTAAAAGAAATTTGACTGAGCATAAGAAATTAAAAGAAGTTATGGTTTATGAGAAGAAACAGAAACCATCAAAGGAAGTGGCAGCGGCTGTCTCTATAGATACATCCCTTGGTGAGGACAGTGAGCACCTTTGGCCCCTTCTCTTTCTCTCTCTCATCCATCCAGTGTTCTTTACTTGTGTTTGTGCCAACTTGTATCAGGACACCAAGTGGAGGAGGGTGACGAAGAAGAAGATGAGGAGGATATGAAAGATCTGGCCCTTGATGAGGAAGGTCAGCAGCTCTCTCTCTCTCTCTCTCTGCTCGATTCGTGTCACTCTAGGTTGCCTGTTCGGTTCCGATCCAGCGATCGATTTGTCTGTCTGTCCTGGGTTACACGCTGCGTCCATATCCATGTTATGGGGAGTTTAATTTGATGGTGGATCGTTCGGTCGTGCTGGGTGGTAGATCTATCGGCAGCGCCGCATGTGTATTGTGCACCAGATTCATTGCTAATTTTGGCGACGGTTTGTTGTTTTGTGCTGTTCCCGGTTTGGTATAAAGTCATTGATTTTATTTAATTTGTGTGCGATGCTATTGGTCGTGAATCTCTAGAGATCGATCTTGTCTAAGTAACGGACCTCTATGTTTAGAGGCCAGCATGTATTTATTCTTGATTTTTGTTAGTTGCATCTAAATTTCCTGCTCATTCAGTAGAACTATGCAGTATCCACTAGATTCATGTTTATCTATGCCAAGATTGGTTTAATTAATTTCTGCCTTGTGATCATGCCATGTCATTTATGGTTATAGCTTGATCTGTTTTGCTCTATCATTAACTGTGATCGTCTTATACTAGTGCTTGAAATAAATTGTCTGGAATCTGTTGTTTATGTTGGTATATAATTCCATAATGCACATGCTTTTGGATTAAAATTTGTTGTCAATCGGCTACTCGTTGACTTGATCTGACGGTTGCCTGTCTTTTCAGAGGAGGGTGATTCTCCAAGGGAGAACAATGCCAGAGGAGCAGGCCGTGGCAGAGGACAGGCCATTGTTGGTGGCTCTGGTGGTGGCTTTCAAGGGGGACGGGGAAACGTTTGTGTCCTTCTCGATTCCAATGGCAATCGCATCTTTGAAGGTGCTGGTGACCGCAGCTACTACCGTGGCAACAACACTGTCAATAATGGCAACGGCCGTGGCTACAACAACGGGTACAACAATGGCCCCCGTCGCTTCAACAATGGCTACAGCAATGCCAACGGTGGCGAAGTTAACAATGAGAACAATGGCCAGTACCAGCAAGCTTACAATGAGAGCAATGGCCATTACCAGCAAGACGGGCACTACTCTAACAACAACTATGGTCAGAGGCAAGGGTACAGAAGAGAGGATGGGCAGTCCAGGAGGCAGAACCTGCAGTACGTGCCTAAAAGTAAGCCATCATCTGAGGCTGCTTCTGATGCCGATCAGAAGTCTGAAGGGAAGGTTGAGGAGCCTGCAGCTGAGGCACCACAGAAGGAAGCCATTGCTGAAAATGTCGATGCTGCCCCAGCCTCTGAATCAGAAAAGTCTGCAGGGTATGATATTGCTAAGAACTAACCTTTTGATAGCTGTTACTGTGCTGGTTCTTCATTGCTTTATTGAAATCTGTACATTTATCTGTCAAACCTTACCAATGTTTTGTACTGACGCAGGGATGTTGCAAAAGATGAGACTAAGAAGGTAGAGGGAGAAGGCGATGAACAGAAGCCTAAGAAGCCAAAGGACCCGAATGTCAAGGGTCTCAGTGGCTCTGCAAAGAAGAAGTTGAGGAAGAAAAACCCCAAGAAGGAAGACTCTAATGATGGGGATGCTTCTAACAACGCCACTGACAATGTGCTGGAGGTCATTGAAGAGGAGAAACAAGTACTACCCTTCTTGCAACACTCTTATCTACAACCCCTTATCATTTTGTTTTTGAAGTCCATACTGATATATTTACTAATTTGTAACAGGAGATGACCCTTGAAGAATATGAGAAGAAGCTTGGAAAGAAGAAGGCTTCGGAGCCCTCCAAACCTGAGGAGAGGATGGTCGCTCTTGAAGCATTTGAGGGCCTCAAAGTCCTGGAGAAAAAGAAAATTGAGGATGATGATAGATTAAAGCTGGAAAATGGTCAGCGCAAGGCAAAGGAGGCTGCTGCCAAGGAAGGCAAGGCTCGAAAGGTAGTGGAGTCTTCTAATCGCTTTGTTTCAATTTTGTCTTGGATAATAGTATATGCTAGTTTGCCATCCTTTTGTTTATTATATTTGTAATGTGCTTGTAACAGTGCTTGTCACATGTGATCTGTAATCTTGTTGCTATTTCCTGCAGCTAACCATCCACGAGTACCTGAAGCCAGCTGACGGTCAGGAGTACGTCCCACCAAAGAGAGATGGCCCTGCTAGCGGTGGCTACAAGGGTGGCCGTGGCAACGGTGGTTTCAGTGGCCGCGGCCGCGACAACCGGACCGAGTCCCGGGTCTACAACTCAGGCAATGGCAACAATCCCATTGTCTTCCACGCTGTTCATGCCCCCAATGGCAAGGACGCGCCTAGGAGGGACGGGTCCCGGGAGCGTCGTGATGGTGGCTACCAGCAAGGCGGGTACAACGGCGGCAGGGGCAACGGTGTCTACCAAGAGCGCCGGGACAGCTACAACGGCGAGCGCCGGGAAGGTGGGTACAATGGCGGTAACCAGGAGCGCCGCGAAGTCGGGAACCAGCAAGGAGGCGGCTACCAAGAGCGCCGGCAAGGGGGCTACCAGCAAGGTGGTTATAATGGCGGCAGGGGCAACGGCGGATACCAGCAGGGTGGTGGGCGTGGCTATTACGGCGGCCGTGGGTATGGTGGCCGTCAGCGGCGGAGCTGGGAGTAGCAACCAGTGTTGTCAATGCTCAAAAAAAGATGAAGTGATGTAAAAAATTAGAATTTGTAGGGTCAATTATGAAGTATTTAAGCTGGGCTTTTGTTGCTCATCAATTTTTTGTGTTGTCGCTTGACCACACAGTGCATGTGCAGCTCCGCCACTGGTGGCCGTGGTGGCTACCGTAGGGAGCCTGAGGTTCCCCAGGTTCACTCTGCGGTCCACTTCCCTGCGTTGGGCGCAGCAGCACCGGCCCCTGCCCAGGCGAATGCGCCGTCGCCTTCGCAGTCTCAGGCCTAGATTTTTCCTTGTTTCCCTTTTGCTTTTAGTTTGTGGTGAGGAAGAGATGAGAACAGAGGAGAGGAGGCTTTTCAGTTTTGTAACGGAGCTACTACGTCGTATCATATCGTATCTGATTCTTATAAGCTTTGATAGTACTACTCGTAAGTTTTATCATTGCACTTGTTGGTTTGCTTGTGACTTCACTTGATGGTCGTTTGCTATGTTTCTTTTCGAGTTCACATGTTTTGTATGTCGTTCCTTTCAGTTCTCATTGAGAACAGGTAGCACTCTTTGGAACTGATTGTTGAATAATTATATAATCTATTTTTTCTTATTTTCGGTGACACATCAAGCTATGTAGTTCTGATAACGTTGGCTGGGTGTAACATCCCAAAAATGTAACCCAACTATATTGCTTGTTCTTTTATCTTTTAACATCATCATGCCATCATAATCTTTGTTCTTCTCACTTAATATTTTATTTCCATGCACTTTTAAACAAAAGCTACATTTTTGTGTTGTTACATTGTTGCCCAAGTACCACAAATGGACTTAACAAAACTATGTTGCTCAAATAAAAATATTTGCAAAAGGTTTCAATTCAAAATTCTACTTCTTTTGTTTTCTACAAATTAAAACAGAAAACAGAAAAATAAAACAGTACAAAAAAAATGAAGCCTGGCCGAAGTGGCCCAAGGCCACATTCGGCCCAGCCCACCAGGCCCAGCTGTACTTGTCTTCTTCTCCGTACGGAGGAAGAAGAGACACGGCATGGCACCGTCGCCGTGGCCTCCACCAGGCAGCGACCTCCTCTCCCTTCTTTCCCCTCCTACTTAAGCCGCCCCCGCGCCTCCAAAACCCTAACCCTAGTCTTTTCCCCTCCTTCCTTCCTCGCGCCGCCGCTCGGGTAAGTTCTTCCACGCATCGCCGACGCCATGGCCGAGACGAGCTCGAGCTCTCGCCCCGCGTAGCCAGGCCACCATCTGCTCCTCTACCTCGCCACTTGCTTCGCCTCGACGCCCGCAGGAACTTCTTCTCTGGAGCCGGACTCGGGACACCGCGAACCGCCGTGCCGATCTCGACATCCCCAACGCCGACCGCCGTTCTGCTTCCTCTTCTTCCTCTCCGTCTCGTCACCTCCGTCGACCCCAAGCCACCGCCGTTCGCCAGTAAGCTCGGGGTGAGCCTCCGCCTCCAAATCCCCCTTTTCCCTCTCAATCGCGTCCGGAAACATCGATCCCGCGCGATGTCGGTCTCGGCATCGACATGGTCGTGCCCATGTCGATCAAGAACACGTCGCCGTGCGCCCTTCTTCCTCTACTCCAGCACGCGCACGGTTACGGCCACCTCTTCCGCATCCTTTTGCACGGACGCACGCACACGGAGCGCCGCCAGAACGTGGTCGCCGCCGTCCACATCGCCGCCGTCGCGCCACTGTCCAAGACCCGGCCTTTTCTTTCTTCAGTTTCGTCAGATAACCGATGCAACGCTACAAAAACGTTCAGATCTACTTACTAACACAAACACCAGCGTGACCCAGTGGCTAGCACCACCGTCCCGCTGCGCCGTGACGCGAGTTCGAGCCCTCGCGGATGCAAATTCCCACTTTTTTCTGTTTAGTCCACACTGACAGGTGGGACCCGTTGGTCAGCGACTGTGCTGGCCAGCGCAGCCTTCCCCTCGCCAGCGTGGCGTCGGCCCCACATGGCAGTGGCTCTGGCCACTGGCTCGGTGAGAAAAGTCCCAGATCCAGATCTGATCTGGAATTTTGCACCCAGGCCCCTGGCCTTTCTGTTTTTGCAACTAGCTCCTTAAAACTTTCTGTTCATCACGCGCAGGTCCCTGGAACTTTCAGAAACACCCCTAACTTTCAAACCTTTATAACTTTTAAATTATAACTCCAAATTAAATATGTTTTCATATGAGAAAAACGTCACCTATCTAAATTTAGACTTTGTTTCTGGTTTTGAATAATTAAAAATTGTGACAATTAAATAAATGTTTATTTTATTAGGTAAACTTGTAAAATGCATAACTTTTGTTGCACTACTCCAAATTTTGCAAATAAAATATCAAACTGAAGCTAAAATCATAAACTTCCTGTTCATTGCATTTGCATGCATATAATTAACTTAAAATTTTGGATTATTTGAAATCACCTTGTAATTAATTAAGTACATATGGGGTTCTTTTCCTAATTGCTTTTAGATAGCAATGACTCCATTTAAATTGATCTTGCATGCAAAATTTGCAATTAATATGAACATTTAACTTGTCATGCATCATCCCATGTTTGCGCATCTTTTATTCCTTGTATTGATTGTGTTCTATCTTCCAAGTTTAGTGCTTGCTCTCGGTAGACGACGCTGTGACCGTTGAGTGCTCTTTTTCTGCTGAGGACCCTGCCCAGTGCCAGGCTACTGAGTTGCCAGGCAAGCTTTGCTCACTTGCTACCATTACAATGTCTTTCCATTCCTGCCGTTGATCTATTGCTATCCTTATGTTACGATGCTTGTGTCTCGATCCTATACATGTTTGCCGCTCAGTCCACCTTCCCTTACTTTTGGTAGTCCTTGTGTTGGTATCTTTTGAGCATTGCTTGCCAGGCGGTTGTGCCTGACCCATCTTTGGGCTGTACTCTTTCGTGCAGTTGACGACTTTCAGGAGGATCCCTAGGGAGGTTACTTTGTTGAGTACGACGACGACGCCTTCGATGAGTAGTTAGCGTTCCAGGGTGGACCCTGTGGACTTCGTGGTTATGGGCTTTCTTTATGTTTCGGCCTCTTAGGCCCTTTCGAGACTTGTCCGTACTCGGATCATGTTTGCTTCCGCTATGTGATGACTTTGATGTATTGATGGGACATGTGTCCTCTGGATGACTGTATTCGCTATATATATTTGCTCTATGAGCTTTTGGCTATATTTATTTCCTTTCTTTGTGTCGTACTATTCTGTTGTGATAACGATTGTTTCAACCAACTCGTGTATGACGCATGTATGTGTGAAGTACACGAGTTGGCCAGACCTTGGTATCTTTCTTATGCATCGCGGATTGCATACGTGACAGTGGGATCGGGTGTACGTGTCGGCCGATGATCAATTCCGAGCCGGCCTGTCGAGAGGTTCTCGGCCTGGTTTGGTAAACCAGCATCGTACACTTTGTGTGACCCACTCGGTATGACTCCTTTGCATAAGCTCGAGGCCTGGGTCTGACAGTTGGTATCAGAGCCGAACGCCCTTAGGAACCCTTTCTACTGGTCGTGGTTGAGTCTAGAAACTATTTTAATAGCTATATATAGAAAAACTTAAACGTGAGAGTAGGAATTCTGTTCTCTTTATTTCTTTCCCCACCCACCCTCCCTGTTTTCTGGTAAGGAAGTGTTGCGATGTTTTCTTCTTCTCACCTAAACTTCAAACTAGGACATCACGTGTTCGGGGATTCCTTAGTACCATAGGTGCAGTGTTACGTTGGATTTCGACTTGTTGCTTCAAAGCCTATGTTATCCTTGCCTCTAAAAGTTATCTTGTGCACGAGTCGTGTTTTAACGTGCAATTATCTCCAGGGAGATGACGAACACCAGAAACAATAACCGGGGGGATGGTTCCAACCCACCCAACCCGCCTCCAATTGCGAAACTGCTAGGGCAGATGACCCAGGTTCTGACTCAAATGGCGCAACAGCAAGCCCATCAGAACAATCAGGGCAACCGCAATGAGGGCAATGCACACGTGAGCATTAAAGACTTCCTCAACCTGGGGCCAAGAACCTTTGCTTCTTCCAAGGAGCCCCTGGACGCGGACGACTAGATTCGCGAGATGGTCAGGACCCTCGACATTGCTCATGTCGCTGCTAATGACAGAGTGCCATTTGTCGCCTACCTCCTACGGGGCAAGTCTGCCACGTGGTGGGAAAACTTCCAGGCAATGAAAGCTCCTGGGGTCGTAACCACTTGGGAGGACTTCAAGACTGCCTTCCTGCGTCATCACATCCCAGATGGACTCATGGAAAGGATGCGTGAGGAGTTCTATTCTCTGACGCAGGGCAAGATGGATGTGCTCTCATACCAGAATGAGTTCAACCGCCTTGCTCGCTACGCTGGGGACGAAGTGTCCACAGAAGCCAAGAAGATGGCAAGGTTCCGCAGGGGTTTCAACCCGGAACTGAAGTATGCGCTCAACCTCATCAAGGCAGACAACTTCGAGGACCTCGTCAACACTGCGCTGACTGAAGAGCATGGGCGCAAAATGTTCGAGAAGTCACGCAAGCACTCCCGTGAGAACAGCTCTTCCTCCTCCAACACCGCCACACCGTCTCAGAAGCGGCGGATCTGGGTGCCAAATAGTGCACTAGCTCGAGTTACTTACGTGCCAAGCTCTTCAGGGTTTGTTCCCCGCCCACCCAACCCAGCTCTAGCTATGAGGGGTTTTGGGGGTCAGTCAAGGCCAATGGGCGCTCGCCCCAACGTCACCTGCTTCAACTGTGGCCAGCAAGGTCACTACTCCAACATGTGCACGGAGAAACAGCTCCTTCCACCACAGCTTCGCCCTTCTCCAACACATGCGATGGCTTACGGACCGCCTTGCCCTACCTCAACTCAGGCGATGGTGCGGGCACCGACTCTGCCCCGGGCCTTCAACAACAACAACAGGCCTGGAGCGCGAGCCGCGAGGGTGAACCACGTCAACGCAGAAGAAGCTGGGCAGGCTAATGACGTCGTTCTCGGTACACTTCCAGTAAACTCTATACCTGCTAGGGTCTTGTTTGACACAGGAGCGTCACACTCCTTCGTATCTAAAAACTTTGCACAAACGCATGACCTACCTTTCGATTCCTTATCCAAAAACCTCAAGGTCATATCACCCGGCATAGAAATGACGACTTCTAAAATAAGTCATGGCAATGAAATCGAAATCAACGGTCACTCTTTCCTTGCTTCTCTCATAATTCTTGGCAGTTCCGACATTGATGTCATTCTAGGCATGGATTGGTTGAAGGCAAACCGGGCTCACATTGATTGTGCCACCAAGTCCGTAACTCTTTCTCATCCTTCTGGCCAGATAGTTTATTCCCCAAACCAAACAACTTCCATCCAGCTTTATGCTCTCAATGTCGATCCTCTTGATGCAATTGAAACTATACCGGTGGTTCGTGACTTTCCTGATGTCTTCCCAGAAGAATTGCCAGGTATGCCACCTGACAGAGCCGTGGAGTTCGTGATCGAACTAGAACCAGGCACCGCTCCTATCTCCAAACGTCCTTACAAGTTGGGACCTGCAGAACTGGTTCTGCTTAAGCAGGAACTCGAAGCGTTGGAAAAGAAAGGCCACATTCAGCCTAGTTCTTCTTCTTAGGGATGCCCCACTCTCTTCGTGAAGAAGAGTGATCAAACAAAGCGACTGGTTGTTGATTACCGTCCTCTGAACAAGAAAACCATCAAGAACAAGTATCCTCTTCCTCGCATCAATGATCTCTTCGATCAACTCGCTGGTGCCAAAATTTTCTCCAAGTTGGACTTGAGGTCAGGGTACCACCAAATCAAGATCCGAAAAGAGGATATTCCGAAGACAGCTTTCATCACTCGT
Source organism: Poa pratensis (assembly GCA_947311845.1). NCBI lineage: Eukaryota > Viridiplantae > Streptophyta > Magnoliopsida > Poales > Poaceae > Poa > Poa pratensis. The sequence continues at coordinate 22,892,423 of CAMZMU010000109.1, forward strand.
TATGGCCTCTACGAATACACTGTCATGTCCTTTGGCCTCACCAATGCTCCGACAACCTTCTCACGTCTTATGAACTTCGTTATCATGGAATACCTCGACAAGTTCGTGGTAGTCTATCTCGATGACATCCTTGTCTACTCCAAATTCAACGAAGAACATGAAGAACACCTACGTCTCATCTTGATGAAGCTTCGTGAACATCGCCTCTACGCCAAATTCTCCAAATGCGAATTCTGGCTTCCTGAAGTCTCCTATCTTGGACATGTTATCTCCGACAAAGGCATCGCTGTAGATCCAGCAAAGGTCAAAGCTATTGCTGATTGGCAACCTCCCACATCAGTGAAACAAGTTCGAAGCTTTCTCGGTGCGGCTAGCTATTGCCGTCGCTTTATCGAGAATTTCTCCAAAATCGCAAAGCCTCTCACCGAACTCGCCAAGAAGGATAAGAAGTTCGTTTGGACTCCGCAATGCAATGACAGTTTCAATCTTTTGAAAACCAAACTCATTTCAGCTCCTGTTCTTGTTGGTCCGGACACTTCCAAGCCTTTCCAAATCTTCTGTGATGCTTCTCTACAAGGACTAGGAGCAGTCCTCATGCAAGAACGACATGTCGTTGCTTATGCCTCTCGTCAGTTGCATTCGCATGAGCTCAACTATCCTACACATGACCTTGAACTTGCAGCAATTGTGTATGCCCTCAAAATTTGGAGACCATACTTGTTGGGCAATAGCTGCGAGATCTTCACCGACCATAAAAGCCTCAAGTACCTCTTCACTCAACCAGATCTAAACCTCAGGCAAACAAGGTGGCTTGAGAAAATCGCAGACTTCGATCTCACCATTTCTTACACTCCAGGCAAGGCTAATGTAATGGCCGATGCCCTCAGTCGCAAATCTTATTGCAACAATCTCATGGTTATGGAAAGTCAGCCTCCACTCCATGAAGAATTCCAGAACCTGAATCTTCAACTTGTTCATAATGGCTATCTTGCAAACTTGATTGCCACTCCAACTCTTGAGGACAAGATTCGAACAGCACAACGACGCGATAACTGTGTCATAAACATCAAGGCCAATATCGGCAAGGATAAGTACAAGTGCTTCTCGGTGGATGACAAGGGCACATTGTTCTTTGAAGGGCGCATTGTTGTTCCCAAGCTTGAAAGCTTGAGAGAGATGATTCTCAAAGAAGCTCATGATACTCCTCTTTCTATCCACCCTGGCAGTACCAAGATGTACCAGGATCTCAAGCAAGTCTATTGGTGGACCAGAATGAAGCGTGAAATTGCTCGCTATGTTTCTGAATGCGATGTCTGTCAGCGTGTCAAGGCAGTACATCAGAAATCAGCTGGTCTTCTTCAACCATTGCAAATTCCTGAGTGGAAATGGGACAAGATTGAAATGGACTTCGTTACCGGGTTTCTAAAGTCCAAGAAAGGCAATGATGCAATCTTCGTTGTCATTGATCGTCTCTCCAAAGTCGCTCATTTCTTTCCAGTCAAAGAGACAATCACAGCTAGTCAGTTGGCAGAACTCTATATGACAAGGATTGTTCCTCTTCATGGTGTTCCCTTGGAAATTAGCTCAGATCGTGGAAGTATCTTCACTTCTCGATTTTGGGAGAGCTTTCGAAAAGCCTTGGGTACCACACTTCTCTTCTGCACTGCTTACCATCCGCAAACAAGTGGACAGGTTGAAAGGGTCAACCAGATTCTGGAGGATATGCTCAGAGCATGTGTCATTTCTTTTGGCATGAAATGGGAAGATTGTCTTCCTTATGCTGAGTTCTCCTACAACAACAGCTTCCAAGCAAGTCTAGGAATGGCACCTTTCGAAGCTCTCTATGGTCGCAGATGCAGAACCCCTATAAACTGGTCTGGAGCCGGTGAACGACAACTCTTTGGCCCTGACATCATCCAGGCTGCCGAAGAAAAAGTCCGCATCATTCGTGACAATCTGAAGATAGCCCACTCTCGTAAAAAAAGCTATTATGATAGCAAGCACAGGGACATGGTCTATAAAGCTGGTGATCAAGCTTACCTTCGTGTCACTCCCTTGAGGGGCACTCAACGCTTTGGTATCAAAGGCAAGCTTGCTCCGAGATATGTTGGTCCATTCAACATTCTCTCAAGGCATGGAGAACTTGCTTATCGTCTGGAACTTCCTCCCAACCTAACGTGTCACAACTCAAGAAGTGCTTCAAGGATCCAGGCCGTGCTGTTGATCACGAGTTAATTGATCTTCGAGAAGACCTCTCCTATGAAGAACATCCTGTTCGCATTCTCGATGAGGCCGAACGTTCCACCCGTAACAAGACCGTCAAGTTCTTCAAGGTGCAATGGTCTCATCATTCCGACAAAGAAGCAACTTGGGAACACGAAGACCATCTTCGTTCCGAGTATCCCGATCTTTTCACTTCTCCATAGGAATCAAAAATGTAACCCAACTATATTGCTTGTTCTTTTATCTTTTAACATCATCATGCCATCATAATTGTAGAACCCCCACTTTTTAACAAAAGTTGGGATTCCCCGTGTAACGTGCTAGTCCCTGGATCGACTTGCTAGCACACACAGTTTGAGATGCAATACCATAACATTGTATCAAAGTATATTACACGATGATCCAGAATTTAAAAAAAAATCGATACAAGGTGCATAGCCGAAGGCTAGCTCAAACCAAAGTAAACACACAGCGGAAAGCAAATGATACAGTGAGCCCATCATCTTCATGTGCCACAGGCAAGCATGTTGGTTGTAGACTCGAAACCCTGTCGCAACCTCACTCATCGTCTGACGGACCTGCAACGGTGAGTTACATCCCAACTATATGGGTCAGCACAATTGAATTGTGATGGCAAGATGACACTTATGTGGATATAATGGCAACCTATATTCTACATGAATATTTGGCTAAGTGGAGTTTTGAGGCTGTTTTGCATAAAGCCAGTTTTATCCTATTATTTGTAAAACACTTTTCATCATAGACAAAGAGTACCACTGATAGACATCAGTGAACACCTTTCACAACTACTCATGGCAAGCACCACGGATAGACATCAGTGAGCTCCCATCCCTTGTTCACCCATCAAGTTTTAATTAAGAAATTGGGATGAGGAGATCTTCAACAGCTTCCCGGTCTAGTTGCTCAAAATTGTCCATAACCGGGGACTCGGCTAAGTATACTTAGTTTTGACTCTCGAGAGGGTGTGCACTTTCACCACAAGACCCAATCATTCCATCCTCCACTGTAACCATTTATGCAATGGAAAAGAGAAGACTGAGACGAGATATTTCGGAAGAACTTTCCCATCCCATACCGGCCTGACGCGCTTCACCTATAAACCTCTACCACCACCTGTCAAGCCGGGATGAGTCCGCGCAACTTACTCCATCAAGACAGAGCCCATATGACATGTGGCTGCACTAGAAGCTACTGAACAAGGAGAGTCTACAATCTCTTTAAGCCTGGGTGACTTTCCACAATTGTGCACTTCCACCAAGGGCAAATTACCATAGACATGGACCCCCTGAGTAGTCACCCACCATGGTTCTCCAACCAGCACCCAGGTAGTTCATTGATTAGTTATTAGTTTTCATCACTATCCAACTAATCAAAACATTTTTCATAGCATGACTATACTAAGTTCCATACTACAAAGTTCTGGGTGGGGGATGGCTACACACTAATAGGAGCATAGCATAGTATAATATTCAGTAACAAGTCTATCATGCATACTACTGAAAACACTAAGTGCATAGTAGTACAAGTAGTAGGACATTTATGGTGTCACTTGCCTTGGCCAACTGAAGAGTTGAAGTTACACTCTTCACAACACGTGAGACACTCCGCACAATCTAAAAGACAGCAAACATACAACAATTCAATACACATGCACATCACAAAAACAATGCTATGCATGTATGGATGCAAACAACATTATTAAAAGAGTAGTACACTTTATTAGTTCTCTGGTTTCTAATGATGCATGATGAAATGAGCAAAGTTTAATGCATTGTTATTATTTGAAAACATTTTTGAAACACTAGAGCGTTTACAAGTAAATTTGATACCTTTGAGCTTTTATTACTAGATAAAATAGCGTGTTAGGCTCTCTGGACAGAGAAGTGAATTTTTGACATTTATGAAAAGGATTCATTTCAAAATAATTTTTAAAACTCAAGTTTTGAATTAAATGGCCGAAATGTCCTTCTGCAAATTGATCATTTTAAATAGATGCAAAATGGAAAACTAATCATGCTAAAATAAACTACAAGTTCATAGCTTTCCAACGGTATAAAGTTTGTTAAATTTGGACTTATGGTTTGAAAGTTATGAATTTTTGAAGTTTGAATTGTTTTCTGTTTTATTTATAAATTTTCAGACGGATTAAAAATAAACACGGCGACGTGGCGCAACGTGATTGGCCCGTACCGGTTCGGCGAGTGATCTAACGTGATCCGTCCGATCGCGATCGGACGGTCAAGATCCTACTGACCTAAACCGAGTGGCGCGTTGCGCCGGCGCGGCTCCGGCAGTGCTCCGGCGACGGCGGCGCCATTGCCGGCGTGCACGAGCGCGACGGTGAAGAGGGGTACGGGGTGCGGGATGCTCACCTTGGGATGGAGGAGGTCGAGTCGAGTTGACCGCGTGGTCTAGGGAAGCGGGGGTGCTCCGGCGCGACGGCAATCCCTCGCCGGAGTCGAGGAGGCGGACGGTGGCGTCGTGTCGAGGACGGACTCGACGTCTCCGTGGTCCTGCGGTCACGCGAATGCGTCAGGGAGGTGTGCTGGAGGACGGCGAGGTCGAGGGGAGGGGCTCGAGGGCGTGGGGAGGGCGGTGCTCACCGGAATCGTCTGGCGACGGCAGCGACAGAGGCGGCTTCACGGCGACGGCCTGGCGGCGTGGGTGGTGCGCGCTTGCTGGGGAAAGTGGAGAGGAGGGGTACGGGGTTTTAAAGGCGTCCGCGAGGGTGCCGTTGCGGCTCCGGGCGAGTGGGGAGCGTGGGCGAGGTGGTGCGGATCGCGGCGCCGGCGGCGGTTGCGCGCGAGGACGAAGCTGACAGGTGGGACCTACCTGTCGGCGAGAGGAGGCGGCTGACGTGCGGGGCGAGTTGGGCTGGGCTGCTGGCTGGGCCGGCTCGGGTCGGCTTGGCTAGCCCTTTTTTTTTTGTTCTTTTGATTTTCCTTTTTCTTTTCTGTTTTTAAAAGGTTTGTAATAAATTTTGGTTCAAACATTTCCAGAAAATAATTTAAAATATGTTTTGGAAAGCTTATTTATAGTAGAATATTTTTTATAGACTTTTTAGTACGAAAAAAACTTTTATAAATTTGGGGTACCATGTGGGGTTCATAAATACCCTTTTGTGAATATTTAAAATAGGAGTTTTTATGAATATAGGTGCAATGCAACAATTCATGATGATATGATGAATGTATGCATGGTTTTAAAATTTTCAAATTTTTCCAAAATTTTGGGATGTTACAGACTACCACCCTTAAAAGGAATCTCGTCCCCGAGATTCGCAGAGGCTAGCAAAAGGGATGGGTTCGAGGTATCTGGGTGGCTACCACCCTTAAAAGAAACTTTTGTGGATCGTCTAACTTTCTTGTGTCTTGTGTCGAGGTGACTCTATAGGTCAGCTGTATCTTTAGTTGTCTGAGTTATGCTCCATCCTCATGGGTTCACACATAAAGTAGGTACCGACATTTTCAAATGAATGAGTGCTTGAACAAATAATTAATCTTGAACTTACTATTCATATCTTCATGCCCATTGTATACTTCTTCCACATTGACATGATTCGCATGTACCTTCTTGAATGGGTTTGGCTTAACTTGGTCTGCTTTCTTCTCTGGGCACTCATTGGAGTAGTGTCCCATTTTCTTACATGAGTAGCATTGCACCTGGCCGTTATCCTTTTTCTCCGAAGGGTTGTGGCGATGTTGTCCATGGTGGTTATTCTCTCCGTTGTGGTTGTCGACTCTATATCCTCCATTATGGTGGTGGCCATGGGGGTGGTGACTATTGCTTACATGTGTATGTGCATTATCTCCATGCTGATGTCCATTGCCACCTTGCTTGTGGAATCCTGAGTTACTACTGCCATCATGGAAACTACGCATTTTCTGAGGTGGTCCGGAGTTGTACTTCTCAGAGTTGTGCTTCCTTTTCCGGGTTTCAGCCTGCTTTTGTTTGCTCTCCAAGATAGTGGCCTTGTCAAGTAGTGACTGGTAGTTGGGTGTGTAGACAACTGAAAGTTGAATGGCTAACTCATCGTTCAGACCATCCAAGAATTTCTCCCTTCTCTTGGCATCTGTGTCAACGTCATCTGGAGCATAGCGTGCCAGATTGTTGAATTCTTCTATGTATTCTGCAACTGTGTGGTTACTCTGACGCAGGTTGCGGAATTCTCTCTTCTTCAAGCTCATCACACCAGTGGATATGTGTGCAGTGCGGAAACCTTCCTGAAATGACTTCCAAGTGACCTCCTCAATTGGGTGAGTGATCTGATAGTTGTCCCACCAGCTGGCTGCAGGTCCTTCTAGAAGATGCGCTGCAAACCTGACCTTCTCTTCATCAGTGCATCCAATGGTTACCAGATTCTTATTCACCGAGCGTAGCCAGTCATCAGCTACTACGGGCTCCGAGGCACTAGTGAAAGTCGCTGGTCTCAGTCTCAGAAATCGGGTGAGCATGTCCATCTGAGGGGTGTGGTGGGTGTTGTTGTTGTTGTTGTTGTGTTGCTATGAACATTGTCATCACTTGCATGAGCTGCGCCATTGCTTGCTGCAGTCCATTGTTTTCCTCGTTGTTATTGTTGTTGTCACGACGGGGAGGCATCTGTGGTTTTAGTAGGTGGTGGTGGGTTGTTGTTGTTGTTGTTGTTTGCTATGAACATTGTCATCACTTGCATGAGCTGCGCCATTGCTTGCTGCAGTCCATTGTTTTCCTCGTTGTTATTGTTGTTGTCACGACGGGGAGGCATCTGTGGTTTTAGTATAGATGAGAATTTAAGATAGAGAGGTCTAAAGAGAATATTCCTACCCACCAGCAGATCAAGGCAACTCATCTCAACAAACAACATCTAGCAAGCAACACAATCAAACGATCTTTTCCTTAAAAAGACAATCCTTTGATAAATTCGATTTAAACAACTAAGGTGGTTTGGAAAAATAAACGTATCGACATCGCCATACCACAGGGGTTGGTATGGTCAATACTCGAAGCGTAACAAATACTAAATGATAAATGGTGGTCAACCTAATCTCGATAACACCTTCTAAGGTGCAGCTTTCTTGAATTGGGCAAGGTACTTCTTTGTACTGCCAGTCTTACGCTTCTTAATGGCTTCTAATTCTCCTTCCACTTCCTTCAGGCGGTCTTGAGTTAAACGGAGTCTCGCATTTAGGACTATTCCTAGAATACCGATCGCGTTCCATGGTGCGCTCTTACAAGAGTCGAAGAAACTGGGATAGTGTCCTGTAGCGGAGAAGATATGGTATCCTTTTCCCTTCGAGTCATCCTCCTTGCTTTTGTATAGGTGGGCTTGCACCATCCATACCTCTTGCCCTGCCTTCTTGTAGGGGTATCCCTTGTAGACGACTTCTCCCTCGAGGTCTAGGCTCCTCATGATGTTCTTTAGGGCCATGGGAAAATCAGTGTCAGTCCCTAGCGTCATGGTCCTCGTAGGTCCTTTATCAAAAGAGTCGGTGAAACTAGTCATCTACAAAATATTTTAAAAGAATAGCAAGGAGATGAGTGTTATGAGAAGGAAAAGCAAAACTGAATAGATGCAAGGTAAACAGTCTTAAATCAAGCAATTGTCACAACAATATGGTTCAACATACTAACAAGCAAACTAGTATCGCCATACCACATAGGTTGGTATGATCAATACACTAACACAACGTTGTTTCGAATAAAGCTAATTTGGGGTCCAATCTAAGGTAACCAGGGTGATACACTTCCTTGCCAACTTGTTCTTCCTTGGCATACTCGATTGATTCTCCTTACTTCAATTCTCTTCACTTCATGGATGCAATCTAGGCATCCTTAGAACGAATCAGGTCTTCCTGATCGCAGAGTTCCAAAGCCATATATACCATGTCAGCCCTCAACTGACTCACAGTGGTCTTCAAGGTATTAGTACTCTCATTCTCCCTCTCAAGAAGATGAGTACACTGAGCTTGCAGTTCAAGAATTTGTGCCTCCTGCTGTTCAACCTTGACTTCCAACTTCATGTTGTCAATATCAAGTTTTATCTTGTCTTCGATGAGAGCATCCTTCTCCAAATCCATCTCCTGCTTCTGTGCGTCGATTTCCTCTCCTATCTCCTTGAGTTCATCGAGGTACTTCTGGGTGTTGTGAAGCCTAAACCGTAGTCTTTTTCCGAGACACTCGATAGCTTCCCAGGCTGCACTCCTTGCTGAATCAAAGAAGGAAGTTCGGACTATGGGATTGGTGTACATGCAGCATCCTTCGGTCTTGTGGTCATCGCCTTTGCTCTTGTATATGTGGAGTTGTACCCACCAGTACTCCTGACCTTCGCCCACAAAAGGGAAACCCTTGTACACTGCCTCACCTTCATAACCCAAGCTTTTCATGTTATCCTTTAGTACCCTTGGGAATTCAGTCTCACAATGGAGAGTCATGGTCATCACTGGTCCTTTGTTGATGGACTCTAAGAGGTTGGTCATCTAGAACAAAAACAATTACTTTCAGAAGTTAGTTTCTAGATAAGAGTTCAAGAAGATAGAATGAGTGGTATATACATTTTTAGTAAACTGATTAAAAATAGGTTTTCAATCCTATGGCCAGTCCTATTTCTATCCGAATCTAGGGTCACGAATCTACAGGCAACACAGTGCTCTGATACCATCTGTAGAACCCCCACTTTTTAACAAAAGTTGGGATTCCCCGTGTAACGTGCTAGTCCCTGGATCGACTTGCTAGCACACACAGTTTGAGATGCAATACCATAACATTGTATCAAAGTATATTACACGATGATCCAGAATTTAAAAAAAAATTCGATACAAGGTGCATAGCCGAAGGCTAGCTCAAACCAAAGTAAACACACAGCGGAAAGCAAATGATACAGTGAGCCCATCATCTTCATGTGCCACAGGCAAGCATGTTGGTTGTAGACTCGAAACCCTGTCGCAACCTCACTCATCGTCTGACGGACCTGCAACGGTGAGTTACAGCCCAACTATATGGGTCAGCACAATTGAATTGTGATGGCAAGATGACACTTATGTGGATATAATGGCAACCTATATTCTACATGAATATTTGGCTAAGTGGAGTTTTGAGGCTGTTTTGCATAAAGCCAGTTTTATCCTATTATTTGTAAAACACTTTTCATCATAGACAAAGAGTACCACTGATAGACATCAGTGAACACCTTTGACAACTACTCATGGCAAGCACCACGGATAGACATCAGTGAGCTCCCATCCCTTGTTCACCCATCAAGTTTTAATTAAGAAATTGGGATGAGGAGATCTTCAACAGCTTCCCGGTCTAGTTGCTCAAAATTGTCCATAACCGGGGACTCGGCTAAGTATACTTAGTTTTGACTCTCGAGAGGGTGTGCACTTTCACCACAAGACCCAATCATTCCATCCTCCATTGTAACCATTTATGCAATGGAAAAGAGAAGACTGAGACGAGATATTTCGGAAGAACTTTCCCATCCCATACCGGCCTGACGCGCTTCACCTATAAACCTCTACCACCACCTGTCAAGCCGGGATGAGTCCGCGCAACTTACTCCATCAAGACAGAGCCCATATGACATGTGGCTGCGCTAGAAGCTACTGAACAAGGAGAGTCTACAATCTCTTTAAGCCTGGTGACTTTCCACAATTGTGCACTTCCACCAAGGGCAAATTACCATAGACATGAACCATAGACATGGACCCCCTGAGTAGTCACCCACCATGGTTCTCCAACCAGCACCCAGGTAGTTCATTGATTAGTTATTAGTTTTCATCACTATCCAACTAATCAAAACATTTTTCATAGCATGACTATACTAAGTTCCATACTACAAAGTTCTGGGTGGGGGATGGCTACACACTAATAGGAGCATAGCATAGTATAATATTCAGTAACAAGTCTATCATGCATACTACTGAAAACACTAAGTGCATAGTAGTACAAGTAGTAGGACATTTATGGTGTCACTTGCCTTGGCAAACTGAAGAGTTGAAGTTACACTCTTCACAACACGTGAGACACTCCGCACAATCTAAAAGACAGCAAACATACAACAATTCAATACACATGCACATCACAAAAACAATGCTATGCATGTATGGATGCAAACAACATTATTAAAAGAGTAGTACACTTTATTAGTTCTCTGGTTTCTAATGATGCATGATGAAATGAGCAAAGTTTAATGCATTGTTATTATTTGAAAACATTTTTGAAACACTAGAGCGTTTACAAGTAAATTTGATACCTTTGAGCTTTTATTACTAGATAAAATAGCGTGTTAGGCTCTCTGGACAGAGAAGTGAATTTTTGACATTTATGAAAAGGATTCATTTCAAAATAATTTTTAAAACTCAAGTTTTGAATTAAATGGCCGAAATGTCCTTCTGCAAATTGATCATTTTAAATAGATGCAAAATGGAAAACTAATCATGCTAAAATAAACTACAAGTTCATAGCTTTCCAACGGTATAAAGTTTGTTAAATTTGGACTTATGGTTTGAAAGTTATGAATTTTTGAAGTTTGAATTGTTTTCTGTTTTATTTATAAATTTTCAGACGGATTAAAAATAAACACGGCGACGTGGCGCAACGTGATTGGCCCGTACCGGTTCGGCGAGTGATCTAACGTGATCCGTCCGATCGCGATCGGACGGTCAAGATCCTACTGACCTAAACCGAGTGGCGCGTTGCGCCGGCGCGGCTCCGGCAGTGCTCCGGCGACGGCGGCGCCATTGCCGGCGTGCACGAGCGCGACGGTGAAGAGGGGTACGGGGTGCGGGATGCTCACCCTGGGATGGAGGAGGTCGAGTCGAGGTTGACCGCGTGGTCTAGGGCAGCGGGGTGCTCCGGCGCGACGGCAATCCCTCGCCGGAGTCGAGGAGGCGACGGTGGCGTCGTGTCGAGGACGGACTCGACGTCTCCGTGGTCCTGCGGTCACGCGAATGCGTCAGGGAGGTGCGCTGGAGGACGGCGAGGTCGAGGGGAGGGGCTCGAGGGCGTGGGGAGGGCGGTGCTCACCGGAATCGTCTGGCGACGGCGGCGACAGAGGCGGCTTCACGGCGACGGCCTGCGGCGTGGGTGGTGCGCGCTTGCTGGGGAAAGTGAGAGGAGGGGCACGGGGTTTTAAAGGCGTCCGCGAGGGTGCCGTTGCGGCTCCGGGCGAGTGGGGAGCGTGAGGTGGTGCGGATCGTGGCGCCGGCGGCGGTTGCGCGCGAGGACGAAGCTGACAGGTGGGACCTACCTGTCGGCGAGAGGAGGCGGCTGACGTGTGGGGCGAGTTGGGCTGGGCTGCTGGCTGGGCCGGCTCGGGTCGGCTTGGCTAGCCCTTTTTTTTTGTTCTTTTGATTTTCCTTTTTCTTTTCTGTTTTTAAAAGGTTTGTAATAAATTTTGGTTCAAACATTTCCAGAAAATAATTTAAAATATGTTTTGGAAAGCTTATTTATAGTAGAATATTTTTATAGACTTTTTAGTACAAAAAAAAACTTTTATAAATTTGGGGTACCATGTGGGGTTCATAAATACCCTTTTGTGAATATTTAAAATAGGAGTTTTTATGAATATAGGTGCAATGCAACAATTCATGATGATATGATGAATGTATGCATGGTTTTAAAATTTTCAAATTTTTCCAAAATTTTGGGATGTTACAATAATCTTTGTTCTTCTCACTTAATATTTTATTTCCATGCACTTTTAAACAAAAACTACATTTTTGTTTTGTTACATTGTTGCCCAAGTACCACAAATGGACTTAACAAAACTATGTTGCTCAAATAAAAATATTTGCAAAAGGTTTCAATCCAAAATTCTACTTCTTTTGTTTTCTACAAATTAAAACAGAAAACAGAAAAATAAAACAGTACAAAAAAAATGAAGCCTCGCCGAAGTGGCCCAAGGCCACATTCGGCCCAGCCCACCAGGCCCAGCAGTGCTTGTCTTCTTCTCCGTAAGGTGGAAGAAGAGACACGGCATGGCACACGGCATGGCACCGTCGCCGTGGCCTCCACCAGGCAGCGACCTCCTCTCCCTCCTTTCCCCTCCTACTTAAGCCGCCCCCTGCGCCTCCAAAACCCTAACCCTAGTCTTTTCCCCTCCTTCCTTCCTCGCGCCCGCTCGGGTAAGTTCTTCCACGCATCGCCGACGCCATGGCCGAGACGAGCTCGAGCTCTCGCCCCGCGTAGCCAGGCCACCATCTGCTCCTACCTCACCACTTGCTTCGCCTCGACGCCCGCAGGAACTTCTTCTCTGGAGCCGGACCCGGGACACCGCGAACCGCCGTGCCGATCTCGACATCCCCAACGCTGACCGCCGTTCTGCTTCCTCTTCTCCTCTCCGTCTCGTCACCTCCGTCGACCCCAAGCCACCGCCGTTCGCCAGTAAGCTTGGGGTGAGCCTCCGCCTCCAAATCCCCCTTTTCCCTCTCAATCGCGTCCAGAAACATCGATCCCGCTCGATGTCGTTCTCGGCATCGACATGGTCGTGCCCATGTCGATCAAGAACGCGTCGCCGCGCCCTTCTTCCTCTACTCCAACACGCGCACGGTTACGGCCACCTCTTCCGCATCCTTTTGCACGGACGCACGCACACGGAGCGCCGCCAGAACATGGTCGCCGCCGTCCACATCGCCGCCGTCGCACCACTGTCCAAGACCCTGCCTTTTCTTTCTTCAGTTTCGTCAAATAACCGATGCAACGCTACAAAAATGTTCAGATCTACTTACTAACACAAACACCAGCGTGACCCAGTGGCTAGCACCACCGTCCCGCTGCGCCGTGACGCGAGTTCGAGCCCTCGCGGATGCAAATTCCCACTTTTTTCTGTTTAGTCCACACTGACAGGTGGGACCCGTTGGTCAGCGACTGTGCTGGCCAGCGCAGCCTTCCCCTCGCCAGCGTGGTGTCGGCCCCGCATGGCAGTGGCTCTGGCTAGCCACTGCCTCGGTGAGAAAAGTCCCAGATCCAGATCTGGATCTGGAATCTTGCACCTAGGCCCCTGGCCTTTCTGTTTTTGCTACTAGGTCCTTAAAACTTTCTGTTCATCACGCGCAGGTCCCTGGAACTTTCAGAAACACCCCTAACTTTCAAACCTTTATAACTTTTAAATTATAACTCCAAATTAAATATTTTAAATATGTTTTCATATCAGAAAAATGTCACCTATCTAAATTTAGACTTTTTTTTTCTGGTTTTGAATAATTAAAAATTGTGACAATTAAATAAATGTTTATTTTATTAGGTAAACTAGTAAAATGCATAACTTTTGTTGCACTACTCCAAATTTTGCAAATAAAATATCAAACTGAAGCTAAAATCATAAAATTCCTGTTCATTGCATTTGCATGCATATTTAAGTAACTTAAATTTTCGGATTATTTGAAATCACCTTGTAATTAATTAAGTACATATGGGGTTCTTTTCCTAATTGCTTTTAAGTAGCAATGACTCCATTTAAATTGATCTTGCATGCAAAATTTGCAATTAGTATGAACATTTAACTTGTCATGCATCATCCCATGTTTGCGCATCTTTTATTCCTTGTATTGATTGTGTTCTATCTTCCATGTTTGGTGCTTGCTCTCGATAGACGACGCTGTGACCGTTGAGTGCTCTTTTTCTGCTGAGGACCCTGCCCAGTGCCAGGCTACTGAGTTGCCAGGCAAGCATTTCTCACCTGCTACCATTACAATGTCTTTCCATTCCTGCCGTTGATCTATTGCTATCCTTATGTTACGATGCTTGTGTCTCGATCCTATACATGTTTACCATGCAGCCACATACAGCCTTATCCCCACATCCTAATACCTTCTTGTCTGTTTACTGTTGGCCTTGCGAGTCGTAGCTGTATGCTTAGGTTTGTGGTTGCGAGTCTGTCTATCTTTGCTTCACCTGCTTAGTATGATAGGATGGCTCAACCTTACTTAATAAAATATTAATGTTTGAGGGACACGAACTAAATGATAAGGCACCCGGCGGAAGGCCATGCGTGGTGTTTTGCTCTGCTAAGTGTCGCACTAGGAACTCAGTTCTTGTCCTCTTATCCAAGTATGAGCGCACTTGCCACTCGTGGGTGGTCCTATGGAACCCCCCTCGACTCTGACCGGAACTTCAGCTTGTCCAGGCGCCACAACCTAGTTCGGGCTTTCCATTCGATCATACGCATATGCATGATACTTGACAGTTATGAGAGGTTCTATGATATGGGGGGTGCATATAGGTGCGGTACGACGCGAAGCGGGCTTTCCTACTGTGGTCTGTCCCGCCTAGTGCGTAGACGCAAACGATTGAGTCCGCTATGGAGGTATCGGCCAGACTCTGGACACGGGTAACAACTCAGATGGGTGGCACCCTGAACTTGCTGTAGTGAAGGAACAGAGTTGTGTTGAGAAGCCCTACCTTTTATCTGGGTTGCTCAAACGTGTATGGGTTAACCTTGGTGCATCCCTGCAGGGTTAAATCTTTTCGAAAAGCCGAGTCCGCGGTTATGGACAACTTGGATCGGATGCTGGCTAACAAGATCATACATAACTTACACCTAATGATTCTAATTAACTGACTAGTAAGCTAGATTACTTTCACACCAAGATGTAACTAAAATTGACAACTGTGTGAGTTTTCCCTTGAGTTGCTTCCTCATACTTGGTTGAGGGGGTGAATCTGGGAAGTGTTATGAATGGTGTTAGTCGCTAGTTGATCCGCTCACGCTCTCTTATCCCTCTCTGGTAGACCGAAGTCGTAGTCGTGTCTCTATAGGTTGTTTAATGCTGCTGCTGCCGCTCAGTCCACCTTCCCTTACTTTTGGTAGTCCTTGTGTTGGTATCTTTTGAGCATTGCTTGCCAGGCGTTGTGCCTGACCCATCTTTGGGCTGTACTCTTTCGTCCAGTTGACGACTTTCAGGAGGATCCCCAGGGAGGTTACTTTGTTGAGTACGACGACGACGCCTTCGACGAGTAGTTAGCGTTCTAGGGTGGACCCTGTGGACTTCGTGGTTATGGGCTTTCTTTATGTTTCGGCCTCTTAGGCCCTTTCGAGACTTGTCTGTACTCGGATCATGTTTGCTTCCGCTATGTGATGACTTTGATGTATTGATGGGACATGTGTCCTCTGGATGACTGTATTCGCTATATATATTTGCTCTATGAGCTTTTGGCTATATTTATTTCCTTTCTTTGTGTCGTACTATTTTGTTGTGATAACAATTGTTTCAACCAACTCGTGTACGACGCATGTATGTGTGAAGTACACGAGTTGGCCAGACCTTGGTATCTTTCTTATGCATCGCGGATTGCATACGTGACAGTGGGATCGGATGTACGTGTCGGCCGATGATCAATTCCGAGCCGGCCTGTCGAGAGGTTCTCGGCCTGGCTTGGTAAACCAGCATCGTACACTTTGTGTGGCCCACTTGGTATGACTCCTTTGCATAAGCTCGAGGCCTGGGTCTGACACTGGGCTATATTCTGTAATACTCAAGTTTGTACATTCTGGCACAAAAAAATTGCAATCATTTTTTTGGCTATATATAGAATTCCTGAAATTTGAATGTGTCAAGGCAATCATGGAGTTTTGACCACTGCATTTTGAGCTGAAAATGGCGTATAAATTAGGACGGTAGTACCATGTTTTATCATTGCATCTCTTGATGTTGATTTGCTCTTCTGATTTGTTGCTTTTGGAGTTCACGTGTACTGCGGCGCTTTCAGTGCTGTCGGTCGCTGAATTGAACTGTTGAAGAAATAATATATAATCTGTCTT
>CAMZMU010000109.1:22944020-23119800 GCA_947311845.1 Poa pratensis
ACAAAGCCGCCTGTCCGGGGATAAACCCCGCCAGACTTACATAACCAAGGGGACCAAACTAACTAACTTCCTTGCACCCGCAGCCCCCCAGGCCCGGGCTTCATCGCGAATGCGCGCAATCAAAACCGGAGGAGGCACCGCCTTGTTTTGAAAGATTCTCAGATTTCGCTCTTTCCAGATTTCCCACATGACGGGGAGCGCAGTCCCTTGCCTTTGTGACTACTAGCAGTCGCCATCGGATCCCAGCATTCCACAGGTGATGTCAGACCCAGGGGTCAGGAGGAAGGGGAAGGATAAGCCCCGCCCAAAGCTGAACAGCAGTCCAAATGCGTTTAGAGTAGCGGCATTGGAAGAACAGGTGCGCAGCCGACTCTGGACCTGCTTGCAAAGAGCACAAAGGTCATTGTGGGGCCATCCTCTGGAAGCAAGTCTGTCAGCAGTCCACAGTCTGTTTTGCAGAGCAAGCCAAGCAAAAAACTTGCATTTGGGAGGAGACGATCGACCAGACGTTTTCAACCATGAGTGTCTTGGTGGATCCCAAGAATTGGAGCTTGTAAGCAGAGCTGGAAGAGTATTCCCCGTCGTTGCTGGAGCACCAAAGGATGGAGTCAGGCTGTTGGGTAAGCTGAGTGTTTTGTAGACGGCTCCAAAGGGAGACAAACTCAGCAATGTGCTCAACCGAGGTAAGACTCTGTCGATTTATATCCTGAATCCAAGCGTGTGAGGCAATGGCATTGTGCACCAGACGATTCTTCTTTTTGGAGCAGGAGTAGATCAGAGGCGCGAGGTCACGCAGACAACGGCCATCCACCCAAGAGGAATGCCAGAATCTTGCCGTCTTCCCGTCTCTAAGAGAGACCCTAGTAGCAGAGGCAAAAAGTTGCCGGTCAACATCATCGCAAGGCAGCTCTGTACCAACCCAAGGCTTAGTAGGTGAAGTCCATTCCTGCCACAGCCAGCGTAAGCGAAGCGCTCTAGCGAACTTTTCCAGGTTCAGAATTCCCAACCCCCCAAGAGCCTTAGGGCGACAAGTGCGAACCCAGTTGACCTTGCATTGGCCGCCCGTAGCCGTGTCCTTGGCGGACCATAGAAAGGCGCGACAGTATTTTTTGAAGCTCTTGATCATTCCTTTAGTGGGCTTCAGAGCAGTCAGGAAGAAAATGGGTAGCGAGGACAGCACAGACTTGAAAAGAGTGAGGCGGGCAGCGGCATTAAGGAGCTTTCCAAGCCAAAAACCCATGCGCTTCATGGCCTTATCCAGCGGCGGTTGGAAGTCAACTCGGCGGAGCCGAGTGAGGGATAGAGGGAGCCCAAGATACTTCAAGGGGAAGCAGGCTCTAGTGGCAGGGAAGTTCAGCAGGATATCATCAAGATCCAGATTATGACATTGGATAGGCGCCACCGAGCTTTTAGAGACAAAGTGGTGTTTATTTTGACAAAGCGGGCAGCGGCATTAAGGAGCTTTCCAAGCCAAAAACCCATGCGCTTCAGGGCCTTATCCAGCAGCAGTTGGAAGTCAACTCGGCGGAGCCGAGTGAGGGACAGAGGGAGCCCAAGATACTTCAAGGAGAAGCAGGCTCTAGTGGCAGGGAAGTTCAGCAGGATATCATCAAGATCCAGGTTAACATTGAGAACTATTGACAAAGTGGTGTTTATTTTGCGATTGCGCACGAGATCGCGTGGTCCTAACCTATATCCATCTCCAATGACCGTTGCACTCTTGCTATTTCTCATTGTGGATCTAAAAACGAAACGAGTCAGGACTAGCCCTAGCTAGTGGCATATTTTCTCGACCTGCTGCTTGAGAGTTTACTTCGGACAGTTAGCAAAATTGCTAACAGTTTTGCTTATTAGTAAATAAACAAGTACTGACTCCGAGTGCTACTGCCTAATTGCGACCGATCAACAACATAACATACGTAGTACAGAGATTAAGCCACCCTGTTCACTTAACTACAATTAATCTGTAACAAAACTAACGCCGAGTAAGCTGAAAATTACTACTACTATCTTCGTCTTTGTATAAGGTGTATTGTTTTTTCACAACCAAACATTGTTATCTTTGACAAAGTTTATAGAGAATTACTATCATCATATGCGATACCAAATCAGTATCATTAGATTTATAATGAAATATATTTTTTTGACTAATCGTCGGTCAACTAATAATGAACTAAGCCTTTTGCCGCTTTACTATATTTGCTCATACGTGTCTAAAACGAATGTGCAAGGTGATGGATAGTTCTTGGTGTGAGCTAAGACTTAATTCTCAGTCGATCCATATATTTTTTTCATTATCGGCTTTGCTATTTTGCAGTTGCCTAAAAATTAGTTAAATCTCAGACAACATCGAAAACAATTGATTTGGCTATGAGATTCCTGTACTATTTCAATTTTGTACTCAGAGAATAAAAACTACAATTTTTTTATACAAGATGAGCAAATTATTACATTTTTACATCTGCATGAACATATCAGTAAAACCAATTCCTAGTCGATTGAGGTGATATGACAAATTTTTTCGTACTGGATGAACAAATATTTCAACACGTTTCTATAAAGAAATTTGTGAAATCGACTATGAATTAGTTATTTACCAGCGATTGAGAGACGATAGAGGCTCTCTTTTTTTTTTTTGAGGAAGGATCCGACGCATATATTAGGAAGCTCAATACACTTTACAAACAGGTCCAAAAGGAAACAGAAATTACAAAAGGACCCAGAAAAGTGCAAAAAGCACCCCAATCCGCCTGAAGGAATCACAATCGGATCCACTGCCGCGCCCCAAACTCCTAGACCACGCCGGAGTCGCCGTACCGCCTGCCACCGGGAAGAAAGCGGCTCCACGCCTTGTAGAAGACCGCTGAGCCGTCCGCCGCCGCGCGACGGAAACCGAGAACGATGAACGAACACGGCCACAGCGCTTTCTCCTCGCTTCCACCGATCTTCCAGCCGACTCGCCGTCGCCCAGGCCAACCTCCAGCAACACCCAACCACCTCCAGACGCCCACTCCCCTCACCACCACGGCCGGCCGGAGCAGAACCACTG
Organism: Poa pratensis; assembly: GCA_947311845.1. Classification (NCBI taxonomy): domain Eukaryota; kingdom Viridiplantae; phylum Streptophyta; class Magnoliopsida; order Poales; family Poaceae; genus Poa; species Poa pratensis. The sequence continues at coordinate 22,947,070 of CAMZMU010000109.1, forward strand.
AAGAAAACCACCACCACCAGCACCAAAAGCGGGACTCCAACCTCCACCCGCAACTCCCCTCGCCACCACGGCCGGCCGGAGAAGCAGAGATGGAAGAGGGCACCTGACGAAGAACCTTCACGACCTCCCCGGCACCAAGGCCGGAACGGGGAACGGAGGGGAAGGACCACACCCACCTCACCGACGCCATCGCCGCCGTCTTTGACGCCGCCGGGAGGCACTCACACCAAGATAGACCTATCTACACGCACGAACGATAACCGGAGCTCCCCCCCGCCTCCCGGTGCCTAAGCGGCGACCGGAGGCGGAGGGGAGCGGCGGGATCGCCAGCGAGAGCTCGAACCTTCGAGTCGCCTCTTCTCCGCCTCTCTCTACTGTAGCGAAGGAACGAGGAGGAGAGACGGACGTGCTATATGATAGAGGCTCTCTTTAGTTATTTAGTAGTGTAGATGTTGATAGTTTTTCCCTACTTAAGCCTCACAATTGTCATTCAAGCTTCAGTTGGAATACAAATATGTAAACATGTGCGATGTCCAATAATTGGGTCTTAAAACATGCCACATACATAATAATAAGTGTCACAGTTTTGAATTAACCACACAGTTCTGCGACACTTTTTTTTGGATCAGAAGAAGTAGAACATTTGTTTACTATGCAAAGAAACAGGACGGGGCATGGGCATCGCCGGTCTCGTTCCACACAAAAATTGTTTCATTACCACCACACAAAATCCATGTTTCAAGACATACCGCTAAACCCTCCAGATTTAGTTCAATATATCATCATAACCGAGCATATCGTTTATGTGCAGAAATTGTGCAAATAAATGCACTCGACAAGGATATAAATACAATTGGTTTTGCAGACCAATATACAGGCTACTCGATTTGCACCAAATTATATATATATTTGCGAATGAAACCAAATTATATCTTAAGAGGAGAAGGGGAATAATTCCAAATGTTCCAAATGAATTAATATCTTGTGCATGAAGATGAGTTCGAGGAGCCTACCCTGGTGGTATTGCTGGATTCACCCGTGGCCAAGAAGCGAGACGACGCCGCGGATGGTGGTGGATGGGAAAGCCTCGGCGGCCGCCGGAGCGCGAGGCCGTCGGTGGTGTTGCCGGATCCCAACATGCGCGAGACATGAGCCGAACGCCGGAGCGCGAGGCCAACACCATGACGGAGCGCCGACATCGCCGATCAAACCTTCTCCCTTCCTCTCTTTCGCCTGGTTCCTTCGTTGTATGACACCCAGCACGCTAGGAACCGGACGGACTTCCGATCAACGCAGATTGCCGTTGGATGCAGCGTCAGGGAGCCGTGCGATTTACTCGGTGTAATCTCACGTCCGGCGCTTCCAGGTAACTTCTCGCTAACAGTTACCGAAAAGGAAACTGGTCGATTTACTGAAGGACAGTACGACTCTCTCCCCCACTCCTAGAAATTCCCCATTATTCCCCTTCTCCACTGCTTTCGCTCCGTTGAGAGTCGACTCCCATGCTCAGTTGCCGCCCCGCCACTTCTTGCTCTCTGCCGGCGCTGCCGGTCGGCGAGGAGATGGATTCGGTGGCTGGCCTTCCTTGTACATACTAGTAGTAGGATTAGGCTTAGGTTTTGCCTCTATGGCGTTTGGCTTCATGCCGGTCTGGAGCTCACTGCAGACGCCTCCGAGCGGCGGCTCGTGGCTTGGGGCTTCGCGTCCTCCGGCGATGGCGGCGTGGTGCTGCTCGTGGCTGGTGCGGCCGGAGCCGGTGTCTCCTTCAAATAAGCTCGATGAGGTTCGTGCTCTGCATCTGACTATTTCAGATCTTCGAGGTGGAGAAGGAGATGGTGCGGATGTGGAGTTTTTGGCTGCTCTTCCCCTTTCTTGGATTGGGATTTCCTGCGAGCTGCGGGGCTGGCGATCCACGCCGTGCCCGGTTCAACCTCCTGCTCAGGTCGGGGCGTGTCCCCCGCCGACGCGGCTTCTTCGACGCCAAGGTCTCGCCGTTTGGCGAGCGTCACATGCGGCGACCTCAACGGGATCTGATTCCCAAAAGGCTTGTGCAGGCGACACAGCGGCCATCCTGAGTCTTCTCGTCCTCCTCTGCGGCGAATCTTGCGGCGGTGCGACGGTGAGATCGAGGACGGCGGCGGAAATGGAGATGCAGAATTCCCCAAGGATGTGTGCTTTATTTTCTTTTTCTTCGGGTTGCTTTCTGCAAAAAGGGGACAGCTGTCCGTGTCTGGATGTTTCCGGTGTAATCCGATGTAATATCTAATAATCCAGATACGTTTTTCAAAAAAAAAAGTACGACTCTCTCTCTCTGTCTCTCTACATATAGAACCGTCCAGGCCGACCTGGCTCGTATCACAAGCACGGCAACAAATTGCCAAACTCGCGGCCACACAAATCGACAGACATATTCAGGAACCAGACGAGCTAGCTAGAGGAGAGACATCCACAAAGACACTACGATATGCAAGGGCGATTTCGCGAATGGTGGGCGCGTTACGCGGCACGGGCCATCTGCTGCGATAAACTCCGTCGCCGGCTTAGACCCCGGCAAGGATCTCGGCCGGCCGACGCTGGATCCGGAGTTCAACCTCACCCTCAGCGTCTCCTCGCGAGCCTTCCTGGGCAGGCAGTGCATCGACGAGTACTAGGTAAGCCGCCGCGCCCGTGTCAATTTAAATTTGTGGTTAGGTTTATTTGGAAGTTCGTGTAATTGTAGATTTAATTTGCTTATGCTAGCAAGTAGGAATTTTTTTTTATCGGGTGCATTTCTAGTAGAATTGAATGTAAGTAAACAAATAGCAGCTTCTAAATGTTTGTTGGATTTGGAGTTTTTTTTTTTTCACAGGTTGGGGGGGGGGGGGGGGGGGGGGTGGTGGAACTATTGTTCGTGAGACGGTCGACGCCCGTTGAGTGATAATTGGTTGTTGTGATATGTGTGTAATAATATTAGAAGCAACAGTAATATTTCGCTTAGTTAGTTTTAGAGGATTGGAAATATGTACGCTATTTTTGGTGAATAGTAAAGAAATTGGGAGACGATGTTCGCAAAAGGAAATGTAAGCCTAATTTAGAAGGTTTGTGAATTCGAAAAACGGTTGTCGTCGGGAAAAATATAAGCGAGTTTGAAATAGAAGGAAGAAAATTTGATATTCTGTTACCGGTACAATTTTCAAGGGTTAGAAGAATTTTTATTTAGGGGAAAAAATGTTTGATTGTTAGTTTTCTGCCTTGAAGAATTTTCCGTAAAAGAAATGTTCGAACATTTATTTTGGTGCCTTGATCGTAAATGAAGTTCATATAGGAAATAAGGGCGAAGTAAAAAAAAGGAGGGAAAAAAGAAAGCACTGGTCGCATGAGACGGTATTGGTCACATGGTGGTCGGCCATGAGGGCAGTTGATTACACAATTTTCAAATGATCGTCGGATTTAAAATTTCTTATGTTGGTGGGAGTGACGATGGTGGCGTTGGCATTTTTTTTCCACTAAGTATAAGCGCTGAATGAGGGAAATAATCACGTAAGGAAAATAGAAGTAACGCAATTTGAAGTATTAGGAAGGGGTCTTTAAAAAAATAGTGAATGGGGATGAAGTGGGGTGCGAGAGGGTTACTACTGTTCATGGTATGGTTGTCGGATTTTAAAATTGTTATGTTGATGGGAGCGATGACGGCGGTAATGGATATTATTAATAGACATGAGTGTAATTGGTCATACATTTTTACAATGGTCGTCGGATTTTAAATTTCTTACGTTGATGTGAGCGGCGATGGTGGTGGAGGTTTTTTTTCCCCACTAATTGTAAGCGCTAGATGAAGAAAATAATCATGCAACAAAAGTTTAGGCGGGAATATATATATATTTTTTTTTAAAGGCCTCTAGAAATTAGGCGGGAATTTTTTTGTACAACTAAGTGTAAGTGCTCCCCTTGGTTTGTATTGATGGTTTGCCATTTTGGAAGGGGGTTTTTAAAAGATTTGAATACGGAGATTCAAAAAAAAAAAAAAAAAATCACTGTTCACCCGAATATGTACTCTTGATGGGTGTGGCCGGCACTGTTGGATCGCGTAAACATACTGTTCATCGCGGGCACTGTTCAGGCGACCGGGATTGTTCAGGGGGTGACCGGTACCGTGCAGTCCACTGTTCCCGGTACTGTTCACTGGAAAGTTACCGGTACTGTTTTGTCCACTGTAGAGAACAGTATCTCGATGCTACATTGAGTGGGCCCGGAGCTTGGCGACGTGTCGATTCAACACTGGAGCGATCGATGTGGTAGTGGACATCCTGATTCGGTTGCAGCGAAAAGCTAGTGGTGGACCCCTGTTATTAGTGAGAGCTGTGAAAAAAAAATTACATGAACAGTGACCGCGTCGTTGAGAGTGCGAGAAGTTGTCCAACTTTTATATATAGGTAGATCTGGATCCAAATACCCGGAATTCAAAATTTTGAAATCTGTCAGAATTTGTCCTTTTTGCACGGCCTAAAATACAACGAATTTGAAGATTAGAGAGAAATATGTATATGTCCGTCAAAATAAAAAGGTTAAAACATGAAAATTGTTTGAAAGGGTGATATCCATCTACTCGTTAAAGGAAAATTCAAACGGATGACTGAGTGCGACGAATTTGACAAAATTTGTCAAATGTTTTTGGGAATCTGGATCCAAAATTAAGGAGTTAGAATCGACCAAACTCGAAACCGATCAAGGGAATGGAACCTACTCGTCGACGCGCATATATTTCATGTATATATTATCGGACGGCGCGGAGGCGGGTGGGCACTGTAGATGTGCAAAGATGCACCTACAGTGCACTTGAATAAATTGTATGGTGAATAAGGGTATCATCAATTGTGCGGTTTCAGTGCAATATTTTTTCGCACTTTGCAGGTTCACGTACTGTTGAGATATGGGATCATTATTGGCATATTTTCCTGTATTAGTACAATATAGCTGTTCATGCGAAAGAAAACTAATGCATAACTCTCCCGTTGTTCCTTGCAAGGTTTCAGAAAATTTTAAAGCTAGCAGTCAGACAATAAGAAAAATAGGAGATGTCATATATAGCCAAACATAGTGGACTCTTTTGCTAATTAAAAATGGTGAAATTTTCTTTTTGCTAATTTAAAAAATTAGTTTCAAATTGAAGTGAAGAACTAATATGCCAGAAAGATCACAAGAATGAGGTGACATTTCTCATACTATTCTCTACTCTCTAGGCACATGTAAAATGTACACGCCCACACCAGTGCTCCCAAAAAGCTCTTTCCCCTCCCCCTCCCCCCTTCTACAGTAGAGAGAGGCGTGTGAGAGGGCGACTTCAGTTTCCCCCCCGACTCCCCGCGCCGCCGGTGGTTCCCTCCTCCTTCTCCCCCGCGGCGGCGGGGGAAGGGTGGGGGAACCCCGGATCTGTGCTGCCGGGCTGTATTTAGGGTGTGGGCGTGTGTGGCCGGCGGCGGCGTCTCGGTGGGGGCGGCGCCGGTGAGTCTGGCCTTTTGGTCATCTCAGATCCGGCCCCCTCTCGTCGATGCCAGGTGTGTCGATGAAGGATCTGTGGGTGTTTCCCTCGATGGGCGGCGTGGCGACGACGGCGCCCTCGTGTTGTGGGAATCATGTCCTCGAGCCCTCTGTCGATGCGCCGCCGCCTCCTCCTTCGTCGGCGTAGGGTTGCTGAGGTGCGTGTTTGGAGGTCGTTCTGCTTGGGTGGCTCCGCGGCCAGCGCGGGTTTGGTGGTTGAAGGAGGACGGATCCGTCGTCGGCGCTCCGTCTTGGTGGTGTTGCTGCGTGGATCTTCGTCCAGGAGAGGGCCGGCGTTGCCCGTTCATCGTCTTAGGTTCCGTCGCAGTGCGGCGGACAACTCCTGCTTTCAAAGCCTGTAGTTCCTCTCGGCTGGTGGTTAGTGGGTGGTGTGGCTTCGCCTTCTCCGGTGACGGTGAAGGCGTCGCCGTTGCGTTGGTTCGTGTTTCCCCCTGGCGTATCCCTGTACTGGCGTATGTATTGTACTGTGTTCTTTGTATTTTCTGAAATATATATGCAGTTCTCAAAAAAAAAAATGTAAAATGTACACGTGCACCTAAGCATGTATTGTTCACCAAATTTTCATGGTTTTCTTCAGAACTCTCTTTAATAGAAGTACTACTTTTGCCAATTTCTACTGACATGAACCTTTGTTTTCCCTGACCTCCTTAAGTTCATTCTCCATGAATCCATGATAAAGATGCAAGTTCACTCTGTTTTGTCCTGATCTTAGGCTATGAAATAAGACCTGCTCAACCGTATCAGGTGATTTCAGGCAATTTCAAATAATTTCCTATTCCTTGGATCGGTTCATTTCAGTTTGTAGCGAGGACTGCTAGAAACATCCGATTTCCATTGTTCTAGGAGAAGGTTTGGTGTCACTTGCTTATATTTCGTTGTCGTTGTTTGCAGGAGGCAGGAAACGTTGGAATTCCTGTACGAGTCAGAGTTGGGTGTCGGGAAGGGTAGCTCGGATGGATTCCAAGCACTGCAGCAGCCTCGCCCAGCGGCAGCTGCATCTTCTTTTGCCCCAGCGAGTGCTACTGGCTCTTCAATGTAAAACTGGAGTGGGATGTCTGAACTCCAGATTTTAGTGCCAGCATTTGCAATGACACCCAAGGGTTTTTCTGTAATGTTCCCATTTTTGCTTGGCATATGCTAAAGAGTTCTTTGGTTTTCTTTCGAGTGGCGGTACAAGCATGTACTATGTGCCTAACGTGGTATACCAATGAAGTAGAAGTGTTTGACGAATATGTGGACGACGTAACATATATTAAATGTGAACAACCTGTGATGAAAGCAACATTGTGAATTCATGATTTTTCTTGAAAGTGAACTTCAGCTTTCTTCCAGGCTTCAGTATATTCAGTTCCCCTGTCAAGCTTCAGAAGTTCAGATATGAGAATGTTCATAGACGGTTGCAGCATTTTATATCTACTGTTTGTGCCTCCATATTCTTGAGCCTTAGCTGGATTGTTTCTTCTTATGTGAAGTGCAAATTTTCAGTTATGCATTTCACCAACATACTGTATGAAATTTACGTAAGCAAGTCTAACCTGACAACACAACCGTTCTACACTAGCCTGATAACTATCTCGATGGGACTCACACTGCGAATAATTGACACCAAATGGCACTTGGGCAAAAGATTTACTCTTCGACTAAAGATCATCCTCCTTCTCCGACGGGCTCTGTACCTCCTGGAAACAACGTTAGGTGCCTCTGGCCTGCTATTTTTTTTGTTCATTCGATTTCTCTTTTTTACATCTAAGTTTGAATAAGTATTTTTGTCTGGGACTTGTTCGTCAGATCAATCAGCAAGAAGGCTGGCAGCAGATTGCTCCATGGATCATCAGGATCTCAAGGCGAGACACAAAAGGGAAAGCTCAAACAGCTCGCAAGGTACAAAATTATTGTAGTGCACAGGGCTCCGTTTCAGGCCCCTCCGGTTGTGTCCACGTCATGGCACTGTAGATGATCGGTTTCGAGTTTGTTCGACTCTAGCTCCGACGGCCCTCCTTTTGATAATGCCCCTACAGTACCACGCGTCTACGCTACCTGCCTCCGCGCCGTCCGATCTAGATCCGACGGCCCTCCTTTTGATAATAACATATACATGAAACATATGGGCGTCGACGAGTAGGTTCCATTCCCGTGATCGGTTTCGAGTTTGTTCGACTCTAGCTCCTTAATTTTGGATCCAAATTCGCAAAAAATATTTGACGAATTTTGTCGAATTCGTCGCACTCGGTCATCCGTTTGAATTTTTCTTTCACGAGTAGATGGATATCACCCTTCCAAACAACTTTCATGTTTTAAACTTTTTATTTTGACGGACATATACATATTTCTCTCTAATCTTCAAATTCGTTGTATTTTAGGCTGTGCAAAAAAAACAAATTCTGACAGATTTCAAAATTTTGAATCCGGTATTTGTATCCAAAAATTTGTTTTTTAGATCTAGCCCAAAATGGCATTTTGTTACCTGCCTCTCATGTACAAAGTTTTCGTGAACCGAATTATATTCCTACAATCTCAATTAATAACTCATTCTACAAAACTACGGCACATACCAATACAACGGGCGCGGCGTGCCGCCGGCCACGTCACCTTGCACTGTAGATGTGCTTCTACAGTGCAAATCTACAGCGTGCGACCTTCTCCGCGCCGTCCGGTATCCGGCGGCCCACACGTCTTTTTGCATAAAAGCCCCCGCATTTTCCAACAATTGTGAACCGGTCATCCGGTATAAAACACAAGCGCTAACCCTAGAACCGAAATCGACCTCATTCCCCCGAGTCAGCCACCTCCGGCCCGACGCTTCCGCCGCTGCCCAGCCCGTCCCAGCCGCCGTCCCGCCCCGACCTCGGGCCTCCTCCTCTCTCTCCCCGTCGCCCCTCCTCCGCTCTATCCTAGCCCGACGCCGCCCCCCACCACATGCACCTCCCGCACGCCGTGCTCTTCATCGTCGGCAAGCGGTCTGTGGCACCGACGGCGACGAGGATAGCTCCCTCAAGGCCTCCTTCGCGGTCGTGTCGATGGGAGGCCCCGCGCCGAGGTTCTGGGCGCTGCCAGCGAGGGATTTCAGCTACCACCACCAGCTCTACAGCTTCGCGCCGCTGCCGCATGCGCAGGAGATGATGCTGCCGGCGCCGACCACGTCGAGCAAGGCGTCGGCGGCCCGCGTCGGCGACTACCTCCCCATAGCGTAGGCCAACCTCAACCTTCTCGCCTCCTTCTCCGGCGGGCTCTGTACCTCCTGGAAACAACGTTAGGTGCCTCTGGCCTGCTATTTTTTTGTTCATTCGATTTCTCTTTTTTACATCTAAGTTTGAATAAGTATTTTTGTCTGGGATTTGTTCGTCAGATCAATCAGCAAGAAGGCTGGCAGGAGGATTGCTCCATGGATCATCAGAATCTCAAGGCGAGACACAAAAGGGAAAGATCAAACAGCTCGCAAGGTACAAAATTATTGCAGTGCACATTATTTTTTGGTATGCAGAGTTGAATCAAGAACAAACTTATGGTTTTGGCAGATTAAAATCTTTAGGGCATCTTGGCACAATATCTTTAATCAAACCTCCGAGTCAGCTAAGAATTTTTTGTATGAGCAGATAAGTGTGCAAGAATTGCATACCTTTTCTTCTTCTTTGAATCTGCAGTCCCATTTTTAAGATCCTTTAATTCATGTTGAAAACAAGGTTTTCTTTTCAATCTAAATACTTTTTGGAATAGATACCGCTGTTTTTGACACCCAGCTATTTCCATTAACACTCATGGCCCATGGATCACGATATGAGTAGCCTTTTTCTTATGGTTTTTGATTTATTAAAACCTCACGTACAAAGATTGGTTTTGTATGGAAGATGACATCCTAGCCAATTTGTATGCTCACGTCTCTTTTGTCCGGTCGTGATAAATCTGAAAGTTAGGTCTTCTGTACAGTAGTTTCGTACTTCTAACTCCAATTTATTTATGTTCTGTCACCACACAAGTGTTGGAAGGTTATTTTATCTGGCGAATTTAGGCATCCAAATGGAATTAATGTAGACCGTTAAGAAGTATAGGTAAAAAAAATATACGGAAAGTAAAAGTAAAAAAAAAAGTAGTGGGAATTTGAATATAGAGAAGTGGTGAATTAAGACAATAGGAATCGCAAATAAATAAGTAGTAAATTGTAAGTTCACAAAAATAAATGTATAAGGGAAATAAAATAATTTTTTAAAAATAGAGCAGGGGAAAATGGGAAAATAGAAAGTAAGCGAGCAATCTTAGAGTCATAAAAATAAATATATAAGGGAGGTAAAAGAGAAAAAAAAAAGATATAGTAGGGGATAAATAGGAAGTGGAAATAAATAAGTAATTTTGAAGTCCGCTATTCGTGCGCAATGTTCGTAAAAAGAAATGTGAAAAAAATAAACAATAGGGAAAACTAAAACGGGGAGAAATCTATTAGAAGCCCAAAAATAAAATCTATTCATAAGGGACCGTTACTATTCACGCGTGGCCGGAAAAATAGATAAGTAATTTTGAAGTCGCTATTCGTGTGCAATGTTCGTAAAAAGAAACGCGAAAAAATAGGGGTAAACTAAAAGGGGGTGAAATATATTAGAAGGGAGAAAAAATTTATGTGCAATGTTCGTAAAAAGAAGTGCGAAAAAATAGGGGTAAACTAAAAGGGGGTGAAATATGTTAGAAGGGGAAAAAAATTCAATTGTACCGGAGGACCGATTCACATTTTTTGGAAAACACGGGGACTTTTCTGCAAAGATATCTTATTTCGGAGGACCGATTAACATTTTTTGGAAAACGCGGGGACTTTTAACTATTCGCATTTTTTGGAGAACACGGGGATTTTTCTGCGAAGATGTCTTTTTCCGGAGGACCGATTAACATTTTTTGGAAAACACGGGGACTTTTCTGCAAAAAATGTCCAAGCACTGTTCAACACTGTTTATCGCAATAGTGATGAACAGTAATTACTAGTAAGCGGCAATTAACAAAAGAAATATTATAAATTCTGCCAGCGCCACAGCCTCCCGCCACATGCAACGTCGGGAAGGGCCTCCAGCCACTCCGTATGGCGGTACGATCCTCCCGCTAGCCCGTACGGCGGGATGTGCGACGTGTCGCCTTTGTATCCTCTCGCCACGCTACTTTTGACAATAAAATTCGGAGTGTTTCCCCTTGTTGTTTAGCTTGATTCAAAGATTTTCGTCCTAATTTGGCTTGATAATTCTAGTGATTTAAAGTAATGTCCACGGGCCAAATGGGATTTTGGCTCCGCCCACCCCATCACGACGCCGATTCGGCTAAGTGTGTCGGCCATCTGTTTTGGGAAGTTTCTAGACGTTTATGGCTGATCTTTATGGTTTTACGGTTTTTTTGTTTTGGTTTGTTTTTATTCTCCCTTTTTCTTTTAACATTCAGGAGCATTTTTCTTGATTTGTGAAAAAAATCAACATTTTTCAAAAATTCCATAATATTTTTAAAATACCTCAACACATTATTTGGTGAAGAAATTAAATTCATGTTTTTTAAAAAGGAATTTTTTAATCCGATGATATTTTCAAATTCATGAAAAAAATTAAATCCGTATTTTTTTCAAATTCATGAACATTTTGTTTAAGTTGTTACTTTTTAAATTTTGTAACCATTTCTAAAATATGTTTTTTTATTTGACCGAAATTTTCAAAAATTAATAGAAACTATCGGACGCCCTCCTCTGTTGTTTTGCCTTCTGAAAGGTCGCAAAATATGCTTGGAGGAATCTTTCAGTTTTTGGAGGCTGGGCCCGCAATTCCTATACATCGCCATACGGCGATGCTGGAGGCGTGCGTCGCCGTAAGGGGATGCGGAATGCCGCGCTGAGTGGGCCGGCCCAGTTCGGCGTTTTCTTTTCGTTTTCCTTTTTTCTTAATTTCTTTTTCTGTTGTATTTCTTTTCTTTTCTTTTTCTGTTTCTGTTTTTGTTTCGTTTGTTTTTTATTATTTTCGATTTTTTTCATATTTTTCATAAATTGTTCAAAATTGAAATTTGTTCCGATTCAAATTTTTGTTCAGATTCGAAATTTGTTCAGATTCGAATTTTTGTTCAGATTTGAAATTTCGTTCATATTCGAATTTCGTTCAGATTCAAAATTTCGTTCAGATTCAATTTTTTTTTCAGATTTGAAATATCGTTCAGATTCGAAATTTCGTTGAGATTTTAAAAATTGTTCAATTTTGAAATTTGTTCAGATTCGATTATTTGTTCAGATTTGAAATTTCGTTCAAATTCAAAATTCGTTCAGATTCGAAATTTTGTTCAGATTTTAAAAATTGTTCGGTTTTGAAATTTGTTCAGATTTGAAAATTATTCAGATTTTAAAATTGTTCATTTTTTAAATTTGTTCGGATTTGATTTTTGTTCGAATTTTGAAATTTGTTCGTATTTAAGATTTGTTCAAATTCGAAAAAATAAGTATGAGCGCTAAAGAAAAAAGAACAACGCTTAATTGGGCCGGCCCACGAAACCAATCGCTTCAGGCGACGGAGCGAACTAGCGTCGCCGCGGGGTGACCTACAGCAATTCCCCCAGCCCGCTGCGAAAACCTATATATCGCCTTACGGCGATGCAACTCGCGCGCATCGCCTGAAGGATGCGGGGGGGCGACGCTGGTGGGCCGGCCCATTTTCGCGCGCGCGCTTCCTGTTTTTATTTCTCCTGTTTTTTTTTTGAAGGACTTTTCTCCTGTTTTTTCTATTTCTTTCCCCTGTTTTTTCGTATTTCTTTTTCTTGTTTTTGTTTTTCTTTTTTCTTTTCTGTTTACTTTTTCTTTTCTTTTCTGTTTTCTTTTCAGTTTTCGTTTTCTTTTCCGTATTCATTTTTTATTTTTTATTTTTGTTCTTTGAATTTTTTCCTTATCATATTTCCTTTTTCTTTTCTCGCTTTTCACTTTTTATTTTCTGTTTTCGTTTTTTTTCTTTTTTCATTTTCATTTTATTTTTTATTTTTGTTCTTTTAATTTTTCTTTTCCTATTTCATTTCTTTTCTCGTTTTCACTTTTTATTTTATTTTTTCTTTTTCTTTTTACTTTTTCTTTTCTTTTTTCCTTTTATTTTTTACCCCCATTTTCTATTTTTTAAAATTCGTGAAAAAATTGTTCAGATTTTATTTTTTTGTTCAAATTTGAAAATAGTTCAGCTTTTGTAAAAATTGTTCGGATTTAATTTCTGTTCGGATTTGATTTTTGTTCAAATTTGAAAATTGTTCAGTTTTTAATTTTTGTTCATTTGATTTTTTGTTCGGATTTGAATTTTGTTCGGTTTTAAAATTTGTTTAGATTTGAAAATTGTTTAGATTTTAAAAATTGTTCGGTTTTTGAAATTTGTTCGGATTTGATTTTTGTTTGGATTTTGAAATTCGTTCACTTTTAAAATCGTTCAAAATAAATTTCGTTCAAAATATATTTTTTTCACTTTTAAAATCGTTCAAAAATAGTTTCCGTTCCACCTCGTTTTCTGTTCACTTTTTAAAATCGTTCAAAAATAGTTGCCATTCAACCCATTTATGTTATTTTTTAAAATCATTCAAAATAGTTTCCGTTTACTAGCCTTTTTTGTTCAATTTTAAAATCGTTCCAAAATAATTTTCTTTCAAAATAGTTTCCGTTTACTAGCTTTTTTTGTTCAATTTTAAAAGCATTCCAAAATAATTTTCGTTCAAAATAATTTTTGTTCACTTTTAAAATCGTTCAAAATAATTTTCGTTCACTTTTTAAAATCGTTCAAAAATAGTTTCCGTTCCACCGCTTTTAAAAATTGTTCAGATTTTGAAAATTGTTCAGACTTTTAAAATCGTTCAAAATAATTTTTGTTCACTTTTAAAATCGTTCAAAATAATTTTCGTTCGGATTTTGAAATTCGTTCACTTTTAAAATCGTTCAAAATAATTTTTGTTCACTTTTAAAATCGTTCAAAAAATAAAATTTTTCATAAACCATTTTTTTGTTCACTTTTTAAATTTGTTCAAAAATAATTTGTTCAATTTTAAAATTGTTCCGATTCGAATTTTGTTCAAATTAGAAAATTGTTCCGATTCAAAATTTGTTCAATTCGAAATTTGTTCCGATTTTGAAATTTGTTCACATTTTAAAAATGTTTTAATAATTTTCGTTCAAAATAATTTCCGTTCACTTTTAAAAATTTGTTCTGATTCAAATTTTGTTCACATTTGAACTTTGTTCCGATTCAAATTTTGTTCCGATTTGAAAAAATGTTCATATTTAAATTTTGTTCGGATTTGAATTTTGTTTGGTTTTGAAAATTGTTCAGATTTTAAAATTGTTCAGATTTTAAAATTGTTCGGATTTGAATTTTGTTCGGATTTGAAATTTGTTCAGATTTTAAAATTATTCGGATTTCAATTTTTGTTCGGGATTTTTTTTTGAATTTTTGTTCAAATTTGGAAATTATTCATATTTAAAAATTGTTTAGATTCGAAACTGTTCCTATTTGATCCCGTGGAGAAATTAGTGTCGAATGACTGCTTCTTCGCTACAACCTGTGTTTCAAAAAAAAAAGCTCGAACGAGACGGGCTAGAAGCAGAGATCGATCGGATCTCAGGAGACGCGAAGCGAAGAAGGAAGCAGTCCACGAAGCGCGCGAAATTGGGCCGGCCCAACTTCTAGTCGTAGCAGGCGACGACGCCTCGGACCGTCGCCGTAAGGCGAGCTACATCAGCTCCCGGGGCTGGGCCTTTGAAGAAAGAGGAACACCATCGGTAGCATTGGGCTTGTGGTTCATCGTCTAGAGCACAGTACACCACGGACATATCATTCGGCCCTTTTGTGCTGCCAGTAGGAATTGGGCCTGCTGGCAAATAATTCCGTTTTGATACTCCTCCCCTCCCGTCGTCTCTGCCTCCGCCCGTCCGATGCGGCCCTGCCCCTCCCAATCCTCCTCCATTGATTGCCAAGTTTCGTCCGCTTCCCCTCCTCCCCGACTAAATCCCCCGACGGCGGCAGCAGCATAGGCCGAGGCGGCGCGGTAATCTGGGCGCCGGCGTTCGCGGAGGCGGGTGGGACGGCTCAGCTGGGCGGCAGAGAACTGCGCAGCGGCGGCGTGAGCAGACCAACGCGTTTGAGGGGAACCAAGGCCGCCGGTAACGATGGCGGCAAAAACAGATCTGGGTGAGTGCATGCTGCCTAATCTTTTTTTCATCGATCGAATCTAATGTTTGGAGTAGAAAAACGCGTTCCTATCTAGCCATCTCTCCGGATTTCTGATTCGACCGTTTCTTTGTCTCTGGATTGCTCATGCCGCCGGCGACCCCAGACACTAGCCGGAAGTTCTCTACGGATGGCTGTTCAATGGACTTCGGGACATTTGATAAGCACGGCTTCATCTACGTTCCACCCTGCATTGGGGAACAGCGTCAGTCTGCACCTGGCACTGGGGATTGTGCAGCTGCAACGCAAGCGTCCTCGCTAAAAGAGAGTGGCTCCTCTGGAAAAATTGCGGCGCTAGGGAAAGGTAAAGTTCAGAGGGCGCCGATAAGAAAGGACCCGGTGGGACGAGATTGGCATTGAAAGTTTCGAAGGGGTGGATACTGGGAACGGCCCTGAACGGATGGAATACGGCAGCAGTATAAAGATCTCATGGATTTGTTTATTGCTACCGTGAAGATTTTTTTCGGTATGATCCTGGTTCATGGAACTTCTCCTTCTCTGGTATGTCTTCATGTCTACAGATTGCAATAAAGAAAAGATGAAATCAGAAGTGAAATGCACTTCTATCCACTCAGCCTTTTCTGTTACTAGTTATCGTGCACAATGCACAGTATTAGTAGGATATATAATCTCATTATCCAGGTGAATACCGGGCAACATAGAATGAAAAGGACTATATATTCAAAAGAAGTTTAAGAGGATATAGGCAGATGCCATCATTTCTACATCTATTTCAGCCCAATGAGCCAGCCACTAACCAATTCAGAGTGGATGAGTAGATTACGTACCTCTGAGAATCGTTCGAGCACCAGCACATAGCTGATAGCAGACGATTAGATTACTTATCAGTTATCATAGAACAAGAGAGAAGTACACGAGGTTTGCACGCTACAATATATAGCTAAGGACTGACATGAGGACGAAACACATGTTTCTCCACCAGAGAACCAGTTTCTTGTCACCATCAAAGCACAAAGATTAACATTTAGCTAGTACTGTATGAGTCAGCGACTACCATTATCAGCAAGCACAAGATGTGATTAATGGAAGATGTGATGTACATGTCAACATCTTTCCTATTCCCAAGCTTATTTCATCCTCTCTCTCCCCTTTTCTTTCCGCATTCCAATTCTCTTCATCACAGAACAACATAAAGGAGAAAAATGAAAAAAAGGACAGACCCGGTGCTAAAAGCTCCCACACTAGCCTGCACAGTGCAGTGCAGAGAGTTTGCGTCGAACCCAGAACCTCTTGGCACAATTGGGGAGTACTTCCGCACTCATGTCCTTCAAAGGAGAAAAACGATCAAGCAAACAATTAGGAGAAACAAATACAAAATTCATGAGTAAATCGTACTAATTAACTTCAGTGCAAATCAGGTAATGCGTGTGTGCGCTCGCGATGTTACTGCTGGTTGGATAGCTCAACCTGCTGATCCAGGTAGATACCAAGAAAGCTCAGCTCTTGTGGTTCTTTAGGAAAATATCTTGTCCGGATATAATTGTTCAAGGGACAAACAAAAGTTGCCTCTGATAGACTGTAAAGTCTCCCGGTGTTAGCTCGAATAGCGCCAACAGTATGGTCAATGTAAATCATGTATCAACCTGAAAATATGCAGGATCAGATATTTAATTCTAAGCACTTGAAAGCTCGAGATGATATGCAAAACAAAAACAGTATGTTGAAAGTGCTCCCCATATATGTTCAGTCTTCAATGAATATCTGAAGAACGAACTGAATATTCCTACAACATCATCACAGAAATACCATATTAGAATTTGTTTATATCCCAGCATGTAAGTTCTACTTAAGCACATACAACAGTACAAATAATTGTCTCGCACATGGAAGAAAGCACAATATACAAATTCTAAATTTTGAAGATATGAAGATATGGCATCTCTCAGATGGTTTCCCCTGCATTGGGTAAACTAACTTGGGGCAAATAGCAAGCTTGGCAAGAAAAACAACATTGAATGGAAATATGTGAATATACATTACCTCAACTTCACAGAAATTCTAAATATATAGCCTCTGAGAATATGCCCATTTTCCTTGTATACAGTTTGGTCATTGCAAAAAAAAATTAGAGTATGTGATTGGAGTTTGATGTCTGAATAAATTAATACTTGTTTTTCCTTGCCCTCTGACGTCACGTACTGGATCGGAGGAAGAAAACGGAGGGCTCCTTATTATATTGTTGCCTCCGAGCCAGAGAACTAAAAGCCATAGCACATAAACTAGAAGGAAAGGCGCGCCTTGCCGCCGCTTGTTTTGTTCCCTATCGTTGTATGTAGAATCTTTATTATATGTCACACGTTATTCTAGTAAATTTAATAGTCAATAATAATAATGATGATGCAGTCCATTGTATATATATAACTTCAATATCTAAAAAAGTGCATTTTACTAAACTAAATAGTACCTTATTTCATGGAGAGCATTAGATGTGAAATAATTTAAAAATCGAAGGACACAACTAAACACGAAAAAACAGATAAATATACCATGTAACTATAGAGCTAACAAACCCATAGTGCAACATGCACCATTGGGTCATCATCCACAAACATTATCATTCACAAACCAAATATGATTAAGTGGATAGAAGCTAGCACTTTACGGCCGTCGTTTCTTTGTTGTAGAAATCGGTTGTTCTACAAGAAGTTAAGAACCAGATAAATAACGAAACAAAGTTGTAGCATGTGGTTAATAGTAATCAAACATTAGTAATATCTTAAAGCGTGATTAATCCCTGTTGATGGCCTTGGATGTTTTTTAGTTATACCAAGCACCTTGGGTATCATCTTCCCTTTATGAACCTCGCTACATGGGCACTTGGTTAACAGTGCCTCTGTGTCGAGCTCAATTTTAAAGAAAGAAATTCTCTAACAGGACATGCATGTAATGCAAACCACAAATTAAAGGGTCAAAAAGGAAGTGTACGTAGTCAGATAAATTAAAGTCTTATCAACTTTATAAAAAAAAAGTAACAATTTTTATCATCGGAACTTAGTATATTATCAAGTTACATTTTAAGATACATCTACTGATATTATTTGGTGTTGTAAATATTAATATTTTTGTATAAAGTAGTCAAACTTTTAACATAAAACATATAAGTAAAATTATTGGTGGATGGAGGGAATGCAATGCCAGCTAATAAGAAAATTCCCTTTAGCACAACATGCAACTTCCCATATGCACAATTGCTAATCATAATATCACATCTATTTTTTCACTGTGAAGTTAAGATTAGTGTTTTACATTTAGCAACAGAGGAAAAAAGTGTCAAAACGTATGCATAAGGGACACTCACGCACACCTGCATATCTCTCCAATAATTTCCTTCAACGCGACGAACGGCACACCATTTCAAGTTTATCGTTTCTGGTCCCCTTCTTATCTCTTCCACGGAGAAACTTGCACATAACACGGGGTTTTGTTGCACAAAACGACAAGCTAGTTTTTTACACATAACATCAACAATTGGGATAATTACATGTAACATATCCAGGCCATCACGAAATTGGCCCAGGTTATTTACTATATGTTAAAGATGATAAGGATTGGGTTTGTGTTTTGTGCAGGTAATTACCCCAGTTGTTGGCAAACCATAACACCAGTTGTTGGAAAGCTAGAGGTTCTAGTTTTGCGGAACAAAACCATAACAATTTGTGTCATGTGAATTTGCTTTCTTCCACATGATGTGAAATTCGTCTGCTCGGGTTTGCTTCCAATGCTACCGCTGTGCGTACTAATGCTCCCCTCAACTGACCTGCTCTCTCTCTCTCTCTCTCTCTCTCTCTCTCCAACCGCACGGCCTCAGGTCTTCGTCCCCAAATCGGCAGGAGGAGACAATGTCGCCGCTGCTTCACAATGCCCATGTGCGACAACTTCCTCCGCCCAGCTAACTCGCCACCACCTCCATATCTTCGGCAAGTAAGACGGCTACAGTGGCGACCACATGGACGGTGGCTGGATCTTTAGTCCCGCCTCACTCAAGATTGAGGTTCCTCCATTTTATTTTATTTCTTTTCAAAAATCATACTATATTTATGAGTTTCAAAATATTCTGAAAAAATCCGGATGTAGCCAATGGTATCTCCCTCAACCGTGCAAAAAATAAATTTCAAATACTTTATATTATGGGCTACACAAAAATGACAAAATCTGATAAAGTTTAGAGATTTGAAAATATGCATACTCGGATACACACTTTTGTCATTTTTGCGTAGCTCAAAATAAAAGTATTTGAAATTAATATTTTGCAGGTTAGGGGATACACCATTGGCTACATCCGAATTATTTTTCAGAATTTCTTGAAACTCATAAACATGATTTTCATTTTTTTTTAAATGGAGGGATCACTGGGACTCGGGAGTAAAAAATCTCCACTCGCACTGTATGTTAGATTTTGTACATGTGGGTTTTAAAAATGTGAAACACAATCATGGGTGCCAACTCATGAAAAAAAGAGGGGAATGGATGGGCCCAGATGCAGTTATGCATGCACTTTATAGGAAAATGATTTTGACTCCCGAGCTCTAGTGCTCCCTCCATTTATTTATTTTTCTAAAATCATATTTACATGCTCGGATCTCCCACAACCATGCAAAAAAAAATATGCGTAGCTCAGAATGTATAGTATTTGAAATTGATATTTTACAGGTTAGTAGGATACACCATTGGCTACATATGGATTTTTCCTTCAGAAATTTTTAAAACTCATAAACATGATTTTCAAAATAAAATAAAATGGAAGGATCACTCGGACTCGGGAGTCAAAAATCTCCACTCGCACTTTATCTTAGATTTTGTACTTGTGGATTTTAAAAATGTGAAACAAATTCATGGGTGCCCCCTCATGAGAAAAAGAGGGGAATGGATTTGCGCAAATGCAGTTGTTGGTAGTGCGTGACGATCGCTAATTGTCGGCCATGGCCATGGCCAGCCCGGCCCGGCCCAAACATTCTTGGCCGGGCTTGCACATTGTTCCGGGCTCGGGCCTTTATTTTTTCCCCGATAGTCGGGTGGGGCTAGGCTCGCGCAAACCCTATATATCGTCTATTGCGAGTCGTAACTCAGACTCGCCCGCATACGATTTCTTAGTGGGCTGGCCCAGTAGTTTTTCTTAACACAGAGAAAAGATAACAAAATATATGGCCAGCCCGGCCCGGCCCAAACATTCTTGACCGGGCTTGCACATTGTTCCGGGCTCGGGCCTTTATTTTTTGCCCGATAGTCGGGTGGGGCTAGGCTCGCGCAAACCCTATATATCGCCTGTTGCGTAACTCAGACTCGCCCACGTACGATTTCTTAGCGGGCCGGCCCAGTAGTTTTTCTTAACACAGAGAAAAGATAATATATATCGCCTGTTGCGTAACTCAGACTCGCCCGCGTACGATTACTTAGCGGGCCGGCCCAGTAGTTTTTCTTAACACAGAGAAAAGATAACAAAATATATAGGTATCCGCAGCGGAGGGATTCGAACTCGGATCTCCGACGACGGGGACATGGTGCACAACCACTGGGCTAAGCCCGCGTTCGTGTACAATGTCCTTTTTTTGTCGTTGTATTGTTTCCTTTTTCCGTTTTCGTTTCTTTTTCCTTTTTCTTTTATGTTTCTGTCGTCGTATCGGCATCTGAGATAGGAGGCGGGGTCCTGCTAGCCGAGGGTGAACGTAGGGCAAGAAGGTGGACGTCGTCGAGGTCGGGATCGAGCAAGGCAGTTTACCCAGCTTCGGATCTCACGGCGGTGGCGAGATCCTACGTGCTGCTATAACTCACTATAATGGCAATAGCCTTGATCGGATTACAATGAGTTGTGAGAGTATGAAAGTATGCCCTAAAGGCGTCCTGAGGTCCGGCTTATATAGGCTGTCGGACCTAGAGTTACAAGGTGATTACGTATAAGACAAGTATACAGAGACCTAAACCTAGCCGACAAGTCTGCCGCCTTCCGTCTTGGTCTTGGTAGCTTCATGGACTTCAGTCTTGGGCCTCCTCCTTGCCGGCATCCGTCTGCCTTGGTCGTTAGCTATCTGGGCCGTCCGGTAGGCAAAGCCTTTACCACCACTGCGGGCCACGCTGGACTAGCCGGATTGATCCATGCTGGTGATACCCCTAGTCGGTATATCCCCTACATTAGCCCCCGGAAAGGTTGAAGTTCTCCAGGCGCCGCCATCTGCGATATCCGCCTTGTCCTCGTAGGCGGCTGAAGAGATTGAAGCATTCCGAAGTTGAATCAGGCGGCAGTCCGACTAAGTAGTTGCCGGATACATTGCCGCCATCATGGGAAAGACGGCCTGACTGTTGTCAGGAATCTTCCAGGCAAGGTCTTGTCAGTTTGACCAATCCGTCAAATGTTGACGGATGACGTCACGGAGTCCACGATAGTTTGAACTCAGACGTGCACCATGATTATCTCCCCACTACACGCGGGAACCGAGGCGGCGGCAGTAACCGCTGCCACGACGTGCAGATCGTGGGCACGTGGCGGCGAACGTGCCACCGCCAGTTGCGCGCACGAATCTTGACGCAGGGGTATAAATGAAACTCGAACACCACCGAGGTAAGTTTCTCCTTCCCCTTCGCATTCAGCGCTACCACTTCCTCTCTCGAGCTCTCCTCCACCTCACGCACAACTCCGGCGACCACACTTGAGCGGCGCACCGTGCCAAATGGCAAGCAGCAACGAGCAAGCGGCGGCGGCGGCGTCTGCGGCATCGTCAGCTGCAATCGGATCTGGATCTGCACCGGCGGCGGCGGCGGCTCCCACGAACACTGCGCCAGTGTCCTCCTCTGTCCCCGCCGCGGCTGCGAGCGGGGTGACTTCTTCTTCTCCATCTCCGGCGGCAACAGCGGTGGCCGCGCCCACCTTCCCTCTTCCCTCTGCAACGGTGGCTGCCATTGATCTTACGGCAGAGCCAGACGCTGCCGCCGATGACGATGCCGAGGAAGAAGAGGAGACGGCGAACCTAGGCTCTAGGTACTGGATGCCGTCATGCATGACGTCATCTTACCTGCAAGAGCTGGAGGATGGCGGATACATACCGCCCAAGGCGGAGAGCGCTTGGCGGGTACCAGGCGATGAGGCAGTCCCCGACCCACAAGACGGCGAGCGCGTCATGTTGGCGTCACACAGCATGTTGCTCCTATTATAGTTGTTGCTGATGAGTCTGAATTTGATGATGATCCTATGCCTGTTACTTATAGTAGTGATCATGATTGGGAAAAGCACACTACTTTTGATATTGAAAATCTCTTGGGTACCAATTCTAAAAATGATGATGTTAATAATTGCTATACTATTAGTACTATCCATGTTCCTTCCGATGATGATATGGAAAGCTCTAAGCTTGGGGATGAGGTGTTTGAAAATCCTTTTGCTAGTAATAATTGTATATTTGAAACCTCTCCTCCTAGTGATGTTTTTGAAAATCCTTTTGCTATTGATGATTATATATTTGAGACCTCTCCTTCTAGTAAAAATAATGATGATATGTTTACAAATGAACACACTTGGGAAGATAACTATTCTACTGCTTATGATGATACTATGCCTCCAGTCTTTGATAATTATTATAAAGATAACTATGACATAGGCTATAATTACAATCATCCCCATGAAACTTGTCATAATTATAGAGGGATTTCCCAAAACCATCCCTCTAATATACAACTTGTCTATCATGTTCGAGTTCTTTATGATAATCCTACTCCCATTGTTATTAATAAGAAGGACTTTGCTTATGTGGAAAATATTGATACTTTTATGCATATGGATCATGGTAAGAATGTTTCATGTGATGGTTATATTGTGGATTTTATCAATGATGCTACTGAAAGTTATTATGAGAGAGGGAGACACAATTTCATATATCTCAATAATATTAAGTCTACTCTCTTTATGTTGAAAGTTTTGAAGTTACACCTGTTTTACCTTCCTATGCTAGTCATGTTGTGCTTCATTGACTTGTTTTCTTACAAAGCTCCTATGCATAGGAAGAGTGTTAGATTTAAACATGTTTTATATATGCTCCTTGATGCTCTCTTTTATGTTTCAACTCTTATCCTTATGTGAGCATCTTTAAAATATTCTAGCCTAGCTAAAAGGCGTTAAAGAAAAACGCTTATGTGAGGCAACCCATTGTTTTATTTCTGCAATTTTAATTTTTGAGTCAAGGAGTTGTTTACTTCTGTAACAATTTCTTTGTATCTTTATTTTATCGCATTGTTGTGCCAAGTGGAGGCTCTAATAGGAAGATGATGCTAGATTTGGATTTCTGCGCAGGAACATATTTCTGCTGTTCACCGTTTTACTTCTGTAATATCACTGAAAAATTATTTAAATCTGCAAATTTTTGTGCGTGATTCTCAGATATGTACGCATCTTTCGTTAGTTTTGCGTTTTTCGATCGGAGCAACGTAAGTGCCTCGAAAAAATTCGTCTTTACGCACTGTTCTGTTTAGACAGATTCTGTTTTTTATTTTTCGCATTCTCTCTTTTACTAGTGTTGAGTGGAATTCTTTTTTGGGTGAAGAGCTTCACATAACATCAGTGGCAGTAGCTAATGTTTAAAAGTAATGGTCATGTTTGTGTCCTTATAGAACATGTGAGTTTTTGATTGTGCACTAAACCTCTAATGAGAATTAATCTGAGTTTGGTGTGGCGGAAGTTTTCAAGGGTCAAGAGAGAAGGATGATATAATCTCTACTATATAATACGAGTAGTGTTTCTTCCTTCGTCCGTACGTCGCGGTGGCGTGGTACGTCATACGTCGTGGCCTTTTTGTATTTTACCCCCTCACAAAGCAGGGAATCAACCCGCAGTCTAGCAAACACAACACAACGCACCGCACCACCGAATCCCTTTCCTCCTCTCTCGCGATGGAAGACACAATGGCCGCCAGCGGCGTCACCGGCGACGAGCGACCCAGCCGCCTCTCCGCCTCTCGGTGCCCTCCCCCACTCCGGCGGCGCCCCCGCCCTCATCATCCGAATACCAGTGTAGCCCCCCACCCCCACGACGCCGGTGGGATTGGGTCTGCCGCTCCACCCCGACGACCATTGAATCTTGAAGATGCCATCCACCCGATCATCTGGCACGTGAACCACCGCCAACTACCCTTCCGTCACGTTCCCATCACTGCCCCTCAGGTCGCGGCCCCCACCACCGCCGCCTGGCCTCATCTGCAAAGACCACGTCGCCGACCTACTGCCAACCCGACGGCCTCACGAACCGCGCTGAATTTGGCGGTCTACGGCGTGCCACTGTGACCAACGCCATGGACTGTGCACAATCCAGTTCGTACATCTCCCTCTAGATTCCATGCCCGGTTGATTGAAATAGAGAGGTGTCTGTGCCCGGTACATGTTTGTGTTATTGTCCCCAAGGAACCTAGCAGATGATGCATTCCATACAAAGGCAGAGAACAGTGTATGTTCATAGTTCATGCCTGCTGCTATTGGGTAAGCGCATGTGCGACTTGCAATGTTTGATTGAATGCTAAGAAGCAAAGTGGGATGGACGCTGAGTCGCCGACCATGGGAGTTCCGACAGTCCGGTAGTCTCTTTGTGCAGGTATGTTACTCCTATGTCTCAACTTCCATTTTTCTTTAGCTGCATCTTTATCCATCTCATCCATTGGTGCCTAATCTAGACACCTTATTTGTTCTTTAGAATGGAGCAGCCTCGCGGAGTTTTTTGTGCACCATGGTGTCATGTTAACTGTTTTCCATGTCTGGTTAATTCAGTTCATTCAGTGTGATAGGTTTTATTTCGTAGAATGTGTATTTTTTTAAAACCATAGATAATGTGCCTAGAGATATAGTATGGAATTTGTTGTGCTTGAATATGTGCCACTGAATCATGCTGTGTACATGGCGATTTTAGATGTTGATATTCATGCAATATTTCTAGAAGGTGAAGGAAAGAGTCGATAGCACAAGCAGCAGCAAAAGTATCACAATACTTGCTTTACCACTCAGCTATGTGCATCACGACCCACTGCAACCCATGTCTGAAACCCTCATGAAGTGACTAGATCTGCTTGGAAGCCTCTTACTCAGCCTGGTGTTCCGAGGGAAGAGCTGAAATGAGCAAGCACTCCTCTAACCAACCCTACTGCCAAGCGCTCCATAGTTACTTCCTCATAAGCTGCTAAAGATTCAGTTTGCAAAGCTAATCAAAATGTTCGCAGTGGTGTGTCCTAGAGGCTTTGTGAACCCCCTTTTTATCATTAATATCCCATTCCTTGTTTTGATTAGCTTTACAGTACAGATTCAGCAAGTATCAGGTGATTATCGTGAGAGTAACTTAAGATGGCAAACTACTTGTAGGGTATACAACAAAAATCATGATATGAACTATGATATATTAAACTATTTTTCAGGTTTGCGAGACTATTTTTTTCTTTTTATACCCGTAGCAACGCACGGGCATTCTGCTAGTGTGATCAAGAAGAGTGAAGAGCTTAAGCTTGGGGATGCTCCCATGGATCACCACAGAAAATTTCAAGAAGACTCAAGCGTCTAAGCTTGGGGATGCCCAAGGCATCCCGTTCTTCATCAGCAACTTATCAGGTCATCTCTAGTGAAACTATATTTTAATTCTTTCACATCATATGTGCTTTACTTGGAGCGTCTGTGTGCCTTTATTTTCGCATTATTATTTTATTTTCTAAGATCGACTAGTTGGATCCTAGCAATCTTGTTTGGGAGAGAGACATGCTCCGCTTTTTCATTTGAATACTCCTATTCTTCACTTATACTTGTTTAGTATTCTTGTCTAACATTGTTATGCTTCTAGCTCTTGGTTTTCATGTATCTCTTGTTCAGAGCTATTAGTTCTTTTGTAGAAAGTACTCTCTTGCTTCACTTATATTTGTTTGGAGAGTTGCTTGGTTGATGTGTTGGTTCAGAAAATGTTGCATGTGGTAGTGGTATAATGAAAAACATACATAATCTTGTAGATCATTAAACTTTGATAACCCAATTCCTTGCAAACGTTTTGAGGTATTAAGTAATAGATGGTAAAGCTTGCTGGTTAATTAAGTTAAAATCATTAGTGGATTGTTGTCTTTAAGCTTGTACCGTACTACAAACCCTACTAAAATTGTTGAAGGTGTAGTTGGACTTGATAGCTTTCCATGTCTAAAAGTAATTCGTAATAACTAGTTGTGCTAAAGGTCGAGGGATCTAGCGGGGTACTTGTGCCGCCGTGAACGGCCCTCCTTGGGGTAAATGTTAATCATGCTCTTAATGTTGAACCTGCTAGTTGTTTGCAATAAACTTGTGAGTTCTTCTTGACTAATGTTAAGCTACGGTTTTTGGCACTTCCACCATCCAAATTTGCTAGCCTCTTCGGTGCTGTGCATTGCCCTTTTCTCACATTGAGAGTTGTGCATACTTCGCCAGTACATCCAAAACCCGTGGGAGGACTTTCTCTTGTTCTCCTACACATAAGCCCATACATCTTCCTCAAAACAGCCACCATACCTACCTACCACAGCATTTCCATAGCTGTTCCGAGATATATTGCCATGCAACTTCCATCTTACATTACATGACTTGTTGTCATTCTTCATTTTATATATTGCTTTGCATGATTCTATATACCTGATGTGTGGTTTACCCATGTTACGCTAGATCATTGCACATCCTGCTACACTGGCAGAGGCATACAGTTTCATACATCATGTTTTGTTCATTATGAGTTATTTGTACCAAAAAGTGTATTATCATTTTAGAGTGTTGCCCTTGCCAGAAAAGAGCCATGGAGGCCATCGAAAAGAGAAACAGAAAAAAAAAATAGAAAAAATAGAAAAAAAAAGAATAAAGAAAAGGGGGCAACACTACTATCCTTTATCAAACTTGTGCTCATGTTTCAGCACCTGCAGTATTCATAGTCATCATTTGTGCTCATGTTTAGCACCTATACTCCATGTGAGAGAGTTTTCATGTTTTACTAGTATAACTATGTGGGGAATTTACACTATAGAACTTGGGTTGTATATTCCAATGATGAGCTTCCTCAAAAGTGCTCTAGGTCTTCGTGAGCAACCGAGTTGGATGCACCCCCACTAGTTCCATTGGAGAGCTTTCATACACATATAGCTCTATGTGCATCCGTTGCATGGCAATCACTACTCCTTACATAGCTTCGATTATAAGACTTCCTCTTGTCTAATGATCACTTATAGCTTTGTGAGACTTTCTTCCATTGGCCTTCCAAACCCCCATTAACGTTCTTTTGCCATAACATCCTGGTGCCAATACTAAATGCTTACGCTCACTGGTTGAGTAGGCCTCGAAACAGTGGATTCATGACGTTCATGTTTACTTTTACTTGACTGGATCCGTTCTCTATGTTATGAAAAATTGCTTGATGCTTGGAATTGAAGGATAGAACTCCTACACTGGATACTTAAAACATCTATAATGAACCTTGTACGGTTTCATGTCTTAAAGGCCATCATTCATGAAAACTTTTAGCTTGTTTAACTATCTTGCTTTATTATCTCTTATTTAATATCAATTATAGACATTTGCTTTGAATGATTTGATCTCAGCTCACTTGCCATTACATCACTATTAGATCAAGATTATGTTGGTAGCATGTCACTTCAAAAATTATTATTGTTTTATCGTTTACCTACTCGAGGACGAGTAGGAACTAAGCTTGGGGATGCTTGATACGTCTCAAACGTATCTATAATTTTTGATGTTCCATGCTTGTTTATATCAATTCACATGTTTTATATGCACTTTATATCATATTATGACATTTATTGGACTAACCTATTAACAAGATGTCACAGTGCCAGTTTCTGTTTATTATGTCTGTGTATTGCAGAAAAGGCCCAAAACCAAAGTGCTCGGAAAAATCCAGAAAAATTACAGAAATTCTATTTCGCCAGAAGACCCACGGAGCCAGAAGGACAAGTCCAGGGAGGGCCACAGCCTCCTCACCATGCCGTCGTGCGGCCTAGGGGCGGCGGCGCCGGGGGATGGTGAGCGCTTGTGCACCCCTCGTGTGCCCTTTGGCCTATATATTGCTCCTGCCCCGAAAACCCTAAAAGAATCGACGATTTCTCTAGAAGAGTTCCGTAGCTCCGCCGCCACCAAAAACCCTAATTCGGGGGACAGAAGTCTCTGTTTCGGCACCCTGTCGGGACGGGGAATTGCCCCCGGAGCCATCTCCATCGACGCCACCGCCTCCATCATCGCCGTTGCTGCCTCCCATGATGAGGAGGGAGTAGTTCTTCATCGGGCTGAGGGCTCTACCGGTAGCTATGTGGTTTATCGCTCTTTCCCATGGTGTGATCTTTATGTGATCATGAGCTTTGTAATCTAGTTGAATCCATAGATGTTACTCTTCATTATCTTATATGCTACTTGAGTGGTTTTATTAATGTAAACTCCGGAGTCACCTTTGTCCCATGGTGCGAAGTTGACAGTGTGCGCCCGTGTGTGGCTCTTAGGCTAAAGATTACAGGAATACTTATCATGAGTTATTATTTGTGTTGGATGTCTCTATGAAATTGTGGTATTTGTCTAGTACTATTTAGGGCGCTCAAGTTGACAGTGTGGGGTTTCCTAGATGTGAAAAGCGACTTTAAGGTGTGCTTTTATAGCCCTACACAGTGAATTGGTGTTCGTTATCCAACAGAGAATAGTTCAGCGTAGCATAGTGAAGAGGAAATATCTATGTATTCAATTATATTATTATTGTTGAGAGTGTCCACTAGTGAAAGAATGATCCCTAGGCCTTGTTTCTAAGCATTGAAACACCGTTTACAACCAGTTCTGCTACATGTTTGCTTGCTGCCATTTTTATTTCAGATTGCAATTACCACTTATAATCATCCATATTACTTGTATTTCACTATCTCTTCGCCGAACTAGTGCACCTATACACCTGACAAGTGTGTTGGGTGTGTTGGGGACACAAGAGACTTCTTGTATCTTAATTGCAGGGTTGCTTGAGAGGGATATCTTTGACCTCTACCTCCCTGAGTTCGATAAAACTTAGGTTATTCACTTAAGAAAAACTTGCTGCTGTTCTACAAACCTTTGCACTTGGAGGCCCAACACTGTCTACAAGAATAGAAGCGTGCGTAGACATCAGGATGGCATGCGGTCCTTGCTTCTTCTTGGCGGCGGGGGGTTGTCGCGGTTGCCGCCACTCCTTGGCGGTTGTTTGCTTCCCCGGCTTCCGCCTTCATCCCGCCTAGGCGGTGGAGGAGGTGATGCTTTACGCTTGTTGTCGGTGCGGGATGCGTCGTCACGTGGCCTCTTGGGAGGCGGTGACTTACGCAGGTCCTTCTTCTCGTCTTTTCCCTTCCCATGGCTACTGGAGCCGGATGGGTCCTCAGGTTGACCACCAGCTGCCTTACAAGCATTGGATTTGGATTCCAACTTGCCTCCTCTCGCGTCCGCCATGTCGGCACGCGAATCAGCACGGGCCTGCTGCTCTAAAGCCTTGTGAGTAAGGATCGAGGCGTAGTAGATCTTCTCGTCCTTGTCGTAGTCTTCGTTGTTGAGGATGTCTAAGGCAGCTGCAGTGTTGAGGACATGGGTGCAGAGGACCACATCCCGTTCTTGTCCTTACGTTGCGGCGCTGAAGCCCATTCGAAACCAAGTCTTTGCGCCGGGGACTTGAAGTTGTCGTTAGGCGGGTGGCGGCCTGGCTTGCTTTTCTTGTCAACCGGGGTTGAGTTGAAAAGGTTGCGCTTAGAGGCTAACCTAGCCGTTATCTTGGCGTTTTCCTCCTTGGCTTCTTCGATCAGTCCTTCAACCTCAGCTTGGGCAGGTACTCTGTTTGCGCCACCAAAGTGTTGCGGAGCTTCTCCAGATCAGCCGGATTGGTGTTATCGTTTACCGGCGTGTGAAGGACTTCTGCTAGTGCCGCCATGTTGCCTGTCTTGCTAGGCTCGCCTTTCTCCAGAATCCTCTACTTCCTCGGAGCCGGCGGGGGCTCTTCGATCTGTGGTTCGGCTGCCACAGCTCCGGCTTTGGCGGCATCTGCTGCCGCTGCCTTAGCCAGATCTGCGTTGGTGACATCCGCCACAAAAACCTGCTGCATGTTGACGGACGAGCCTGTGGCCGCCTCGGAAGGCGGCGGCTCGGGTGCAGGAAAGCACCTTTTGACCCGCTGTTCAAACATGCTTGCAGAGTCTTCTTCGGAGTCAGTGTCTATGTTGACTTGAACAGTAGATCTGGATCCGGCATCCGACATCACCTCGTCCTGCAAAGCAGGGAGGATTGATTCGGGATCATTGTGATCAGGCTGGGAGTCGGATCCCAGTCCTGTCAGGCCGACAAACTGCAGATCAGAATCTGTCGACTCCTGGGAGAAGGCGGATTCGGATCCGTCTGTCGACCAATCCTGCTCCGGGTAGCGGGTGGGCCCGAAAATGGTGTGGTTTTTCGGGAAACCCATGGCCTCGGGAGTGAAGCCGATGAAGAGCTCGATGTCGCCTACTGGCACCAGGGTGTAGGCGATGAGCCCGTCCCTTGCCGGAACGTAGCTTCCGTCTTGAACGTAGCCGACGTTGCCGAATCGCACAGCGCGGCCAACGGCGATGGTGTCGCCGATGCCGCCAAGTATTCCCGCCTGGAACATGACGCATGACGCCTTAGGCCCCACGGTGGGCGCCAACTGTCATCGTATCGGCATCTGAGATAGGAGACGGGGTCCTGCTAGCCGAGCGTGAACGTAGGGCAAGAAGGTGGACGTCGTCGAGGTCGGGATCGAGCAAGGCAGTTTACCCAGCTTCGGATCTCACGGTGGTGGCGAGATCCTACGTGCTGCTATAACTCACTATAATGGCAATAGCCTTGATCGGATTACAATGAGTTGTGAGAGTATGAAAGTATGCCCTAAAGGCGTCCTGATGTCCGGCTTATATAGGCTGCCGGACCTAGGGTTACATGGTGATTACGTATCCGACAAGCATACAGAGACCTAAACCTAGCCGGCAAGTCTGCCGCCTTCCGTCTTGGTCTTGGTAGCTTCATGGGATTCAGTCTTGGGCCTCCTCCTTGCCGGCATCCGCCTGCCTTGGTCGTCAGCTATCTGGGCCGCCCGGTAGGCAAAGCCTTTACCACCACTGCGGGCCATCCTGTACTAGCCGGATTGATCCATGCTGGTGATACCCCTAGTCGGTATATCCCCAACAGTTTCTGTTACTTTTTTTGTTTTCTTTTTATTCTTTCTTTTTTCTGTTTTATAATTTATTTTAATATTCTTTTCCTTTATTTGAAAAATATTCGTTTTTCATATTTTCAAAATCTGAACCATTTTTTGTTTCTGTTTTTTCTGAACCATTTTGAAAATCAGAACCATTTTCAAATATGGAACCATTTTTAAAATCTGAACCATTTTCAAAATCTGAATCATTTTCAAAATCGGAACTATTTTTAAAATCGGAACTATTTTCAAATTTGAACCATTTTTTAAAATCGGAACCATTTTCAAATCGGAACCATTTTCAAATTTGAACCATTTTTAAAAATGAACCATTTTCAAAATCTGAACCATTTTCAAAATCAGAACCATTTTTTCTGATTTTAAAAAATGGTTCCAATTTTTGAAAATGGTCGTTTTTTGAAAATGGTTCTTTTTTGAAAGTGGTTCTTTTTCTAAAATGGTTCTGATTTTTAAAAATGGTTCCCAATTTTGAAAATGGTTTTGATTTTTAAAAATGGTTCTGATTCTAGAAAATGGTTCCGATTTTTGAAAATGGTTCTTTTTTTAAAATGTTTTTTTAATGGTTTGTTTTTTGAAAGTGGTTCTTTTTCTAAAATGGTTCTAATTTTTAAAAATGGTTTCGAATTTTGAAAATGGTTTCGATTTTTTAAAATGGTTCTTTTTTAAAAATGGTTCTTTTTCTAAAATGGTTCTGAATTTTGAAAATGGTTCTTTTTTTAAAATTGTTCTGATTTTGAAAAATGTTCATTTTTAAAATGGTTTCCATTTTCAAAATCTGAACCATTTATTTTTTTCAAAATCTATACATTGAAAAAATTGTACGTTATTCAAATCTATATAATCGGAAAAAAGGAGGAAAACAAAATGCACATACATGCGCTCAGCCTCAGCGTGCATGCTCGTTGCTGTGCAAGCATCGCTCGCTGGACGTGCGCTGGGAGCTCTCCTAGCGTGGTGCTGGGCCAGACCTGGCCCATGTAGCAAGCGAGCCAGAAGGTCGTGCGGGCGAGCTGTATCTTCGACTCGCAATTAGCGACGCATAGGGGAACCCTAGGCTCGGGCTTGCGAAAAACAGGATTGTGGTCGTGGTTGGGTCGGGCCAATTGGGACTAGTCTGGTTTTTTCATGCTCGGCCCGATTTCTATGGCCCAACACTCGGACCGGGCGGGATCGGCGTGAGTTTTCAGGGTCAGACTTTTTTTTAGGCCCGGCCCGACTTTTGGCCAGCTACTCTGACACACCCTCTATATATATATATATATATATATATATATATATAGATGGACAAGGCAACGGCCTCTCAGCGCGCCTGCTACTGTAGTTGCAACAGTAGCTACAGTAGCAAATCCAGGCCATCCAAACGCTGATCGACGGCCCACAGCAGCCCGCGCTTGATCAACACCCGTGCGAGCTACTGTAGCTGCACGGTTTTTGGCGCGAGAGGTGACCCGCTGGACCGGCCGCGTCCGGTTGCCTCCGTTCCCGCACGAAAATTGATGCGCGTCGCAGCCGGTCGCCGCTCGCTGTCATCCGGTCGCCCACCTTCCCGCACGATTCTTGATGTGCCCGTTCCCGGTCGCCTCGCTGCCTCGCTGCATTTTTACAAAAAAACGCCCGCAAAGGACTGGTACGCAAAATTCGGAAAAGACAGGGGCCTCCGTGCAAAAACAACATCACAACTCAACCTCTCTCCTTCTTCTCCCGCGACTCCGGAATCGCCGCCCCCGCCGACGCGCGCAGCCGCCGCACCACTGCTCCCCGGACAAATCGACGCACACGGGGAGCTCGGCCACCGCGTCCTCTCCATCTCCATCCACTCTCGTGTGCTGGGGCGGCCGAAGTCCGCCGGAATCGTCGCCGCCGTGGCCTCCCTCCGACCGCCGCGTTTTCTCGGCGCCGGCGTCGCATCCGCGCGCCGAGCTGCCTGCATTCCACCGCCGAAAAAAAGAGCTCCATGCCTTTCTGCGTTCTAGGGTTTGCGGCCGGCGGCCGCCACCGAGCCCCATCCGCTCCATCGCCTCCCTCTCCCGATCTCTTCTCTCTTCCGGCGGCTCCCACCCCGGGATCCAGCTCACCGAGGAACTCGCCCCACCCTTGCCACCTACGAAGGAGAGGTGGGTGATGGCCTTTCCCCATGCCAAGAAGGGCGAGGATGAGGTGAAGGTGAAGTTCGTGGAGGAGCGCATCCGTGCACCGTCATCGTCGGCCTACTCGGTAGGCTGACAGCTGCACCGAACCGTCATCGTCGGCCTACTCAGGCAAGGACGCTTAGTGGCCTTCGTCGCTGCTGTGGCCATCGGCGTGCACGTCTTCCGGCTTTCCCCGGCGTGGATGGGGCTCTTCTCGGGGCGGGCGGCACGCCGGGCCATCGTCCTGTTCGAGGTCGTCATCTCTGAAGACGCCGGCCAGCAGTGCAGCGGCCTGTCCTCCTCCGCCGCCTCTAGCAGTTGGGAGCACTGTCTTTCATCACCGGGAGGTGAGCTGGTTGCCGCTTGCACCAGTGCTGCTCCTCCCCCGCTTCAAGGTTGAGCTAAAAGTGGAGCCAAACTCCTCCTGTTTAATTTAAGCCATGGACAAAATCATCTATGTGCAGATCCGTTTTATACATGCTTATAAGGTGTTTGATGGAGATCCTAGCTATGATTGCTGTATGTAATATTTATGCTCCATCTAGCTATTTGCAATCTTCCAATTAAGGTACTAGGATGTTAAGAAGAGAGATTTCATATGACCGTGTGTTCTATACTTCTATCCCTTTTCACTTTGTTTGGTTCAGCTAGGCATGAAGCACGAGAATGTTTGAGCAAAATAATACGTGCCTGACTTCCCAATGTCTTGGCCAACGAGGTGATAAGATAAATGAGCAGTTATCTCTTGAAGTTTTTATGTACATCCCTTTTCACTAACAATAACATGTCTTTTTTTGTTTGGTTCAGCTAGGTATGAAGCACAAGAATGTTTGGAGAAAAAAAAAGTGCCTGTAACCTACCAGTGTCTTGACCAACGAGGCAATTATCTCTACAACTTCAAACATGACCTTCCTATAGAGGGAAATTGGGAGAGGATCATGAGACTCTTGGTGAATACCACTTCAAATGCAGGTTGGTTTCATACTCTTACCGTTCTTTAGCTGAAGAGATTGTTCCCTGCTGATTTTTCTAAGGCCATACGCTCACGGCTCATCTACAGGAAAACGCAGTTTGCAAGAAGGTGATGCGGGACCTTCGGTACTGGTTTTCTCTATAGTACCCTGAGTTGTGATGGTACTGTATCATTGTTGCAAACTCGCAATTGTTTTTCCGGGCAAAGGAAATAAAAAACGTTGTGATGGTTGCAGCATAGGTGGCATTTCTCAGTTGTGATCATGCTGATGTTTTATCATTTGGTTACATGGCGATAAATTGGATACATAGTTGTGATGTGCATATCTCTTCTTTAGCATACTTTTTACCAGAAATACAGATACAACCATCTGGCCTAAAAAAATAATCCATCAGTGAAGTTGATTCATAAATCAAACTGAGGCAGACGTAGGATCTACTCTGTAGCCAACCCTGAGTACAAGATTGTTTACATGTATGTATCAGATTAGTCAATCATGTAGCCAACCCTGTAATATTATTGCTCTTAATCAAACTTTAACAGTTCTATATAATGAGAGTTTACGTACAATAATTAGATATATTAATGCTATTTCAATTCCAGTCAAGATGTTTCGTGACATAGGTAATTTTACTCTTTCTTTTTCAGTTTTCTAACCTGGTAGAGGACAACCACAGGGTTATGTGATCGCCTTAGACACAATTCCGAACCTGCTATTCAATCAGATTCCACAAATATGCAGGTTTGCATGGTCTTTTGGTGTACGTTCGGCTCTGAAGTTCCTGTTTGTTGCGAGGTGCTGCAACTCTAATATAAGTTTCTACGTTCGGCTCTGAAGAAGAATTCAGTGTGTTACCAAATGCAGTGGCTAGGTGATCAATTCTTTCATGAAAAATCTGCTGTAATTATCTAATAATGGACAGTGGTTATGTCTAGATAATAGATATACATGCGAATTGTATTTTTAAGCTTTCCAAAAATGAAAGTTGTTCACTTAGAATCTTCGAACATGAACATATTTACCTAGCATAGATTGAGTTGATCATGTGGAGTTTACATGAAAATGGACCACTATCTTTATCTCCAACCAATACTTATATCAGTTTCAGGCATTTGCGTATTGTTTGCCCAGTGCAAGGGCCGCATGTTCTTAAAAAGTTTTTTCTTACGATCCAATATATCATTGAGGATATTTCATGAAACTACCCTTATGTTGTAGCTAGCCATATGTACGATTTTTATGTGCATGCCACCAAATAGTAAAAAATTCTGTGGGTGTGCTAAGTTCGTGTACCTGAAATTTTGGTCTGTTCATCCTCAATCAAGAAAAAAGGTTCTTCATGCAGTAGCCTTCCAACATGTGCATATGCAGGTTCATATTGAGCATAAGATGATATTTTTAAGATATATTTGTAGATTGTTGAAATTATCTAACTTACTGTATTTCATTTGCTGAGTTCTGCTCAAATACATTAGAAAACTCAAATTCTATATACCTTTTAGTTATCCATGAGAATACACACTTGATTACTAATTTAATTTGGAGAGATCATTGTACATGTGTTTCTGAATGGTAAGTGACTTTGCTGCTTTGAGGTGAGAAGAACAGATACGACTTGGTTGTCTGCTGAGGTACAAATTTTTGCCTGTTCTCAAATTGTCATTAGCTAATACATTCCCGTCATTCTCAAAATTAGGCTAACATATTTGGAGGCAATACAATTTGAAACTCTCTGATTTTATAGTCTAATTTTTTTTTAAACGATCAAACGAATATTTAGAGGAAAATGCAAATCCATTTTTTCACTCTAATTATAAATTGATTTTTAATTGAATTAAAAAGATACTCATGTAATTTATTTCCTCTAAATATTGAGTTAAATTAAATATTTAGAACAACACTCAAACATACTATATCAATTCAAATAAGTTAACATGCGTAATTTAAATATTTCCTAAATTGTATGTCATATTATTTTTTCCCCCTTTCCTTTTTTTTTTACCTCACGCAAATTTTGTTGCTACTTTAACTTAAAGAACTATTGCTTCCTATCCATGTAAAGATTTTACAACAATTTCCTAACAACAATTGTTCAACGATACTTATACCGCTAAGATAAATTTAAATTGGAATTTGTTTTCGATATTTTCCAACTATACACAAAAAATGATCTTTATCAGATGAATTTTCGCAAAGAGTTCGGCGAAATATTGTTGTAGGATGTTCAAACAAATTTCTAAAAATTGCTAAACGATACATGTTACAAATTTACGAACGTCTTTCAAATCTAAGCAGTTTGCAAACATGAAAAGAATTCAAATATAAATAACTTCTAAATTTTACTAATTTTTGAAGTCTAAACAGCTAATAAATGTGATTTTTTTTTTGAATTCCAATATGTTCAAAATCTGAACAATTTTTTTAAATGCACACAATTACAAATACGAATTTTAACACACGGGCGCGGCGTGTCGACGCGCCATCTTGCCTAGTACTCCCTCCGTTCCAAATTAATTGACTTCCATTTGTTCAAATGTGGATGTATCTATACTTGTAACATGTCTAGATACATCTACATGTGGGCAAATGAAAGTCAATTAATTTGGAACGGAGGGAGTATGAGCCAAAGCGCCGAAAAGTTCTCTAGCGCCGATCGATCATGCACGCAGAGGATAGGAGGCACCAGACAATTCGAAGAAGAGGCAAAAGATGAAATGAGTGGCATCTCTGCAAGGTTTGCGTATGGTCAGAAAGCAGAACAATAGCCGGTCCGCACACTGGCTTGCAGACGACAGACGATTGAGTTCTTCTCCGTCCGGACTTCTCAAGCATGCGCAGGTACGTGCGTGCTGGTCTCAATCTTCGGGCATGCAAAGTACAGTACTCCGATCTTCAAGAGCGCTCTCGAATGTGATGACAAAGGAGCCCTGAAAAGTTCAGAATCCGTTTGTCTGTCTGTCGACCTCG
Source organism: Poa pratensis (assembly GCA_947311845.1). Taxonomy (NCBI): domain Eukaryota; kingdom Viridiplantae; phylum Streptophyta; class Magnoliopsida; order Poales; family Poaceae; genus Poa; species Poa pratensis. Next base: position 22,984,088 of record CAMZMU010000109.1, read on the forward strand.
CTAGCGGAAGCTGTCCCGCCGTGGGCTTTTGCCCTTTTGGGCTATAGCTCTCTCGACTGTTCTAGCCACATAAAGTGCCACGCAAAAAGGCCCCACGACTGAAGCTGGAGCAGCTTGGAAGGTCCTCGATTGGGGCTGAATTAATTAGCTTCGAAGGTGATGTGAATTGTGAGGTTGTGCGTCGCAATATACGCCGAGAGAGACGACGATGTACGCTGCTGAATGCAAACGTAAAAACAAGTATAGTGACAGGTCGTGTGATCTTAGCCAGCCTCCATGTAATGTACTTACTCCGTAATATATATACGTGCCTCTATGTGGACCTATACGCCTCAGCTGTTTAGCTACCTCTACCTCTTGGATCGTCAGAGATTCACATGGACCCGTGATCGGACCACAGCCCACACCTGTAGATCTGATTTTAAGTTTTTGATTTCGGTTTGAAGTTTCAGAAACTGTTTGAGTATTCACTGAGCGTCAGGAAAAGTTCCTCGGGCCGGTGGCTCCGAGCGATTCAGATGGAACGAAGAAATGTATTGATGCTTGAATGGGCATATGTCGCCCTGTCGTTCTGTGCTTGCGGCATGCAATCCTACTGAAAACAGAATATGCAGAGCAGTGCCGCTGTCCTCCTGTTCCTTTCTACCGGCAATATGTGCAGACAACGAACAAGTGTCCCTGGTCTGATCTGGTAGTACGCTGACGCATAGGCATGGCACGAGCAGCACACCGCACCTGCCAACACACGCGGCAGTTTGAGTCTCGACGAGCATGCGTGTGCACGTAAAGGTCGGCGAGAGCGCTCGATCTCTCTCTCGCGCCCGGCCAGTCGCGAACGCTCACGAGCATGCAGGTACGCGTAGTGTTTGACCCCGTTCCTCGGCTCCTTGTTTAGCATGCATGCATGGACCATCCTGAGGAGAGACAGTATCCAAATAATTTTTGCAGTGGCATTGGCAATAATAACCTTGTATCCGCTACGAGAAAAGTAGCCTGCTTGCAGCACTTAGACGATAAAACTATGACCAAATAACACAGCATATTCCCCTTGGAGCGCCTATCATCTAGACTACCTGCCCAATCAGATAAGCCTTTCGTATTCTTGAAGAAAAAAAAGATAGCAGAAAGAACTCCTGAAAGATTCCCGAAGGTGTAGACCATAAGACATTATGAGGCGCACATAACGCAAAATGCGTTTGACTGCTGACCAATGTATGTCCCTAGGCGCATGAAGATACTTACAAACTCGATTGACATCAAAAGAAATATCTGGGAGGGTAATGAACATCAACAGCTGAATTCGACGAGCTGACAAGAATAATGCCATCCACATACACTAGGGGCCGCGAGACGGGCATGCGATGCACGAGGAGCTTGCTTAATGCCATACAATGCTCAGTGAGTCGACACAATTGATGAGGACGATCCGGATCAACAAAATCTGGGGGTTGATGCATATAGACCTCCTCTCCTAATAATTCATGAGGAATGCATTCTGAACATCAGCTGCCGAAGGGACCATCATAGAGTCACTGCCAATGATAGAAGAAGCCGAATAATTGTTGGTTTCACAACCGGGTTGAAGGTGTCCTCATAATTAAGACCATAATGCGGTTCGAACCCTTTGCCAACAAAGCGTGCTTTAGAGCCCTCAATAGACCCATCAGCATGCTTTCTCACTTTAAAGACCCATTTGAAATCAATAACATTGACACGAGGCGGAGGAGACCAGTTTCCACGTCTCCAATTGTGTAGCTACCTCCCGCTCTTCGATCGTTAGAGATTCACACAGAACCACTGCCCACATGTATATGTGATTGAAGTGTTTGAAGTTTCAGCAACTATCAAGTATTCACCAATAAATGAACAAATAGCATCAGAAAAAGATTGTCCGAGCGGTGGTTCCAGACCAAGAAAAACTGGCATGTCGCCATGTCGTTCTGTGCTCGCGGCATGCAAAATCCTACTGAAAGCAGAGAGCAGTGCGATGGCCTCGTATATATGCAAACAATTAACAAGTGCCTCTTATTTGATCTGGTAGTAGTGCATGGTGTTGTTTTGTAAAATTTCGAACGTTTCGAGGACTATGAACGGGGTCCTTTGTGCCGAAATTGAAAGAAAAAGTGCGGGCTATCTTTTCTGCACTCGCTAATTATTTCGCTCGCCCACCCGCTAATATTTTCGAGGACTATGAACGGGGATGTGTTTTCACTGTTAAATTAAATTGGCCGGTCCCACGATTCACATCCCTCCCGAGAGAGAAATCATATGATTTCAAGCGAATCGCGCCCGGCTAGTTCGCCCTGCGAAATCTATGTATAGTTTGTACTAAAATTTTATACCTTTTTGAAATTATTTTTGCATACTATAGTATTAATGACTATAAATTTATATTATTTATTTGCAATATTGACATAATAGAAATGTTGCTAACTTTTAGGTAATGTTTCCCTTGTTATATAATTTTATGGATTATCTTCCAATAAACTTTCTCATGCTAAAGTTAAGTTGTAGTTTACAACAAAACTTTCTTCTCGGATTATGTTTCAACAATTGCATAAACTATATAGTTTACACATATTCATGATAAAGATATCCAGATATCATGACCTAATAAATATCTTAATAATGCTTTCTAGCACTATATGGATTCGTAACCATATTTAATGTAGTCAAGAAAACAAATTAATTATTATCATGATTCTTTACTGATATTTTCTAGGTAATTTTTTCTTATAAATTAGGTGGGCTAAATAATAAGTTAGAAATATTGTGCACGCCAACTCTATTTTCAATAAATCACTGTTGGTATAACCAACATGCGGATTCTACTACATAGACATTTTAAGTTTGTTGGTTACAACAAGGGACCTGACGGCCCCACTTATCCGGTCCAAAGTTTGACCCCGTTCCGCGTTTCAGCCAGGATACGACCGTGACAGGAGTCACGTACAACTGGATCGACTTATTTCAAAATCAGCCGGGCCGACATGGAGCTAGCACGTCCCTTCGGGACATCCGATAAAATTGGAACGAGACATGGAGCTAGCACGTTACCGGTCGCTGTCGAGGAGGTCGGTCGATGTGCAAGTACAGTTAAACCACCAACGGGACTATTTATGCGAAACGTCTATCTAACGAGCGCTCGAGCGGTTGCGCGGTGCGCGAGTCGCGCACGCAGCACGTGGGTGGGTCCCACCCACGTTGTCTTCTCTCCCCACGTTTCCTTCTTCTTCCTCCGGTTCATCTCCAAATCCCCAAATCCTCTCACCGAACCAGGGCCAGGCCGAGCCGCAGCCGCCGGAGCCGCGGCTGGCCGCGGCGGAGGCGGCGGAGGTGAGGCGAAAACTTAACTTGGGGGTGGTGCGGGGTGGTGGTCCCCGACGACGGAGAAGAACGGTGGGGTTAGAGGGATGGTCGGCGGCGGCGGAGGACCGGCGGAGGCCGTGATTTGAGCAGGGCGGGGCGGCGAGGCGGTCGCGGTAGCGCCGCCGGCCGCGGGCGGCGGAGGCAGGCGGTTCGGCCGGCGGCGGCGGCGGAGGCGAGCTCGTCTTCGGCCTAGGGCAAGGAGTTCGTCTTCGGCGGCGGATCGAGTCTTCGGCGGCGGCGCCGGAACGGCAAGCACGTGCGCTGGCCACGTGCGCCTGTCCGAAACCGAGCGACGGCTCGCGCGCGCGCAAGCTAGCCTTGCCCACTATTATGTGTCTATGTCGACACAGAGAGCCTACAGTTACACGGACGTACGTGTGCTTCGTCGATCGTGGCTCTCGTTTTCGGTGGCGTTGGACCGACCATTTCGTTCGTTATTACAGCGCTTCAGATGTGTAGCTCGGCTATGAACACACGTCCAACGATGGATGGGTCGTCTCCTAGTACCGCACCGACCAAATTAAAGACTTTGGTTGGTTCATGTGGAGTTGTTGCATATGCATGCCTACGTGCGTCCGGGACAGGCAGCACACTCCCCTGTTTGACACCTCGATCCGTTGCACCTGGTCTGGATCCATTCATAGTCTCCCACGTCAGCTGCTACATGGGCCCATACTCCATGGACGCCGAAACAGGGAGGCCCTCTTCTGGACGGCCGAATTTGGTATGGGGCGTGATCCGCACCTAAAAGGATAGGACTAGGCGTCCCCGGGATCTTTCCGTCTGATCCCCGGGTCTAGCGTTTGACACGTGTCCGTTCTGGTCAACCCACGCTCCCCCTCCCCTAACCCCACGTGAACAGTAAAAAAGTTCCCCAATTCCAACTACCAGCGCAACACCGAGGTCGCACAAAGGCGCAACCGCCCATCTCTTGATGCATGGCCTCGCCCGTCGGGTGCAGTTCGCCGTCGGCAGGTAGCGCCGCCGCCGCCGACGGTTGCACCGGCGGACATCGCCGGCAGCACCGAAGAACACCTACGGTAGCAGCGCCGCATGGTCCATGTAGCACCGCTGCACGTCAATTGCAGCAACATCGCCTCCTCGTCGTAGCTCTGGCAGCCGGCGCTGTAGCACCGCCACCGCCGAAGGGAGCATGGGCGGTGGTCGTAGGTAGCACCTACGGACACATACGGCAGCAGCGCCGCGCATGCTCCATGTAGCAAGGTCCCCTGCACGGCGTAGCTCCGGCAGCCGGCGGCGGTACCACGGGCCGGCGTCGTAACAAGGTCAAAGGCATTAGGGCAAAGACACGTCCCCTCCTCTTCGTGCAGAGCCGGGCGGCTGGTCATTTGACTAGCCATACCAACAGGATTTCAATCAACCCTCACACGCACGTGTTGCCAAAGCACCTAATCAATATTTTTTCTTGCTCCCCATGGAAACCAAAGTTCAGAGTACCTGACGCTTTTGTTTCCAAACAAATCCTATACATGCATGCTTCTGATCGATCAGCCTCCTGCGTGCCAAACATCTGGCTTTCGAGCACGTGAAAATTGACAAAATTAACCATTTTTTCAAACTTCAACGAAAAATAACCCTTTTTAAAAAGTATTTCCAAATCTAACCCTTTTTTTAGCGCCCAACAACGGGGCTACAACAACTTGATAGCGCCGCGCTGCGCGCCGCTATGGGCCTGCCAGCGTGGCACCGTGGGGCCCAAGGGCTGGATGTATAGCGCCGCGGCAGCCGGCGCTGCACATACGCGCATAGCGCCTCGAGGGAGGGCGCTATTCGTCGATGACTTAGACCCGCTGCTCGCTCTCGACCTTCATACAAGCAAACGCCCAACACCAGTTCCGTTGTCTGGAAGAAGCCATGGCCGGCGCCGCCCCTCTCCCTCCCTCCTAAATCTCCACCCGATTGCTGCAGATCTGAAGAGGATTTCGTCCCTCCATCCTTCCCCAAGGTATTTCCCCTCTTTCCCCTCAATTTCATCCACAAATTGTGTCGCATTTTCTCTCTTTTTGCAACTATAGGTGAAACCCTATTTAATCCTAGATTCGAAATTTGTAATGAAATTAGGTAATTTTGTTGGTACTATAGCAATTAGGTAGCACTTATAATCGTTGGGAATCATGTGGAGTGTTGATTTTGTAGTTGGTCTTTACCGATGGTTAATTTGTGAGGTGTACGTATGAGATGTGGTCAATTAGTTCTATTAGTAAGAATGCATGCCAATAAAATGTTAATTTGTAAGTGTGGTGTATGCATGAGATGTGATCGAGCACATGTATTCTTGTGAGATGCGGTAGAACATTTGTATTTGTCGTGTATGTTGTATGTGAAAATCAAATGTGCTACATCTAATTAGTTTTAATTTCGCAAATATGTAGGATGGAACTACTTGATGAGCAATTTGATCGTAACCATCGTGCACGCATCATTGTGGAGGAGAAGAAGGTAACAAATATTGGCAATGTTGGTGTAACAGCCCGGAATTTTGTGAACCTAAAAATGTGAGTAAAATTTCCGCTTTTGCCTTTTTGTGCATCATGGCATCCTTATTAAATTTGCTAAACAATAGAATAATTGGTTTGGCACCATTTAAAAACAAATTGCCGAAATGCCATACCTCAATTCAATTGAGTTTGAGAAAAGTGGTGACAAATGAAAATTATCTAAAGCTAATATATTTGTCAAGGAAGTTCCAAGTGTTTCAAAAATAATATTTGCAAACTATTTTGATTTCTAAAATCAAATAAATTGGGAGAAACTCAAAATTGCCTGTGAGCAATTCCTATTTTATTTTCCTACCAAATGAGTTTCAAATAATCTAGAAAAATTAGGAGAGCTTCATATTAATATAAGGAGGCTACACAAATATTTTCATAATTTTTTAGATAGTTTAGAGGCCTCAATTAAATCTCTAAAACCTACTATAAATAAAAGAAAAAGGAAGGAAAGAAGTCCAGGAGTTTTTTCGTAAAACTATCGTCTTCCCTGTAGCTCCAGTGCAGGCATGGCGCCAGTGCCGCCGAGCTCGCCGTGCGCCGCGCGTCTAGGCCCCCCCGCTCTCCTGCCGCTCGAAGAGGATAAGGAGGCCCCCCACGACGCTCTGCTCCTCTCACCCGAGCTCATTCACTCACCTGCTCTCTCTCTCTCCCTCTAGCTCTCTCTTTCCTCTACCATGGCCGAGCTCTAGCGAGCTCGCCGTCGTGCATCGCCGCCGTTCCAGAGCGTCCGGGGCAGATCGAAGCGTGTCACCACCTTCGCCTCGACGTCCTCTACCTCCCCTACTAGCGAATCGAGCCGGGACGCAGTACATCCTCGGGGAAACGAGTTCTTCTTCCGCTCTGGCCACCGCGCTCCGGGCAAGATCGCCGTCGTCTCCGGCCTCCTCCGTCTTCGCCGAGCACATCCACGCGTCGAGGGTGAGCACCCCGTCCTACTGGACATGTTATTCCTCCTCCTCCGCCTTTGACTCGCCGAAGCCGTGCTCGCCGCCGTCGGCAGTCACCGCCATCCGCGACACGAACGACACTGAAGGTTTGGCTTTCAGTTTCGTCAGATCCCGAAAGAATACTTCAAAAACAACCAGAGCTGTAATATAACACCACCACCTCACCATCCCAATGGCAACAGCCACGGTGCATCGCACTGGCGCGTCGCGGGTTCGACTCCCCGCAGGCGCAAAGGCGCAACCATTTTTCTCTTTTTCAAAATAAATTAAGAAAAGGGCAGATTCTAAAAGGCTTTTATAAATTCAATAACTTTTTATTGGTTAATCAGAAAAATGTGTTTAATATACCAAAATGCTTATAAAAATATATATTGTCCATTAACATCATCTGCATGCATCATTGAACAAGATTGCAGTACTGCACTTTTAGAAATTAGGAAACACATCAAGTTAAATATAGGGCTTTAATTTCTCTTGTCGAAATGATTATCTGCACCCCATTTAAATTGCTAGATGTTGTCATAGTAAATCCAGTGCATTTAAAATGTCATGCCATCATGTGTTTGTGCATTGCACTTGCTATGCTTGAGTGATTATTGATTGTGTTCTTTCCGAAGTTTTTATGCATCGATAGATCAAGCCGTCGGGGTTCCACCGCAATACCCCGATGAACCGTATTACCAGCACATTGAACAAGGCAAGCGTAATCCCCCCCCCCCCCCCTCTGAGCATGTCTCATCCTATTTTTCGCAAATATTTTCTCCACTATAATATTGCATTCGGTTCCAAATGTCTTTTGCTTGGATTTGAGTATCCTACTAGTTGCATTAGATACCTGTTGCCATTACCTGTTCCCCTCCTAATATCGATAGGACTGTATTGTTGGCCTGATTTACTTAACTATGCTATGTATATGCTTAGCCATGACTAGTTAAATGCTTAGTCGTCCGGTGGATATTTCATTTGTTGGAACTGTTGGTGGAATGTCCGGATATGGTGGAAAATTGTGTGACATCGATAAACTGCTTAAAGGCGGGGATGAGAGGCCACGGGGGATGTGGTGTGTTGTCTCGTTCTCGCCGCCTAAGTGCGAGTTCTCCGCTTCGACCCAAGACCGAGCGTGCTTCCATCGGTGGGCTATATGGAACCCCCATCGACCAACTAACTTGGGCGGGACTAACCAGGGTCCTCTAGTTTGAGCTTCCATTTGCGCGTGCGTGAAGATGGTGGCCAGGACTGGGATGACGATGGTGGTGTTTAGGAAAATGTGTGGCCACGGGCAGGGTGTTGGAGGCACTGAACCTGTCCCGTCCTCACTGATGATCCTGGGTTAGTCTTTAACAAGGTAAAGGTTATAACCGCTCCCACTCAGCCGGCTTTCCCCGGAAGAGAGCTAATGATCAGGCAATGAGCCGGACGGTACCGGTGGTTAAAAACAGTACACCCCTGCGGGTAAATCTTTTCGAAAAGCCGTGTCCACGGTTATGGACGACTTGGTGCCGGATTCAGAGACCATGGAAAACTTGAACGGAATGATTAAAACCTGAGTACTAATGGTACTACAAGAATGCGAGGTGAGCTTCCTCGAGGGTGGTTCGGGAGGCGCCTCTGTAGATAGGTGCAGTGACTGATGGTGGTTATTGAGGAAGATGATCAAAAGAAAAGAGTTTACTTCTTATCCCCTTTGAAAAATATTCTGATTAGTCGATGCCAGATGTCTTTTATAAAGAAAACTAGCTTTATGCAAAACAGTCATAAAACCTTTGAAAACCAATCATTGAGCTAGTAGCTCTAGTAATCTTGCAGAGTTCATCGAACTCAACGTCGTTTGTTGATTTTCAGTTGAGGACTTCACCAACACTGGAGATGGGTTCTTTGTGCACGTCGACGAGTAGTCTGGGGTTCCCAGGTGGCAGCTTGGGACATCCCGGAACAGCTGGCGCTGGAATGTTTATCTATAGGCCTCTTAGGCCATAATTTGGATCTTGTTGTTTAGAACAACTTAATTCGCTTCCGCATGATGTACTGTTGGGTCTGTGACCTCTGGTTGCTCTATTATAAGAGTTGAACTATAATGCTTTGAGTCATAGAGTCTGTGATGTGCCAGTTGTTCCACAAGTTTTGATCTCTCTATTATGCATTGATAGTTGTGCCTGCGTTAAGGCATCAATCGGGGTGTTGCGTTGCCGATGATCCATTCCGAGCAACGTCTGCCAAAGGTTTTGGCCGGGGATTGGTAAACCCATAACCTCCGGTTGTATCGCTTAACCGATGACACACAGCATCACTATATACTTCAGCGGTCGTGGCGCCACAAGTTGGTATCAGAGCAGGACTGCCTGTAGGAAACCCTTCTATTGGTCGACGTTGAGTCTAGTGTTTGTGAAAATATTTTTAACCTAAAAATGAGTTGTGAAAACCATCTTAGGATTCTTTTTACTCCTTATCTGATTACATTCTAATCTCGGAGCTATCTTACCTCGATTTGAGTTAAAAAGTTTACTTCTCATCTGTTACTTCAAAAATCTTTAGGATCACGGGGTTGGGTTCTACCTTTTGTGTTATGTGTCCGGTTGGTCCCGCTGCGCTACAGTCCGATATCAACTCAGATGTTTACGAACCCTGCTATTCTTACCGAGTCTAATCATTTGTTCCTTTCGTTGGGTTTTAACCGTGGTCTTGAATCGAAGGTCCCGGATTGTGCTGTGATTCTGGTATGTTGAATTGTGTGGGTTGTTACCCATGTGATCGTTATGCCATTTATGATTCTCGGCACATGAAGCTGACCTTTAACCCAAGTCATGTATGTGGTCTGTGAGGTAATGTTCAACCATTTACCACACCTCAGCTGGCTATGTAACTTTAGCTCTCACTTAGCCTTGCTTTAGGTTCTGTCTTGGAACCATCGGGGTTACGACCAGGATTCTCCTAGCGAGTCTCCCAACTATGTTCGTGACTCTGCTGCATCTCTCCTTTTTGGGCATGGTTATCACAATTGAGTAATAACCGGTGCATCTTCAACATCTTAGGATTCTCCTGAGCATGTTTCTTACTCTGATCTGCTTTCCGACCATGTATGTGGTATGTGAGGTAATGTTCAACCATTTACCACACCTCAGCTGGCTATGTAACTTTAGCTCTCCCTTAGCCTTGCTTTAGGTTCTGTCTTGGAACCATCGGGGTTACGACCAGGATTCTCCTAGCGAGTCTCCCAACTATGTTCGTGACTCTGCTGCATCTCTCCTTTTTGGGCATGGTTATCACAATTGAGTAATAACCGGTGCATCTTCAACATCTTAGGATTCTCCTGAGCATGTTTCTTACTCTGATCTGCTTTCCGACCTTCGTGCGTTAGTATGTTCCGATGCAAGTCACTCTCTTGATCCGTCAAGACTTTCCCCTTCGTCTTGTTAGGAGAAACAAACTCCAGTACCTCGTCCACTTCACGGACCAAGTCAAAGTATTGTAATCTGTAGAATAAGGGCCTTGTTTAGCTTTGTTCTGCTCCACCTTAGAGTGTCACACTCGTTTATATCAAGCTATCGTGTTAAGTATCATGATCTTCCTGATGAAGTGATGCTCTTACACTTCGTTACTCTCCGTTTTCCAAGTAACTTGTTAGTCGAGAATGATAAGACGTGAGCAATGTTGCTGCCATCGGATATTCTTAGCAGTTCTGACTGCGCTAAAACCCAGGGACATCCATTGTCCTTCTTAGCAAGATTGGCTAGCCGATCAATAAGAGGAATTTGACTGTGCTACCAAGTTCGTTTCTCTGGTGCCCTTCCTCGGTCAAAGAGCTAGGTTCGTGCCGAAGCTCCCAAGACCACCTCGTTTTGCCTTGAAAGGCATGATTCTCCCTCGAACTCAAGACATACCGGTGGATCGTGATATTCTGGAGGTCTTTCCAGAAGTATCGCCAGGTTGTCACCTGACCGTGATGTTGAGCTTATGAGTAAGCTGGTTCTCTGAACAATTCCTTTCTCCAAGAAAAATCGTGCCGGATGTCCTGAATTATTCGGTTGAGCTTAAACAACTTGGAGAGTTCAAAAAAATAAAAGCTCCATCTGATATAGTTCATTTCCAATGGGATGTCTAGTCCATTCGTGTTGAAGCAAGGAAGTATCTCCTCTTTGGATATGCTACCCTCCAAATCTTTTGATTTGAATTGGGCTATCGTCAAATCAAACTCAGACCAACCTCCTGGATGTGTTAGTCTGACCAATACTTATGCCCCGTTCATGTGACATATGAGTCTGCCGTCGTGGAGTATCTGGATAAGTTTGTTGTTGTGCCCATCAACTACATTCTTATTTTTCCATGTTTGAGGAGATTTATTTTGGATAGTGGGCGTTGGCATTGGAAACTTGTTGGAACTAACTTTGTGTCGTCACAAAGTATGTGTTCTGGAAGTAGAAGTGACTTTCTCTGGTTCATGTGCAATTGCTGAAAGATGTCGCCGTGGATCTGAGTCAATTGTCTAGTTTTCTCGGAATCATCTCAAGTCAATCAGGCATATGCCGAGGATTCGTGTAATGGTATGATGTTAACCCCATTCCTTGAGAATTTCATCTATGCATGCAAGCCACTGATTGAATTGTTCCAGAAAGAGAAGAAGTTCAAGAACTTGTTTGTCTTCTATGGTGTTTTCCCACTATGGACTCAATCGTGTATGGGTGCAAGTAATTCGAGTAGGTGCAGATGTCCTCTGACAAGTTGCTAAGACGTGAGTTCTGCAATCTCGTTCCTCCTTTGGAGTTTGACCTCCCAGTCTAGCTCTTGGGGTTATAGCAAATGTAATCCGTGGGTATCCTTTGCAACAGCTTCCTATTCCTACATGCTGAGTCTGAAGTATCTCTACACCTAACCAGATCTAACTCTCAATCAGAAAATGATGATCGGTGATTTTCGAGAAGTTTGACCTCGATATCTAGAACATTGGGAAGTGTTCCCGATACTAACATTCTCGAAGTTTCTAAGGTTCTCGCGGTCCATCTTCTCGACCCTTCTCCGGTGGCTCAAAATGTTCATCTGCGAGGAATGTTCTACTCAAGCCGTCTAGGATAAGTTACCACTCCATCTGTTGAAATCTTGTTTAACATTCTCCCTCAAAAATTCAAGGCCTTGTGCAAAGTTCATATTCTGAATCTTGGAGAAACAATTTTCTACGATCTGGAACCCCCCCCCCCCCAATTCTTCTGTTACCTCCTGTGTCCCCTAACTGTCAATTCAAGAGTTGATGGAAGTCGCATCCCAAGAGTTGACTAGGGGGTACTCGATCGTCGCATTTTCGTGAAGACCATTCCTTTCCGAGCCGTTCCCCGTCTCCTATGGTGTAGTTGAGCGATGACCTCGAAGCGAAGCCGATGACGATCTTCATGATGCCCTCGATCAACCTCATCAAGAAGAAAGCCACCGACGCGAGAAGATCGTGTAGTACCGTTGTACCCTTTTCCCTCTTTCCTACTCTAAGAATCTCGGGACGAGATTCCTGTAAGGGGGTAGAATTGTAACAGCCCGGAATTTTGTGAACCTAAAAATGTGAGTAAAATTTCCGCTTTTGCATTTTTGTGCATCATGGCATCCTTATTAAATTTGCTAAACAATAAAATTATTGGTTTGACACCATTTAAAAACAAATTGCCGAAATGCCATACCTCAATTCAATTGAGTTTGAGAAAAGTGGTGACAAATGAAAATTATCTAAAGCTAATATATTTGTCAAGGAAGTTCCAAGAGTTCCAAAAATAATATTTGCAAACTATTTTGATTTGTAAAATCAAATAAATTGGGAGAAACTCAAAATTGCCTGTGAGCAATTCCTATTTTATTTTTCTACCAAATGAGTTTCAAATAATCTAGAAAAATTAGGGGAGCTTCATATTAATATAAGGAGGCTACACAAATATTTTCATAATTTTTGAGATAGTTTAGAGGCCTCAATTAAATCTCCAAAACCTACTGGAAATAAAAGAAAAAAGGAAGGAAAGAAGTCCAGGGGGTTTTACGTAAAACTGTCGTCTTCCCTGTAGTTCCAGTGCAGGCATGGCGCCAGTGTCGCCGAGCTCGCCGTGCGGCGCGCGTCCAGGCCCCCCCGATCTCCTGCCGCTCGAAGAGGATAAGGAGGCCCCCCACGACGCTCTGCTCCTCTCACCCGAACTCATTCACTCACCTGCTCTCTCTCTCTCCCTCTAGCTCTCTCTTTCCTCTACCATGGCCGAGCTCTAGCGAGCTCGCCGTCGTGCATCGCCGCCGTTCCAGAGCGTCCGGGGCAGATCGAAGCGTGTCACCACCTTCGGCTCGACGTCCTCTACCTCCCCTACGAGCGAATCGAGCCGGGACGCAGTACATCTTCGGGGAAACGAGTTCTTCTTCCGCTCCGGCCACCGCGCTCCGGGCAAGATCGCCGTCGTCTCCGGCCTCCTCCGTCTTCGCCGAGCACATCCACGCGTCGAGGGTGAGCACCCCGTCCTACTGGACATGTTATTCCTCCTCCTCCGCCTTTGACTCGCCGAAGCCGTGCTCGCCGCCGTCGGCAGTCACCGCCGTCCGCGACACGAACGACACTGAAGCTTTGGCTTTCAGTTTCGTCAGATCCCGAAAGAATACTTCAAAAACAACCAGAACTGTAATATAACACCACCACCTCACCATCCCAGTCGCAACAGCCACGGTGCATCGCACTGGCGCGTCGCTGGTTCGACTCCCCACAGGCGAAAAGGCGCAACCATTTTAATCTTTTTCACCAGCTGACAGGCGGGCCCCACCGGTCGGTGACCGTGGTAGCCAGCACAATCCACACACGTCCAGTCAGCGCCAGCGTGGCGCTCAGGCCCACATGGCAGTGGCTCGGGCTAGCGCTGGCTCGGTGAGAAAATCTCAGATCTAGATCCAGATCTGGATTCTTGCGTCCGGGCCCCACCCGTCAGTGACACTGGGTAGCCCCGCGCTGGGTACAAAAAGTTTCAGGCGATTTTCTGTCAGGCGAAAAGGCGCAACCATTTTAATCTTTTTCACCAGCTGACAGGCGGGCCCCACCGGTCGGTGACCGTGGTAGCCAGCACAACCCACACACGTCCAGTCAGCGCCAGCGTGGCTCTCAGGCCCACATGGCAGTGGCTCGGCTAGCGCTGGCTCGGTGAGAAAATCTCAGATCTAGATCCAGATCTGGATTCTTGCGTCCGGGCCCCACCCGTCAGTGACACTGGGTAGCCCCGCGCTGGGTACAAAAAGTTTCAGGCGATTTTCTGTAAATGATTAAAACTGACAGAAAATCTAAATAAACTTGTAAATTCCATATCTTTTTGAATATTAATCCAAAAATTGGAAATAATATATCAAAATGATCAGGAGAAATAACTTTACCTCATAACATCATTTTCATGTTGAACTGAACACTGGAAATAACTTTTTATTGCAATTTAGTAAAAGGGCAGAATATAAAATGATTTTGTAAAATCCATAACTTTAAAAATAATGGTCGAAAAATTAAGTTTGATATACCAAAATGTTCAGCAAGTGATATACTTCATGTTTCACCTGTTTTCCAAACATGGATAAATAGTTTTAATGTTGTTCAAAATAAATTAAGAAAAGGGCAGATTCTAAAAGGGTTTTATAAATTCAATAACTTTTTATTGTTTAATCAGAAAAATGTGTTTAATATACCAAAATGCTTATAAAAATATGTACTGTCCAATAACATCATCTGCATGCATCATTGAACAAGATTGCAGTACTGCACTTTTACAAATTAGGAAACACATCAAGTTAAATATGGGGCTTTAATTTCTCTTGTCGAAATGATTATCTGCACCCCATTTAAATTGCTAGATGTTGTCATAGTAAATCCAGTGCATTTAAAATGTCATGCCATCATGTGTTTGTGCATTGCACTTGCTATGCTTGAGTGATTATTGATTGTGTTATTTCCGATGTTTTTATGCATCGACAGATCAAGCCGTCGGGGTTCCACCGCAATATCCCAACGAACCGTATTACCAGCACGTTGAACAAGGCAAGCGTAATCCCCCCTCTGAGCATGTCTCATCCTATTTTCCGCAAATATTTTCTCCACTATAATATTGCATTCGGTTTCAAATATCTTTTGCTTGGATTAGAGTATCCTACTAGTTCCATTAGATACCTGTTGCCATTACATGTTCCTCTCCTAATATCCATAGGACTGTATTATTGGCCTGAGTTACTTAACTATGCTATGTATATGCTTAGCCATGCCTAGTTAAATGCTTATTCGTCCGGTGGATATTTCATTTGTTGGAACTGTTGGTGGAATGTGCGGATATGGTGGAAAATTGTGTGACATCGATAAACTGCTTAAAGGCGGGGATGAGAGGCCACGGGGGATGTGGTGTGTTGTCTCGTTCTCGCCGCCTAAGTGCGAGTTCTCCCCTTCGAGCCAGGACCGAGCGTGCTTCCATCGGTGGGCTATATGGAACCCCCATTGACCAACAAACTTGGGCGGGACTAGCCAGGGTCCTCTAGTTTGAGCTTCCATTTGCGCGTGCGTGAAGATGGTGGCCAGGACTGGGATGAGGATGGTGGTGTTTAGGAAAATGAGTGGCCACGGGGCAGGGTGTTGGAGGCACTGAACCTGTCCCGTCCTCACTGATAATCCTGGGTTAGTCTTTAAGAAGGTAAAGGTTGTAACCGCTCGCACTCAGCCGGTTTTCCCCGGAAGAGAGCTAATGATCAGGTAATGAGCCGGACGGTACCGGTGGTTAAAAATAGTACACCCCTACAGGGTAAATCTTTTCGAAAAGCCGTGTCTGCGGTTATGGACGACTTGGTGCCGGATTCAGAGACCATAGAAAACTTGAACGGAATGATTAAAACCTGAGTACTAAAGTTACTACAAGAATGCGAGGTGAGCTTCCTCGAGGGTGGTTCGGGGAGGCGCCTCTGTAGATAGGTGCAGTGACTGATGGTGGTTGTTGAGGAAGATGATCAAAAGAAAAGAGTTTACTTCTTATCCCCTTTGAAAAATATTCTGATTAGTCGATGCCAGATGTCTTTTATAAAGAAAACTAGCTTTATGCAAAACAGCCATAAAACTTTTGAAACCCAATCATTGAGCTAGTAGCTCTAATAATCTTGCAGAGTTCATCGAACTCAACATCGTTTGTTGATTTTCAGTTGAGGACTTCACCAACACTGGAGGTGGGTTCTTTGTGGACGTCGACGAGTAGTCTGGGGTTCCCAGGTGGCAGCTTGGGACATCCCGGAACAGCTGGCGCTGGAATGTTTATCTATAGGCCTCTTAGGCCATAATTTGGATCTTGTTGTTTAGAACAACTTAATTCGCTTCCGCATGATGTACTGTTGGGTCTGTGACATCTGGTTGTAATATTTGCTATCTTTCTCTATTATAAGAGTTGAACTATAATGTTTTGAGTCATAGAGTCTGTGATGTGCCAGTTGTTACACAAGTCTTGATCTCTCTATTATGCATTGATAGTTGTGCCTGCGTTAAAGCATCAATCGGGGTGTTGCGTTGCCGATGATCCATTCCGAGCAACGCCTGCCAAATGTTTTGGCTGGGGATTGATAAACCCGTAACCTCCGGTTGTATCGCTTAACCGGTGACACACAACATCACTGTATAATTCAGCGGTCGGGGCGCCACAGTTGGTTCATACATTTTAGTTGGCATGGAATTTATCGTCTGCACTTGCGTTTTTTTGTAGGTGTTAAAACCAATTCGTCTTAGGTGTCACGAGGTATCAGACCCCGAGAAGATGCCATACGACGAGCGGTACACCCCGTACATCGAGAAGCTCAGACGAACCGGGAAACACACGTCCGCGTACCCGACAAAGAAGGAGGACGCAAACAAAAGCCTGCCAGACAAACAGGCAGATCCAATCGGCGCGTAACGCGTGCACCAACCACGCGGACGTGCCGCCACACGATAGGCCGAAAGGGCGAGAGGGACGCAGATCGCCGGAAACCCACGAGCTTTGTTATAGTATAGTATAATTAACAAAAAACCACACATTTGCCCTTATTTCTATGTTCTAGGGTTTCCTAGATCCACACCAATGCCACCAAAATAGATGATTTCTATGGGACAAGAACAAGAAGGACGAGGGAGAGTACCTTCTTGCACGTAGGGGAGCCGAAATCCACGGAAAAACTTCACGGGGGTGAGTTGGGGAGCAAGAAGGAGTGAGA
The DNA here is from genome assembly GCA_947311845.1 of Poa pratensis. Taxonomy (NCBI): domain Eukaryota; kingdom Viridiplantae; phylum Streptophyta; class Magnoliopsida; order Poales; family Poaceae; genus Poa; species Poa pratensis. Next base: position 23,001,111 of record CAMZMU010000109.1, read on the forward strand.
CAGAGAGTTGGGATCGGGAGGAGGAAGAAAACTGGCTAGGGGTCAAGGGCTGGGCATCCCACCCGCGGCGCCAACCACTTAAATTTCGAATGGGTGTAGCGCTGAGCCGCGTGGAGCTAACCTCAGTGGTGTAGCGCCCCCTTACGTGGAGCTATCCTTCGGGCCATTGGGCCCCGCCGTGCCGCGTTGGCAGCTACGTAGCGCCAAGGCACAGGGAGCTATAAAGTTTAGTGTAGCGCCTCGAGGTTGGGCGCTACAAAAAAGGGTTAGATTTTAAAATACTTAAAAAAAAGGTTAATTTTTGTTGAAGTTTGAAAAAAGGGTTAATTTTGTCAATTTTTACTCCGAGCACCTGCGAACTGCGATGCCTGCACTGCTCGCCTGCTTTTTCCACGTCTCTTCTATAGCTGGACCTTGCTCGCGTGACCCCCTGCATCTGGACCTGCCCATGTGGGCCTCGGTCCTCCTGCACCTGGACATTGCTCGCGTGTCCAGCCCATCAGCTTGTACACATGCAGTTTGCCGCTGGCCTGCTCGCCCGTCGCGTGCAACAACACCACGTAACGCTGGCGTTCCGTCAGGTCGGATCGATCAGCTTGATCCAATCTTGTGGAGACTTCTGCCGACACGTCGTCACGATCGGATCTGACGCACGTATGCCTCTGCTTCCCGATTGCTCCTGCCGCAGTTTAATTCCGTCGCCGTCTTCTGTCGCCGTGACCGCGCCACGAGGAATACGTCGGCTCCTTGGACAAACTCCACGACACCTCTAGATCAACAACTCATGGCCTTCAACCTTGATCTGATACCAATTGTTATCGTTATAGGCACGTAATTGATCTACCGACAACACGAAGCAATCACAAGTTCACAACACGATGACGACACCGAGATTTGTTAACGCAGTTCGACGAAATCGTATACATCTGCGGGGCATGACTACGGGCGCATCTCTCCATTGATACCGCAACCCTGGCCGCACTAGGCGCCGGCACAAGCCGCCGGCTCTTGCGTGTCTGTTGCTATCAATTCGTCATGGGTTACACAACTCGTACAAATATTCGACACAAATACAGCAGAGCCCCTTTTGTCACAGACCGACAGAGACAGGCAAACGACTCTCAACTTTTTCAGGGACGCCATTGTCAGCACCGTCGCCCCTCGAGGGCTCCAGAATATTTGAGTACTGCTGCTTTGTATGCCAGAAAGTCCAAGGCCGACACGCACGTTCGTGCGCACGCCAGTGTGGTTGTTGGCCTGCTCTTGAGAAGTCCTGAAGGTGACGGAGACCTCCATCGTCTGCGAGCCAGTGTGCCGACTGGATGGAATAGCCGTGGTGCTGGGGTAGCTATGGCCTACGGCTCTGGATTGAAAGGCACAGGTTTTTGATCAACTGCTAACGATCAAGACCCACGACTGAAGCACCGAATCATAGCTTCTAGCGTTGGAGAAAACCACGTTTAATTAGTCAGGTTCTTGATGACATGGCAGCACTTTCTCTCGTTAAGCACCTGTGCTAAGCACACTGCATTGATGCCTTAAGTCTGTAATAACCAAGTGGTGGTCGGTCAAAAGCCACGCCTAGGACGATCTAGAATCACAAGTTCACAACGTGGCCCATGTTATACTATGTTACTACTGTCATAATCTCGTTGGTTAGTAGTTTGGATATGAACATCGACGGACCCCCTAGCTAGACAACGACCTGCAGGTTAGATATACCAGTCGAGACCATGTTGGTCAAGCTGGTTTTAAAATACAAAATCAGTCGAAGTCGTACCCGATTCCCGTCAAGATCGTGTATCCAGAAACGGTGTATATACGATTTATCGTTGATTAATGGATGTGATGCGCTTCCATTTTAGGTGTGGATCACGCCCCGTATATTAATTAAAATCCTTGAAAATCATTTTTGGATCACGCCCCCGTATATAAAAATCCATGTTTTTGGAAGATTATATACATGTGCTGATCTGCGTGAATCTGATATTTTAGAGGGGAAATCATTTTTGGCTCATAGGTGTAGATGCACCACCCACACCCACTCCTCCAAAAAATGATTCCCCTCCAGGACACGATGTTTTGCCTCGTGGGTGTAGATGAATCCATTATAAAAAATATTTTATAAATATTTTCAAAATGTAAAAAAAAAAAACCTTAGAAAATGTCCGCCGTCCTCCTCCTTGACGACGCCGCTAGGCCCTGCTCCCACGCCGACCACGCGTAGGCAGAGGGCCCGTCGAGCGGCGGCACATCGTCCAAGGACGCGGCGGCGACGGCCTGCCCTATGGCGTCGTCGTCTGCGCCTGTCTGCGCCGCGATGAGCTCGGCGAGCAGTGGCGACACCTCCGGCTCCGGCTTCACCTTCATCTGCCCCGCTTCGGCGTGAGCAGAGGCGACGAGCGGGAGCGGGAGGAGGAGTTCGCGGACCGCGACGAGGACGAACTCGACCGCGGTGCCCAACGGCTTACCGAAGGTGGAGGCGGAGGAGGAACCGACGTCTCGAGCAGCGATCCGCCGTTGCGGATGTGGTCCATGACGACGTCGAGCGTGCGCCCGGGCACGCCCTAGAACGCCTCGCGCCCGGCGACGTTCTTGTCCCGCGACGGCGTTCCAGGGCCGTCCCAGCGGCTCATCTCCTCGTGGAAGAGGCGCTGGAACGCCTCCTCATAGCGGACGAGGTTGGTCGGGTTCTCCTGGTCCCAGAGCGGGTCCTCGCGCATCTCCGGCGTCAGCTCATGCTAGTAATGCACGATGACGGTGGTGCGGAATTCGTGGTTCGCCCGCGTCAGCGGGCGCGGCACCGGGATGCCGCCGACGGAGGCCGCCCAGCGGCCTGGGGCGTGCATGTCGGGCGGCATCGCGTAGCCGTTCTCCCGCAACGCCTCGGCCTGCTCGCGGAGGAGGGTGCGCGGCGCGAAGCCGTTCGCCACCGCGCCTCCGGTGCACCTCCAGCTTCCGGCTACTCCTTGGTTCGTGGCGGTGGGGGTTGCGAGTGTGACTGGCGATGGGGTGCGAGTTGTGAGAAACGGGGGCGGCGGGTGAGGCTTTTTATGCTCGCCGGAGAGCGGTGGCATTAATGCTGATGCGCTCGAAAAATCGCGCCGCATTGACGCCGCCGAGCAGAGGGACGCGACGGCTCACTAGCGCCCGCCGGCTGTGAAAACAAGGCTGTTGGAAATCGTAGGCAGAAAACAAAATTTTTCCTAACAACGATAACCATAAACTAGCCAGGATCTATACTATGCAGATATACTATACGGAGGGGAACGGAATACATACCCTTGTAGACCGAAAGCGGGATTACGTTCCCGCACAAACGTTGACGATGAAGACGACGTATCCGACCTCAAGGTCGTGTAGCGGAAGTAGACAGCTCCCAGCGCCAAACGATGGCGCCTCGCGGTTCCACACACGTACGGTGTGGATGACGACCTCCGGGCTCCAGATCCAGCAGAGCAGCGGAAGTGGAAGAGTGGATCTAGCAGCACGGCGGTGTGCAAACTATAGAGAGACTTCTCTCCTCGTACGAAGCTCCAGAATCGGAACCCCGTTCAAGGTAGGAGAGAAGGAGAGAGGAATTGTGTGTTTTTCAAAGGCATAGGGGACCTATATTTATAGGAGAAGGGGGAGACCTTCTCCCTTGGCTCCCCATGTGGGACTAAACCCACATGGGGAGCGCGGCCATGGGGGGTGCGGCTGCCCTAGGTGGGCCCCATGTGGCCCACTAGGTGGCAGCCCCCTTTTCCTTTTTCTTTTTTTTTCTTTTCCCCTAATGGGCCTCTAAGGCCCATTTAACTTTTAATGCCTTTTAAATTCGAAATTAATTAAATAAAAATATATTTAATCATTAATAACACTTATTAATATTAGATACATATTATTTAATTCATTCGGACCCCGAAACATATTTCGTGGCCTCCGATCAATCATCGGACAATTACCGGAACACTTCCGGAGTTCCTGTTTCCTATTCTCTCTAAATCCAATCTAATCGTCACCCACCCTTAAGTGTGTTACCCCACGGTTCGGGATCACTCCAGACATGATCGAGACTCTCTCTCCGATCAATCGACTAACAGCGGAATCTGGATATCCATGATAGCCCCTGTGTGTCCACGAATGTCTCTTTATTCGTTTGAACCTGTAGACGTCCAGTTTCAATCTCTTGCCTGGCGATGCTTAGATTGTTGAGCGTCGTTCTCCGGTATCACATTTTACCGAGCTTGACCTCATCCTTGACAATCTATCTTTTCTCGTCTGTGATGTTACATCCCCGTGACCTAGTCACATGCTTGCAAGCTCATTAGATGTAATCTCACCGAGTGGGCCCAGAGCATCTATCCTGCTATGCGGATTGGCAATTCCCGCTATTGATTACTCGCCCCGACTACTTCCTTCCAATACCCGAAAGTGTCACCCTTATTGTCGTGCGTATGAGACATGACGTTAGGTGCGATCAGCCGTATCTTTCAGAAGCAGCGACTTGATATAATCTCACGGTCTAAGATATGAAACTACGTTTCTATATTTTGGGTATGTCCATCAAATCATTCACCCAATGATATGACTCCGTTGTTAACCGGTTAATGCCCATGATCAGGAAACCTTGATCATCTGTTACACAACGGACTAGTCAAGTAGAGGCTACTAGGGACCTGGTTGTTTCTATACCACACGTGTATTATGTTTCCGAGTAATACAGTTATAGCATGGTATTAAAACTTATTATGAACTATTGAGATATGACAATAAAATCTATTTATTAATTGCCTCTAGGGCATATCTCCAACAGTCTCCCACTTGCACTAGAGTACCAATTAATCTAGTTTACAACTTGGTAAAAGCTTGACACCTATAGCATTATGGTGCATGCTCGTCTCGTGGAAGAGGTTGAGTCATCAGATCTTCCCGCATTGAGATCTGTATGTGCTTTGCAACACTTCTATGTCACCTAGTTTGACATCATCCCGTATCTTATGATAACGGTGAAATATATTTTTGTCGATGGAGTGAGACTCTAAATTTCACGCAGCATGAGCCTTCTATTAAGGGAAACCAGTCATGCTCGGGAAAACAGCACAATCCAATCACATTTGCTATTTCCGAAATAGCCATATATTTCTATACCTATGTAGATCATGCGACAGTGCATTCATATGCAATTTCGCAGACTAACCCTTCTATAATAGTGCATTCATATGCAACTTCACAATCTAACCCTTTCTTTAAAACAAAGGACTTCTCCTGTATGAGATTTCTAGCCGTATGGGTCAGTGTCATAACTTGCATCATCGTAAACCTTTTACGGCAAGTTATCTCTTCACTCTTACCCCATACTAGAAAACATATCCTCAGTTCTCTTTAGACACTGAAGGATATACTTAACGTTTGTTCATTGATCCATCCAGGGATCACTCTAGAACCCGTTCTTCAACCAAGAACTTGGGTCACACCAAGTCGAGCTTTCAGTATGATAGAATCTATGTCTGAGGCATAGAGGATGTCGGACATCCAGTTCTAATCAACCATCACTGAAACGCCAAGACAATCTTAATATTTTAACCCAGTCATACAAGTAAGAACTTTTCTTCGCTTGTTCTATTCTGAAACATTTCAGAATCTTAACGTAGGACAATATTCCGACCTAATGTTATTAAGCCCCTTATGATCTATACGAATTATAGATCTAAAGCCTAATACTCTAAACTTCATTCACAGAAAATTTAATCACTTAAATAATCATTCATACTTTACTAGAGGATCTGTATCATTCTCAATATGTCGTTACATATAAAATTTGGAATGACACCTAGCTCCCACTCAAATATGCCTTCCGCATATAAGACAAGGGAATTTACTTTTAGCTCCCACTCAAATATGCCATTCACATATGAGATCAAGAAAAGCTACTTAGCTCCCACTCACTTCTTTATAAATGCAGGTTTCTTCAATTATTTTGGACGACTCCAAAATCTCTGATCACATTATCAAAGTGAAGATTCCAGCTCCGATATGCTTGCTTCAGCCCATGAATGGACAACTGAAGTTTGCATACATGTCTAGCATCCTTAGGATCAACCAAACCTACTTGTTGTACCGATTACAACTTTCCTTAATGTTGCCATTAGGGAACACGGTTTCTTTATCCTCCTATCAATTTCTCAATTGAAAGTAATTGCTAGAACAATCCTAAATAGACTAAGGCATCGCCACTTGAGACACAATCTCGTTGCGGTCAACTTTTGAATTCGTCAAAACTGTTTTATGACAAATCGATCCTTATAGACGGTTGCCTTTCCGTCAGTGTCTATTTTCCATAAAATTCCATTTATTCTTAATGGCCTGAATGCCATCAAGAAAATATACCTAAGTCATTACTTAGTCATTGTACATGGATTTTATCTCGGATTATATATGGCTCATAGCCATTTCTCGGACTTAGGTTCACCATCGATTCTTTGTAGTTCATAGGTATTTTCATGTTCCATTAACATGACGTTTCATAACAAGATAGTCGTAGCACTCACTGCTACGTAACCATTCTCGTATGCCTATGATTTTAGTACGAGCTTAAAGCATCATGATCGTTATCATTAGCTTTCTTTCATCTATGGAGGACGATATCGGAACAGTTTCCGGTATCGGAACAATTTCCGTTGCGTCACTCTGATGTCTAGAGAGGAATTACATTAACTCCGTCTTGCTCTACTTTCTTTCCCACTTATACCTTCGGACAAGAAACTATTTCTTTAGTAAGATATATTCCAGCAACTATTTTGCCTTCTTGTCGTGAGACACGTACCCAACTAATTCTTTAGGTACACTACAAAGATTTATCCATTCTAGGTTTGATCGTATCAAAACACTAAAACAACGAAACGACAATCTAGGCTAAAAGCCATGCCATAACTCATATGGTATTGTCTCCATGGATTTAGATGGTTTCCCTATAATCTAAAGTGAATGTTTTGTTCCTACCACACGACTCTAATGATCACAAAATTCGATAAGAGATTTTATTGATCACACACAATCCAACATTGTGTGATTACGACGTCCTAACACACCATAACATTGTGGTGTTCCATACGGCGTAGTTTGTGAAACCTTTTTCACAAGTCTTTCAATGACATGCCAAACTCATAACTCAAATCCTTGTTTCCTCGATCTGTATCGTAGGAACTTATTTGAATTCATCAAACTTTTCAGACCAGCATTTCATTAAGTTGGATGCCCATACATCTACTTAAATCAATATTGGTAAAGTTTACTAAATAATGATTTCCACTACACGTTGAAATACTTCATTGATCCACACACATCAATTATGTATGATATTTAATAAGTAACACGCCCGTTTCCAGAAAACGGTGTCTTAGTTATCTTTGCAATTGTCTTAAGATCATAATCTAAAGACTCGGAGATCCATCGGAATGGAGCTACTTTATGCTTATAACTTTGACATAATTCAAAACGTGAGTGCCACATGAATGTGGTGTCATTACTAAATTTGTATCCTTTGGCATTTAATGTTATAAATGTTAGAGCTACTACCATGACAACATTCCATTCACGATCGGTGTATGATCATTAAAGATATCGCTCATAAATGTAGGATAACGATTTATCACTAACAGATATGAATGATTGTCTCGCAAGAGGGAGACACACTTATAATGATCATGCTAGCAAGCGATCAAATGGAATTCATTCAAATCAAATTTGATTTAAATGGTAGATACAGAGAGAGTGTCTATGGCCATCACAACATATTCACAACATATTGCCTGCCATCATCAACACACATTGTCTCTTCATCCTTCCAAGCTACTCAAGCAGAAAATCTTGTTTTCATAAAACATGACTAGTATCAAATCTTAGTCACTACTGCGAGTACTTGTTTAGGTAAAACATTCATAACTTGTATATCATATATATACCATCATCATTGATACTTCCGGTGATTCGTTTCATTTCTTGATTCTTCAACGTAATCAAGAATTCATGAAGGTGAACATTCCCCTTTCATGACATAGTCTATGACAAACCATTTGCACCTGGCAACGTTGTCTGTCATCCAGTGATCGAGCTGAGCGAGGCGTTTCAATGTCATCAAATATGACCAATGTCATCAAGTATGACCAACGTCATCATGTATGACCAACGTCATCAAGTATTACTGATGTCATCAAGTATGACTGCCACGTGATCCTTTAATGCAAATGTTCTCTTCCATCTTGGTTGAGCAGAAAACCTGATTTACGGTGGATACAGATCAGCGATCATTCGCGATCTGTGAACAAGCACCCACAGTTTAATCTCAACGGCAGAGATCATAGCATACACTGGACTATAATGAAATCATCCGCACAAAACTCGATAATCTGAATTATCTTTTGTCAGCGGAATCTCCGGTTTTATCTCCTAGCGGGTTTTGTATCGAATAGAGCTAAAAGGTTTGAAACAAGGAGTATCCTCAAGCTACGGTATAAAAATATGAAGTTTGGACCCAACTCTTTTAAGTTTCTCAAATCGCAGGAATGCGCCTAAGTTTAAAAGGAGTATAGAAGAGGTTATCATCTACAAAGGTTTTGCAAAGCAACAAGACTTTTGTTCATAATAAAATATGGGTTCAAGTTTTAAAATAAAACTACCAGAACTCCCACTCAAGACGAGTATCCCTCTCATCGTCTTAGTGATTACACAATCCCCATCCATTATACTACCCCATCGATCTGGCGAATAGCATAACTTCAAAGGTAGACATCGTATATCAATCACATCACTGTATATGACTCGTGCTTAACCTTTCGGTACTTGTGTTCCGAGGCCATATACTGGTATATGCTAGGCTCTCCATAACACCCTTTGCCGTATATGCGTGTGCAACGTGGCTTACACCCACTGTATGCGAACGAAGAGACGAGTGTAGACGAAAGGGATCGAAACCCCAAACGACGTACCCCGTAACGTAGAACTTTATTGGTGGTGCACGACAAAGGGAGAACAGTATTATCGGAATTTTGGGAGGGATCATCTTATATAACTACCGCCGTGTAACTAATATATACATATATATATATATATATATATATATATACACACTATATAAGATGCACACAATCTACATAACATCTAATATGAAATGTAATGCGACATGATATGGTCTCCTCGCGCCGATGGTCTTCTTCGCGCCAATAGTTTATAAACAATTTAATAAACCTATCTTGACCATATCACATTGCCCCTGCAAAATAAAGTTAGACGCTTCTACTTTATCTTTTGCATGTTTTATGTGGCTGCTAGGGCTTCCGCACAAGAACCGTTTCTTACCTACGAAACAGGCACAACAGCGATAAGACAATTGTCTCTATTACACCCCTTTCGGGGCCCTCCATTGTAAGTGCAATATCAACTATTGTAGGAGATACAGACACCCGCCATCCACATATACGGTGCAAGCCGTATGTCAGGTGTGGAACCAGTCTCGTGTAAGCGTACGCGTAAAGTCGGTCCGGGCCGCTTCATCCCACAATGCCGCGATATAAACAAGTACACGCGAGAGGGTAACAAATGTAGAATCGATGCCCACATTCAACATGTGTTCTAACCGTACAGATATATCTACGCATAGATCGGCTCTGATACCACTGTTGGGAATCGTAGGCAGAAAACAAAAATTTCCTAACAACGATAACCATAAACTAGCCAGGATCTATACTATGCAGATATACTATACGGAGGGGAACGGAATACATACCCTTGTAGACCGAAAGCGGGATTACGTTCCCGCACAAACGTTGACGATGAAGACGACGTATCCGACCTCAAGGTCGTGTAGCGGAAGTAGACAGCTCCCAGCGCCAAACGATGGCGCCTCGTGGTTCCACACACGTACGGTGTGGATGACGACCTCCGGGCTCCAGATCCAGCAGAGCAGCGAAAGTGGAAGAGTGGATCTAGCAGCACGGCGGTGTGCAAACTATAGAGAGATTTCTCTCCTCGTACGAAGCTCCAGAATCGGAACCCCGTTCAAGGTAGGAGAGAAGGAGAGAGAAATTGGTGTGTTTTTTCAAAGGCATAGGGCACCTATATTTATAGGAGAAGGGGGGAGACCTTCTCCCTTGGCTTCCCCATGTGGGGACTAAACCCCACATGGGGAGCCGCCGGCCATGGGGGGTGCGGCTGCGATAGTGGGCCCCATGTGGCCCACTAGGGTGACAGCCCCCCCTTTTTCCTTTTTCCTTTTTATTTTCTTTTTCCCCGAATGGGCCTCTAAGGCCCATTTAACTTTTAATGCCTTTTAAATTCGAAATTAATTAAATAAAACATATATTTAATCATTAATAACACTTATTAATATTTGATACATATTATTTAATTCATTCGGACCCCGAAACATATTTCGTGTCCTCCGATCAATCATCGGACAAATACCGGAACACTTCCGGAGCTCCGGAACACTTCCGGAGTTCCTGTTTCCTATTCTCTTTAAATCCAATCTAATCGTCACCCACCCTTAAGTCTGTTACCCCACGGTTCGGGATCACTCCAGACATGATCGAGACTCTCTCTCCGATCAATCGACTAACAGCGGAATCTGGATATCCATGATAGCCCCTGTGTGTCCACGAATGTCTCTTTATTTGTTTGAACCTGTAGACGTCCAGTTTCAATCTCTTGCCTGGCGATGCTTAGATTGTTGAGCGTCGTTCTCCGGTATCACATTTTACCGACCTTGACCTCATCCTTAACAATTTATCTTTTCTCGTCTGTGATGTTACATCCCCGTGACCTAGTCACATGCTTGCAAGCTCATTAGATGTAATCTCACCGAGTGGGCCCAGAACATCTATCCTGCTATGCGGATTGGCAATTCCCGCTATTGATTACTCGCCCCGACTACTTCCTTCCAATACCCGAAAGTGTCACCCTTATTGTCGTGCGTATGAGACATGACGTTAGGTGTGATCAGCCGTATCTTTCAGAAGCGGCGACTTGATATAATCTCACGGTCTAAGATATGAAACTACGTTTCTATATTTTGGGTATGTCCATCAAATCATTCACCCAATGATATGACTCCGTTGTTAACCGGTTAATGCCCATGATCAGGAAACCTTGATCATCTGTTACACAACGAACTAGTCAAGTAGAGTCTACTAGGGACCTGGTTGTTTCTATACCACACGTGTATTATGTTTCCGAGTAATACAGTTATAGCATGGTATTAAAACTTATTATGAACTATTGAGATATGACAATAAAATCTATTTATTAATTGCCTCTAGGGCATATCTCCAACAAAGGCATGGCCACGCTTCCCGCGGCTTTGACCACCGACGGTTGGAGTGGCTGTGCCGCTGACAGGCGTGGCCCGCGCGTCGGAAACCGACGTGGCGACGCGCTTCGCTTCATGGACACCCCAAGCGGAGGGCGCGGGCTAGGTGTGACGGACCAAAATTTGGGTCGCGCCGAACCAAAATCGCATTTGGGCGCCGCGAGTGGGAGGTGTGTTTGGGCGGCCGTTTGATCGCCCCGAGTGGAGATACTCTTACAGTGGGACCCGTTGCGGTTTACGGTCACCGCTAGACACATGCTCTCACAGCACCACGTCACCCTGACATGTGGGACCCACTATCGTTCTAGGCTTTGCGGCAATGCAATCCTACTGAAAACAGAATAAAGGCAGTGGCACTGGCCTCGTGTTCGATTCGATCGGCGATATGTGCACTTGTGCATACAATAAGTCAAGAACAAGTGTCGATCTCGTAGACTGGTACTCCCTCCGTTCCAATTTACTTGACACACATTTGGCTAGAAAGAGATGTATCTAGACACTAAACAAGTATAAATACATCCATTTTTGAACAAATCCAAGTCAACTAATCTGGAACGGATGGAGTAGTACGTAGTACGAATCTGAAGCATAGCATCGCACGTACTCCCTCCCTTTTTTAATATAATATGTTTTAACTTTTGTCCACATGCACATTCATACAAAAATGTGTACATGTTCACTCATTTACCAACTAAACATCTTACACTGTATTAAAAACGGAGTGAGTACATGCATGACGCCCAGCACCGCCGGCCACCCTCGAAGCTGGTGCACACGTACGTAAACGTACCCGTGTCTCGTGTTCCACGAGTGGCCAGTTGGACCCACTTATCCGGTCCAGGGTTTGACCCCGTCCCCCATCTCTGGATACGATCGTGACTGGGATCGTGCATGCACGCGTAGGATCTTGACTGCATTTAAAAAAATTAAAGTCAGCCGGACGGACCGACATGGTGTCACGCTCAGCTAGCACGTTACCACGGGTCGTTGTCCATAGGTCGGTCCAAACTGACTGAGATACAGTTGCACGCACGTGTCGTCGTGGCCCTCGTTTTCGTTGGGCGTTCGAGGTTCGACCGACCATTTTGGTTACACGCACGGTGCTCCATCGATCAGATCGATGTGCAGCCACCAGCCTGCATGCTATGAACACGTACGACGTCGCTGGTGTCAAAATGGACACCTGGATCGCTAGCTAGTCTCGCAACGCGACTCGCACCGACCAATAAATAGTTGATTCAACTAAAGTACACCACCACGTTCTGCTACCTCTCTCCAGAAGCCTCGTTTGAGAGTCGACTCCCGTCGCACGTCGCCGGCGCTGCCGGCCGGCGAGTGGATGGAATAGGAGGTAGGCCTCTTCTGTACATAGTAGTAGTAGGTTTAGGTCTAGGGTTTGCCTCTATGGCATCTGGCTTTATGCCGTATCGGAGCGCTTCGTCGGCGCCAGCGAGCGGCGTCGGTCGATCTGCGATGGCGTGGTCCCTGGCTATGGTGGCAAGGTGCTGCGGGTGGCCAGGAAGGACGGCATCGGCGTCTTCGTCAATAAGCTCGCCTTCTCCTACTCTCTGCTGGACAGGATCCGCTGCTGCTTTCCCCCAATCTGGCCGTCGTGGAGACGGGGGATTTGTGGTGGATTGGTGGTGGCCTGCTCAAGCTTTTTCCTATCCCTCTTTCTTGGAGTTCTTGCGAGCTGGGAGGCTGGCCTCTGGAGGCAAAGCCGGCTCGACATCCTGCATAGATCGGGGCGTGCCCCCCGCCGACGCTCCATCTTCGACGCCAAGATCTTGTCGGCTCCGGCAAGTGGCTAATGCGGCGACTCCAACGGGATTGAGTTCCCAATCGGTTTGTGCAGGTGAATCAGCGGCTGCCTTGCTCCTCTTCGTCCTTAGGAATCGGTGCTACGACGGCGAGGTCAAGGACGGCGGCGGAAATGGTGAAGAAGAAGCTCCCAGGGACGTGTGCGTGTTTTATTTTTTCCTTGGAGTGTTTTCTGTAAAAGAGGGACAGATGGACTGTCTCTGGATGTATCCGGATTTTGTTGAATATTAATCCAGAGTTGGTTGCTTTCAAAAAAAAAAATAGTTGATTCATGGAGTTGTTCCATGCCTACGTGCGTCCGGGACAGGACAGGCAGCACCCTCCCCTGTTTGACACCTCGGCCCTCAATCCGTTGCACCTTTTTTTTTTTTTGAGATATTCAATCCGTTGCACCTGGTCTTTTTTTCGAAACAAGGCAAAAGCTTTGCCTTTTATATTTGCATCTGGTCTGGATGCATTCATATTGTCCCACGTCAGCTGTTAACTCGGAGGGAGTAAATGCATGACGCCCAGCACACCGCCGGCAAGTGTCCAAGGGAGAAGGTCAAGGGCTCGCGACCCACCCGACCCACCCCTAACCCTAGCCGCCGGGCCGCCGCCGGCGCGCGCCGCTCCTCCTCGCCCTCCTCTCCGTCCCCTGCCTCGCCGCCGCGCGGGCGAGCAGGGGATCCCCGTCACGCGGTCGCCTCGAGCCCCTTCTCCCATCCCCTCTCCTCGCCGCCGCCGGACGGCGTCGCCGGCCGAAGGCCGGGCGCTGGCGGCGGCGAGGCTCCTCTTCTCCCTCGCTCATGGATCCCGGCGCGGGTCGGGATAGACGGCGTGGGCGCCGCGTTGTCCTGGGGCGCGACGGCGCGGCCGCCCCGGCGGCGGCGTGGATACCAGACGGACGCCGGGGCCGCGGCCCTGGGAGGCGGATGCGGCGTCGGCTCGGCGGCGGGCGGCGCGCGCGGGTGCTGTCCGCTCTCCACGGTCCGCTAGGGCGGCGGGGGAGCGGGGGTGATGGCTGGTCTTCGGCCGGTCGTCAGATCTGGAGGCTGTGGTCTTTCTCCACCTCGCCTTGGCTCTCCTCTCGCCGGATCCGAGGGTCAGCTTCTCGCTGCCATCTGAGAAGGCGGAGTGGCGTGACGTTGGGTGTGGTGGGGTGTGGGAGATCGAGCGAAAGCTCTGGCTGGTGTTTGCTAGCCCGACGACGGCGACGCCTACGGGCGCCGTAGCCCTCCTTGGAGGTGTCTCGGTGGTCTCCGCCCTTTCTCTGTCTCGGGTGAAAACCCTAGGTCCTTTGGACCGGGCAATGGCGGCGCTTTGGTGTCGTGGGCTCCTTGGAGACATTGCCATGGGACGAGCGCTCCAACGGTTTGGTGCAGTGGTCTACGGACGTGCAGCGGCGCAGGCGGTGCCTCTGCCATGGCCCCAGATGAAGTTCTTCAACCCAGTTGTTTGCAGGTTTCTTCTTGCAGCGGCGGCGGTTATCTCTTTGCGGCGCTCCTTGCCGGCGGTTCGGCACCGTCGAGCCTGGCCAATATTTCGCACAGAGATGTTGTTTACACGGGGATGTGTTTTGACTGTTAAATCGGATCCAATCCTCATCCCTCCCCAGAGAGCAACAAGATGATTTCACGTGGATCGCTCCTGGCTGGTCCGCCTTGCGAAATCTATGTATAGTTTGTACTAAAATTTTCTACTCTTTTTAAATTATTTTGCATACTATAGTATTTACGACCATAAATTTATATAATTTATTTGCAATATCGACATAATAGAAATGCTACTAAATTTAGTGTAATGTTTTTCTTGTTATACAATTTTATGGATCATCTTCCAACAAACTTTCTTGTGCTAAAGTTAAATTGGTGTTTACAACAAAATTGTCTTCTCGAATTATGTTTCAACAATTTCCAGAAACTATACAGTTTATACATATTCGTACTAAATATATCTAAATATTATGACCTAACAAATATCTTAATAATATTTTTTAGTATATGGCTTCATAACCATATTTAATGAAATCTAGAAATTATATTAAATTATTGCCATGATTTTTTACTGATATTTCCTTGGTCACATTTGTGTTAGTATAAGATAGGTGGACTCATTAATAAGTTAGAAATTCTGTGCAAGCCACCTCTATTTCAATTAATCACTTGTAGTTATAATCAGCAAACCTAAATGGTGCAGATTCTTCTACTACATAGAAATAGTATTTAACTATTTTCTTGCCTGAAATGACCCGTTCTATCCCACTTTTGTCCGGGCATGTAATCCTACTTTGATGGGGGGTGGGAGGCTATATCCTTGTAAATAAATCAGTTTGAAAGAAGAAGAAGAAGAAACATATTTTTGTACGGGAAAGGAAACAGCAAAGAGAGACGATAAAATCGAGTCTTTTCCTTTTGCCTAAGAGCGTGGAATAATAGTCGACTAGTCGAGAACTCCAATTTGCGGGCATGCAAAGAACTCCGGATCTTCAGGAGCCCTCGAATGTGAGACAGAGGAGCCCCGAAAAGTTCAGAGTCGTCTGGAGGTCGGTGGATGTGCAAGTCTAAACCACCAACGGGAGTCCGACATAGTGATGACGCACCGACCAAATTAATAGTTCATGCACATATATAATCTTCCAAAAACAAATACTAGTATTTGAATATACGGTGATCCACCTAAACATGGAAACGCATCATTAATTAATCAACGATATCCACCGTTACGTTTCTGGATACAATCTTCACGGGAATCACGTACGACTGATTTTGTCGTTAAAAAATAACCCTCGTTGTTAACTTGTGGACGTTCTCGATAGTCTTTGACACGTGCATTTCGACCGACCATTTTCTGGTTACAGCGCTTGATATATGAGGCGACCCTGCTTACGTAACGTAGGTGCATGCGTGCGTCCGCGACAGACAGCATCGCATCGCATCCACAGAGGTAAACCGGGAGACCTCAAGGAGCCTCCTCCTGCGTTTGGATTCCTGGCCGTCGGATGGAGGAGTTGTGGCGCGATCTGGAGCGTTCGTTTTTTGCCTCACTTATTTCCTACCCAGACCGGTCACTGACGGTGGGCCCAAAATGCGGCTGGTCCCGCTTCACAGAGGCAGAGAGGGTGTGCTCATCGGTACGGTTTTCGGACTCCTTTCGAGGCGTTTATTTTCACTTTTCCCCCTGCCGTCGTGGGGTGTGTTTTCTGCCCGTCGCCTGCTCGGACGGACCGACGTTCTTACCTGATCGGTCGCCGTTCTGTGGCCCTCTTTTCTGGGCTGGTCCACCTGCCGGCGGTTGTTTGTGCCTCGCGTCCGGTAGACCGTCGTTTGTACCCAGGAAATGGCTGGGCCCACGAAAAAGGCTGGTCCCGCCCCACAGAGACGCATGCCTTTGGTGTCTGCTCTGATTCGCGTCATTCGCGACACGGGTTCGACCGAGCGCCACGGTCCAAACCCTAGACGCCACCAACCAATCCCACGCGCGCCTCTCTTCTCGAATCCCCTTCCTGCACGTCTCCTCCGCCAGATCCCCTTCCTTCTCTGAATGCCGCCGCCAGAGTCCTCTCTCCGTCAGCCGCTGTGGTCAGTCCATCCTCCGGTAGAGCAGGTCGCATCGTCGCCATCTCCTTTGCTAGGAGCTCTCCGTGACATCGACCAGCGAAGAATCCCCTGATTTGCCAGATCCACTCCGCGTCTTGCTCCTCCTCCCAGCCAGTCGCGCCGCCAGCGACAGATCCCGCGCCATCGCGTCATAAGGAGGAAGCGCATGCGACCTTTGCTTCACAGCTGCGCTCCATATCTCGCTCTTGCGTTCAGGTAATTCCTCTGTCACTAAACCTCCTCCGCCTCTTCTCCTCCCCAAAGCAGTAGGTTTATGCCGCCGACACACTTCGGCATTTTTGCCCGCACAGGAATGAGCCATAGTTTAATTACAGCAGAGAAATGCGAGAGGACGACGGACGACGATGGTGCCGCTTTGCAGGTTCGTGTCTCTCTCTGGATGACATATTTGCTTCTACCATTCTTAAATTTAGATGGATATATTAGGCTACGATTATATCTGGATGTACTAATATATTCTCTAGCAGGAATTCGTCTCCTCCACACCCACCTGTCCAGATCCGCACTGTGCCCCACCGTGAGAGAGCATAGGGATGGGGAAATATATAAGGCTGAAGTAAGAGGAGAAGATGGAGGTGAGCTGCTGCAGGCACGCCCTTCTCCCCATTGCTCTCTTTTTCCCGAAATGTTTCTGTTGTTGAGCTACGTTTCTAACCCCTCCGCTTCCTCCTACCAAATGTTGTTTCGTAACTGTAGCTCTAGATCCACCGCTGCCTCACCGACTCTGGCCGGATCTGACGTGATGCAAGTCTTCAGCTGCGGTTTTGGTTTAGGTGATGCCCTGGTTGACCCGTGGGGTTTCATTCCTTTGGATTTTTTCTTCATATATTTTGCACGTGGGATCCGATTTCTTGGATTGTATTCTTTATCTCGGTTTTCTTTTCAGTCGCAGGTTTTGTTCTCCTTTTGTTTGTTCCTACACCTTTGTTTCTATGTCAAATTTGGTCTTCTTCTCACTTTCCAAGTTCTTTTGGTGGTCGCTTTTGACCTCTCATGTGCTCTGCCTCTTATTAGTTGGTCGCTTTTTTGTTTGTTTCGGATTGCTTGATTTTCGTTCTGTTCTATGTTCTTTTTTGTCTTCCGTTTTGACAGTTCTTTGATTTTATAGTGCTCTTTGGCTACTCTTAGATTTTTTCTCTTGCTATTTATTTGGTTTTTTCTTTTTGGATCTGATCATCTTTCTTTGTTTTTGATTTCTTCTCCTTTTTTTCATGGATTCTTTTCCATTCTGTGCTCTGTTTTTGCTTGCCTTTTATTCTCCTTTGGGTCTGTGTTGCCTCTTTTCTTTTTATTTGTTTTTCTTTTGGTTAGTTCAATTGGTCCGTCTTTACTTTCCCTGTACTTCCATTTTCATCTGTACTTCTTATTTTTATTTGCTCTTAGGGTTTGGTTCTAATCGCTGCTTTGTTTTTCCATTGAACTCTATGATCTTGCAGCTTGTGGTGTTCCGGCTTCATTGTCTTTTTTGACCTTACCCGGTTGTGACGTTTTTGCCTTTTTTTGCAGGTCGTCGCAGCACTGGAGATTGCTACCTGAAGATTTATGCTGTTGTTGGATTTGGGAATTTGTATCCTTGCTGGTAAGGTTCAGAATCTAAAAGAATAATGCACTGATATAGTTTGATCTGCGATTCCGAGTGCTAGATGAGTTTTGTGAGTGAATCTTACGGGCAGTTGTAGGTGTGAGCTATGTTCTTTACTAAATATAATTTACCTCCCTTGGAGTGTGAGCTACATGATTCGTATGATATTGTTTTTTGGTGTATGCCTAGACTGTGTTTATATTACAGGAATTAGCTTATTTTTATTAATATAATTTAGGTGTCTTGGAGTGTAAACTGCATGTTGTTTATATTACAGAAATTAGGTTGGTCCTGATTCATATGATATTCGTTTTTTGATGTATGTCTAGACTGTGGTTTATGGTGGCTGTAGTTGCCTACATCGACGCGTCGAATTGTATTTGTTTATACTATTTGTCTCTATTTCTTAGTCAACTGATAGAGTTACTGAACACAATAATCATGAAATATATGCTTTGGTTACATAGCTAAATTGGCTTCTATGTTGTGATAACATGGTATCCTTTTTTTATGGGTTTAGTGGTCACCTGGTCTATCTGTTCAGATAGTTTCTCTTTGTTGCAACTTTAGTTTAGTGGCTTGTGGTGGAAATTACTGCTGAGTAGTGCTTACATCCACATGTAATTGTTTCTTCTGGTTTTGTTTAGTTGCTTTGTTGTGATTATCCTGATAAGTTATTCATCTTTTATAGATGTGTCTATCTGTCCTTTGAAAGGCACCAGTTGGCAGCACTGCACTCGGTATCATCGCTTACTGTGTTTATCTCGACTTAATTTCCTTTTTAAAGGACAAATAAACCAGCAAGTGTCTCAAAAAATGTGGGATGCATATTTAAATTTTGTCTGCATCAGTTTTCTGATGTGTTTGTTCTGGTCAATATCCCAAATAATTTCTCTAACATTTAGTAGTAGTTTTGTAATGCATAATCCCTCTAAGAAAAATCTCAAATTACAAGTGTTACAGAAATACAGATATAATAGAGGGCTAGGTGACGGACACTTGATGCTTAGATGTAGTGTAATTTATGGTAGCTGCACATAATAATATATTTGTGATTATCTTGACAGGTTATTTATCTGTTCTCGCTGTGTCTATCTGTGCTTGCAAGTCACGGGACTAACTTTTAGATGCTTTGATACTTTATGTGAGTTAGGATTACTAGATTCTTATTCATCTCAGCGTCTTAATAGTTAAATTGCTACGCTTCTTTTCTTAATGTAGGTCACATGATCACCTTTGCTTTTGTTTCTTCCAGGTGTGTTCCTGTTGCGAGTCCGCGTTGCGTTCGTCTTTCTCTCAGGTATAAAACTTTCTCCGCTCTGTATTTCCTTATTGCTTCTTTTGTGCCGAACACAAAGGAGCATTGGATTAGGAATATTGATGGTGCTGTCTATTTCCAGTTGTGTTATCTGAAAGTTCGTCAGTAAAGAAAGCATTTTTCTCAACCCTATGCTTAGTTACAGTTTCAGGACAGAGCATTTTCTAATTGAGCTAGCCGGATAACTAGAATTTATACCGGTTGGGATTATTATACCTGGTAGCCCATTTAGACCTCAAAACTAAATGGTAGTCATGCAAGCAATGTTGTCAATACCCTGTATACATACCCTGCATTTGTTTGAATCACAGGGTGGGACTTCCTTGGTTCCATTAGCAGCATGGAACATGAACAATGTCTTCTTACAAGCCTAAAAAGATTCTACAAGTATAAATTACAGAAATGCACTCTATTATATGAGGAAAGGACTACATTTTTAGATCTTAGATCAAGCATTACATCCGATGAATGGCACTGGAGCCACATGTAGACTAAACACTATTTTGTTGAGCATCACCCTCTGGACTTTGTTTGCCACCCATCACCTACTTATTACCAAGGTTAGGAAGCATAAGTAGCGGTGATTACAGTCACCATGTGATTTCGTCTGGGGCTTGCCACTTGCAGCAGCTGCTCATATTCTCATGTTTCATCTTCATTTTACGTGCTAACTGACTTTTGTTTCACTGCTTCTAATTGAACTGTAAAGCTTACTAAACTACTGTCGATACAAGCTCATTTGTTGATGAGATTCATAGCCCTATGGATTACCTGATACAAGAAAACTAATCTGATCAGTTGGCCTGAAGTTCAAAGTTTTGAGTGCTCCTCCACACCAAGGATGTTGCCTTTACAAAGAAAAAATATACTTATGATGATTACCACAGTGTTACCCACTAATTACCACTCTGAAAGATGTGGTTGGCGTGCAGTTGATGTGTGGAAGAGCGTCATATTAACTTAAAAGAGGAAGTTCCGTTGATGTTCCATGTTTCTATCTTTGAGTCATTGACATTATTCTGATAGGTTTGGTTAGCTTGGATAAACAGAGTAGTTTTTCTCATTGATATCATTCATCTTGATCACTTCATACTTTGTTGGAATCCACTAATAAATTAAATTTCTAGGTCTCTGCCTTGATATAATTAACCTTGATCTATGATAGTTTCTCTATGTGCCATTGGATGGTTGTTTCCGAGCCGCGCCCCCAAACCGACAAGAAGAAATGTATATATGTTAGCTGCTCCATGTTATTTATTAAGCCTATGGAGGATTGGATCATGGTTGGTTTGATTTGAATATCTCCCTTCAGTTTTGGAGGGTTAATAACCTTTTCAATTTCCTACTCGGTCTGATCTAGACAAAATATCCCATGGATTTTAGACCGTCGTGATTGTGAGTCTGTTGACTTAAAGGTGCAGTATAGTGAGATTATGAGCTTAATTTTCATTCAAATTAGTAACAACTGAGCTGCATGGATCAAGGATGTCCATTAGATCGTTGTCGTACATTTCTCAGCTTTTTGTGGCCTTTATTTCTCTTGCCGTGAAAATATGTTTCTATTTTTCTGCTTATATTATGAGCTTCATATATTTTAGAAACTTCAAACTTGACTATTCTTCTGCTGTCATGTTTCAGGATTTAATGTTATCTGGGCTTGCATACATTTGTCACCTGTGAATTTAGTGAGTGTTAGGTAAAAAAAAGAGCTTGGGCTGTTGCGCATCACATGCAGGTAATATTTATTACATTCAACTTCTTTCTGTTTACAACCATTTGACAACAAGTTAATCTTGAATAAATGTATTTTGCCACTTTGTTTACTGTTCTTTTTGTGAATCATGGTGACATGGTTGGTATGATGTGGTTCGTTTATTCCCTTCCTGTAGTCCATCAAAGACTAGGCCAGCATAGTTTTCAAGCATCAATTTTCTTTTGACTTGGAGCACCTAACCAATCTGCTCTTTGATAGCTCCCTCTATGCCTGAACCTAATTCAATCCTAGCATGTGTAGTTCTGAAGTGGGTCGATACGTTCAGCAAGAAGTACTGTTCTGAACCTAATTAAGAAATTTGGTTAGGTTTGCTCTCAATGGTCAGTTTAGTCTACTTTCTATGACGATTCGATCTCAAATTTTATTTATTTATTCTAGGGGAAGCTGAGAACAACTAAAGTAGCCTGTAGGCGCTGCTGAACCTCTGACCTCCCACACTACTGTATGGATCAACTATAACCGAATGGTTGGCTGCTACTCGAGCTCATGGTTTATCATTACCTAAATGGATCGAGAATCAACCTGCTGAGCTGAGCTCATGGTTTATCCTTACATAAATGAATCGATAATCATATGTATAGATAGTCCTTTTTCATATCCCACGCTCTGTATGTTCTCATTTTTGGGCTTTGATATGTTTTAAGCAATGGTCTAATGGCAACAAAATAACATTTGACAAGAAGGCCATATGAAATAGACAGTGTTACATAGATATGAGTGCGATGACGCAATTTGAAATTGACATGCGCATGATCAATTGTTATGCATGTTGCCGTAAAACAAATAATTTCTTGAATGTGTACAAAACATCTCATGTCAATTATACAGCCTTCATAAAACTACGTACATTGAGTTTGTGTTGTTGAATTGAAACTTTCAAGAATCTTAACAATGTCATGACGAGTTGAGTCATATAGGGCCTGACATAAATAGTATATAGTTTCTTTTTCTCATAATTTGTGGTTCTCATTCCAGGCAGCTCCACATGGACACCGAATGAGAGATCCAGACACAAAACAGAGATGCAGTCGCCACACTATGTGCAAATGTGTGAGTTTTGCAACTAGGAGCTGCATACAAACCAGGAGCTGCATACAAACCTGCAACCTGGAGCATCTACTTATCGCATAGGTGTAGCGCTTCCATATGATTAAGTTGGTCTGCCATATATGATGTTCTTATGCTCCTTTTAATCTTTCTTTTCTATTGTATGTGGGCACTTGAATTTGTATGGCAGTTTTATATGTAAATGTTCTTATAAGACATCCATGTATGTAGAGCTTATATATGTACGGGTAATGTTGGAAGCTCTTAATCTGACATGTGTGTTAATCTGTATGTATGTAAGAGCATTGTGCTTTGCTCTAAACCTATAATGCCACTGCTTTGTATAATACTGATTGACAATCTTTGTCATATTAAGAATGATTATCATAACGTTTTGCAAATTGAAAATTAGTGTCATCGGCGGGTGGCGCGCGGCAAGCCGCGCCAAGGGATCCAGTGGATATGGATAGCAGCACCCTCCCCCTCCCTCCCATGTCCACCCCCGGACGTTCATTCTGGTTTGCCACCTCGGCGGGCGAGCGTTGAAATCGATCCGTTGCACCTGGTCTTTGGATCGAGAGTTCGAGACATTTTGTCCACTTCAGCTCTTGCATGTGGCCCACGGCCCGGACTCCGAAACCTTGGAATGGCCTAGACGGCCGAATTTGGGCAGTGGTTTTCTTAAACACAGCTCCTAACACTCAAGGGCAAACCCACGTCGTATTTTTGTACTAAATGGAATTTTGCTAACTTCCAGCTAATTCTGACCCTTAAAATAAGTTTCAACCAACTATGATCCTTTTCAAAAACGTCATAGGGTTAGGCGTTCTGAAAATCTAACAGGATCTGAAAATCTCAGAAAACGCCATAAATTTAGACGTATCCCGAGCGTGAGAAACGCAAAAATTTCTAAGTCATTTGGGATAACCCATTAATATGACGTTTTCAATCTCGACGCCTGATATGGCGATTCTCAGAGCCTACATGACTGAAAAACGCCATACCAAATGGCTTATCTCAAATGACTTAGAAAATTCTGCGGTTTTCTAGACTAGGATAAGCCAAAGTCTATGGCGTTTCCTAAGATTTTTAGAGGCTCTGAGATTTCAAAAGGCCTAAGCCCATGGCGTTATTGGAGGCATAGGCGCATGTCGCCGCGTATTGGGGGCGCTTTCCCAGCCGTTTCTCCAATTGATTTTAAAAAAGTGAAAACATACGAACTCCACTAGTAGAAAAAACCTTTTTTGCGGCGCACCTAAAAAAAATTCTGTGGCGCACGTTCGGTGCGCCACAGAATTCTCACCACTAAATTTGCAATTCTGTGGCGCACCGGCCGTGCGCCACAGAAAACCGGGATTTTTGTGGCGCAGTTCATAACCGTGCGCCACAGAATTTGTTTTTTCAGATTTAAAAAAAATGGCCCGGAGCCACCGCGGTCGTCGGCGTCAGGCCCGGAGCTGACGCGCATCGGCAGCCTGAAGCGCGCGCAGGAAAACTATGGTGGACGACGAGCCTCATCGCGTTCACTGCCAACCGCCAGGGCAGCACGCGCCGCGGGTTCAAGGTCGGCGGCGGCGAGGGCAGCAACCGCGGCGGGAGGAGCGTCCGGCTGGGTGCGGGTTGTCGGACTCGGCGGTGGCGAACTGGAGCAGCGCGGCGCCGGTGGCGCGGAGGGAGCGCAGGTAGAGCGCGTGCGCGGCGGCCATGTCCCGGCGCGCCTGGACGAGGTGCTTGGTGTAGCGGCGGCGCGCCTTGCAGCGCGACACCGCCTCCTGGCGCTCCAGCCTCGACTGGCAGCACCCCATCGCGCCGCCGGCCGGCCGAGCGACGGATGGATGGGTCAGTCCCTTGCCCTTCCTAGCTGGATGGTAACCGTCGTTTCCACACTTCACTGCGCACTAGCTCCCCAGCAGAAATTTGGAAGGGAGCTGAAAGGGAACGGAGCGGCGCCTCCTTGGCTCTGGAGAGGAGGTGCGGCGGCTCCACCCGAGCAACGCCGCCGTGGACCACGAGAAGGACTCCATCGACGACCGGGACTTTGCGTGTGTGGTTGTGCACAGAGAAGAGAGGAGAGGAGAGAACGTGCGGTTGGTGAAGAGGAGAGGATAAGGCAGAGAGAAGAGTGGCTGTGCGGTTGGTGAGGAGAGATGCGTGGTGGGGGTTTGACCGAGAGGAGAGAGAGAAACTTGGCCGAGATCTGGATCTAGATCTGAAAAAATAAAATTCTGTGGCGCACGAAATGGACATGCGCCACAGAAATGTTCATTTCTGTGGCGCACCAGGCAACATGCGCCACAGAATTGCATATTTCTGTGGCGCATGGGCAGGGGTGCGCCACAGAATTTGCATATTCTGTGGCGCATCTGACACGTGCGCCACAGAATGTGCCCAAAAGTGGCTGACCCGTGCCACAGCTCTAATCGGGTTTTAAAAATATTTACGTATTTGAACGAAATTCAAATAAAAACATAAACCTAGATCTACCAGGCGTTGTAGTTCTCCTAGTTCTTGCCGTCGCAGCCGCCCCCGCCGGTACCGTTGGGCTTGTGGTTGCCGATGTCCTCGCCGCCAATGCGACTAGGCCCTGCGCTGTTGTCGTCGCCGGTGAGTTTGGTGTATGCCTTTCCGGTCTTCTGGGCGTGGTCACCACGCCAAGGCGTTTTCTTCCGCAATTCCTCCATGGCGCGTGCCAACCCCGGCGTATCACCGAGGCCGCGGCGCGGGTCGTGCAGCGCTTGCTGGTTCCGGAGAACGACATCCACCTTTGTTGCCTCCTCCTTCATCTCTGTTTTCGGCTTCTTCGATCGACGGAAGGCCAGCCATCCATGAGACGACGACGACGACTCTCTGCACCCGGTAGGGAAACGGAGATGTTGCCTACAATTTAGACGACCGGCCGGTTGATGGACACAATTAGTTAAGCTAAGCAGGCGCTGTCTCTATGACAGCATAGCCCGCCTGTCGGGTGTCCATGTGGCAGCGCACACGGTTTCAAGTGGCTCCCAATTCGTGGGGTCGGCAGCTAGACGCTTCCTTTATTGATTATAATGAGTTTGATCTTATTATTCCAGAATCAAAGCTTTGATTATTTTATTGGTCTTTGTATTATAAATGAATCAAATGGATTATTGGTAGCGCTGAAAAATTATTCGGCCGCGGCGGACGTAACACATCTACGAGGGGCGCGAGAGGGCGCAATTTTACAAACCGGCGCGCCCAATGGATGTATTGGAAGGTCTATGTGGACGCGAGTGTTTACGTAGCCAATATAATTATTGGAATGGCGACATGAATGGAGATGCTCTTAGGGTTGGTCTATTTAGTAGCTCTGCCCACTATGCCACCTCTACATACCGAGACTAGCAATCACTGTTGCGGAAAACACTTTTCACTCCGGAGTTCCAGTGCCCCTCTTGTTAGAAAAATTGAAAATCATATTTTTTAAGTTTTAAAAAAATCTGAAAAAAATCATGCATGTTGCTAATGATGTATCCCACAAACGTGCAAAATTTGATTTTTGAAATACTTTATATTCTGGGCTACATTAAAATAAAAAATCTTGTATATTTTAGAGATTTGAAAGTATGTACATTTAGATCCACAAATTTGTCATTTTGTGTAGAACAGAATATAAAATATTTCAAACCGAGATTTTGCACATTTTTGGGACATATCATTGAAAATACGCAGGATGTTTTACAGAATATTTTGAAACATATAAATATGATTTTTCTATTTATTTTAACTTATAAATGTGATCTCCAAGGGACCTTACGGCCCCACCTATCCGGTCCAAAAGTTTGATCCCGTTCCGCGTTTCAGGATACGACCGTGACAGGAGTCACGTACGAACTCGAGGATGATTTTCAGCCTGGGCCGACATGCAGCTAGCACGTTACCGGTCGCTGTCGTCGATGTGCAAGTACAATTAAACCGCCAACGGGACTATTATATGTGTCTATGTCGACACGACACAGACAGCCTACAGTTACACGGACGGACGTACGTGTGATTCGTCGATCGTGGCTCGCTCTCGTTTTCGGTGGCGTTCGACCGGCCGACCATTTCGTTATTACAGCGCTTCAGATCATCAGATGTGTAGCTAGGCTATGAACACACGTCCTACGTTGCTTGTGTCAGATGGATGGATGGATGGGTCGTCTCCTAGTACCGCACCGACCAAATTAAAGACTTTGGTTGGTTCATGTGGAGTTGTTGCATGTGCCTACGTGCGTCCGGGACAGGCAGGCAGCACGCTCCCCTGTTTGACACCTCGATCCGTTGCTTGCACCTGGTCTGGATCCCCACGTCAGCTGCTGCATTGGCACACGGCGCATACTCCATGGAACAGGGAGGCTCTCTTCTGGAAAGTCCTCCTGGACGGCCGAAGCGTCCAAGGGAAGGGAGAAGGTCAAAGGCATTAGGGCAAGACACGTCCCCTCTTCATGCAGAGCCGGGCGGCTGGTCATTTGACTAGCCATGTGTCTGCACAAAAAAAAAAAATACTATAGTACTCCTAAACAGATGACATTTCAATATGTCCAAAAAAAAACGATGTAAACCGAGATATTCTATGTTCGCACAAAAATATTCTTGATGTACAAATTGCAGTGCTCCAAAATGAATTTAAACAAAACATTTATTTGTCTTTTTACACATACAGACCCAAAAAATGTCTTTTTTTTAACAAAATTGTATGTACAAATGTAGAATGTCCGGATGTACATCCAATATTTCTTTGATTTTTTTTTATAATGTGTTCATCTACACCCTCCTGGAGGGGAAATCATTTTTGGAGTACAGATTCATGCACATGTATATAATCTTCCAAAAACACGGATTTTTATATACGGGGCGTGATCCACACCTAAAATGGAAACGCATCACATTTAATCAACGATAAATCCTATATATATATATATACACCGTTTCTGGATACACGATCTTGGCGGGAATCGCGTACGACTTGGACTGATTTTGTATTTTAAAACCAGCTTGACCAACATGGTCTCGACTGGCCTATCTCCAAAGATTCGGACAAACTCATGCACATCAAGACTCCAAGGGAGCAGGTTTTCCTACATATATTTTGTAATACTGGCTTCATTATTCCTGACTGGTATTTTGATTTAAATGAAACTAGCCGAGTGACCCACGCATTTGCGCGGCTATATTTGTGATGCATTGTGTACATAAGTAACATTGAATTCCTTTTGTATTCAATGAATTTTTCTCTTTGATGTCCTTTATGCTTTTCTATGATTGTAACATATAGATGGTAACAATTGACATAGAAAAAATTATTTACTAATTAATAACTTATTAGAACAATAAAGAATAAAATTGTGTGTACTCATTTATTCAGATATCATCATTTTCTATAAATATCCCTACGTATATTTAAAAAACTCGTAAGAGCATCTTCATCCGGCCACCCAAAATCGGCCCCCAAACTGTCCGCGGACACGTCTGGGCGTATGTCCGCGGACATGTCTGGACAACCCCAAATGTTGCCTCCTCTAACCGTAATCTCCAAACTTTCGGGCAAACTCATGCAACGTCGATCCACACGTCCGATACATAGCCGAATTTAAGTTTTACATAGCCTAGTTCAACACAAAATAAATAACAAGTTCATACGTAGCCGAATTCAATTTTGGTGGTCGCGTTCGGAGATCTTCTTCATGTGGAGGATCCACTTTGCGCTAGGCTCATCAAAGAGGCTAGCGTCTTGTAACATGAACCTCGAATCCTCCGTATTTACTTTTTCTTTTTCCACCACGAGGGCATCACTCATCTTCTTCTTCTCCAACTCCATTTTGATCCAAGCCTCCTCCTTCTCCAAGTTCAACCTTGCCCTCTCCAACTCCATCTTCTACTTGAGACTCTCCCGATCAAACTCCATTCTTTCCCTTTGGTAAAGCCAAGAAAGCCATATACCGCTCCGCTTTCTTCTCATCTCCTTCCTTCTCCTATTTCTTCATGGTCTCATCTTTGTTTGAGAAGATGTCCGTCCATGTGGCGGACATCTTGCTTGCGGCGCCCTCACGAGCCACCCTATCCTTCTCGCACCTCCTCCCCATCATCCTTTTCCAATTTCCTTGGCTCCCACATCCAGACGGCCCTTCTTCATCATCAAGAGCAATCGGTAATGCATGATGAGCTCGATGCATCGTTGTTCTTCATCTTCTTGGTCGTATTCTTGTGATCATCATATTGTGAGATCCACTTCGGTTTTCCATTCAATTCAAGCCAAAAATGGGCCACGGTGAATGCTTTACCCTCCACGTGATGGTACAAAGTGGCGACCAAACCGAACTAGTAAAACAAGTAGAAACATAGCCGAATTCAATAAAGGGTATTGACTAGCAAAACATAGCCGAAAACGATGAAATCACAAACAATTATGCAATACTTATGGGACTATCAACGTTGACACCACTTTGATTCCTATTGACCGCTTGTGCATGGAAACCACAAAACTTGTTGAAGGATTCTTGAATTGATGCCCACCTATGTTGGAGAGAGCCGACATTGCGATCAGACACAATTGGGTACTCGCCCGGTAGTCGTCCGGGAACTGCCACTGTGACGGGTCCTCCTGCACGTTCGTGGTCGAGGACATCGACCGTCTTGGCGCGACGGCGGGCGGCGTAGGCATCGCCCGCCTGGGCGTTGACGCGGGTGTGGCCATGAAGGCGGGCTGCATTTTCGCCGCCGCCTTCCTCGTGGCCTCCTCCTTGGCCAACCTCACCTTCTCCTTCTCCGCCTGCTCGCGTTGGCGCTGCTTGTCCCGCCTCATCTTCCGGGCGATGGTCTCCGGCTTGAGCTCGGACCCCAGCCGCTGCTCAACATATTCCGATGATAATCCCTTCTCCGTCGACTCCACGGGCTCCTCCTTCGTCATCCTCTCTTCTTGGCGGCGCCGACGACTACGGTCAGAGACTGACAGGGAGATTTGGAGGCTGGACGCGGCGGGAGAAATGAAAATGGGAGGCGGGAGGGGCGCCGGATGACGGGATATTGGGTTCAATTTGGGTGGGTCCACGTTGACAGACCGACGTGGCGGATGCGTCCGGGCGGCCTCAGACTCTCCCCACATATGGGCTAGTTTTGGGGTTTGCCGGACAGCCCGATCGTTTGGGGGAGATTTGGGAGAGACGGTTGGGTGGCCTTTTTCAGCCCCTTCCGTGCTCGGGCTGTCCGCCCGGACGTTTAGGGGGGGGGGGGGGGGCTTGGAGATGCTCTAATACTAGTCAAGGGGGTTGGGATGTAAAAAATAACTACTCCTCCAGAACACAGATTCATGCACGTATATATACGATCGTCCAAAAAGAAAGATATGAATATATGGAGGCTCATCATCAGTTAAGGATAAATCACAGCTAAAGAGTAAAGATTTCTGGTTCCGGATTCTCCAGTGCTCTCTTTATTTAAAAGATTCAAAATCATATTTGTTAATTTCAAAACAATCTGACAAAGTATTGTGTGTTGTCTTTGATGTATCCCACAAACGTGAAAAGTCAACTTTATATTATGAGCTGCTCAAAAATAACAAATTTGTGATCACAGTTTTAAATCTCCAATATATATAAATTTTTGTCATTTTTGTGTAGCTAAGAATATAACGTATTTTTGTCATTCTTAATACTTATAAATTAGAAATATATATAATTTTTAATTTTTATATGGAGGGAGCTCTGTAGCTCGGAGACAAAATGACTTTCCCAAAAACAAAGTACTACTGCCAAAACACAGATTTATGCACACATATACCATCCAAAAACAGAGATTGGAACATATGGGGTGTGATCCACCTAAGCATGGAAACGTGTCATCAATCAAGGATAAATCACAGGGATTCCCTGCCTTAGTTACGTAGCGGAATCGCAGGATGACAGTAAAGATCTGTTGGATGAAGGAAAGAGATTATACGGATACCATATGCAGAGTACGGTATCCATGCAGATAAATGGATTTCCAAGGAAGAGGCAGCCAATTAGGGCGCGAAACTTCTCCGCGCGCCGTTAGGGCGGTGAAAGCTACCGTTTCCGTCGGTTACGACTAAATAAACGGAATGATTACACCGCCAAAAGATATTTTTCATTTTTGAGGGGCAGAGCTTTCCTTCCTTGCCCCACGCAAATCCCTATAAAGCCAGCGCCAATCGGCCCCTAATCCAACAAGCTCGATCGATCTTAGCAAACCCCAAGAAACAGAGCAAAACCTCTCGAAGAATCCACGACACCATGGCTCCCAACCTGACTAAGGCGACGGCCGACCTGCTCGGCGAGGTGGCCGTGGACGGGCTCAAGCCGTCCTCGCGCTTCACGCTCAAGGGCGGCAAGGACCTGGCCGTGGACGGCCACGTCGCCCTCCTCGACGTCCCCGCCAACATCCGCCTCACCCTGCTTCCACCCTGGTGCCCCCCACCGACGTCGCCGAGGCCGGCGACGGCTGCTTCCTCGGCTTCGACGCGCCGGCGCCGGACAGCCGCCACGTGGTGCCGATCGGCAGGCTGGTCGACACGCGGTTCATGAGCATCTTCCGCTTCAAGGTGTGGTGGACCACCCACTGGGTGGGCACCGCCGGCCGGGACGTGGAGAACGAGACCCAGATGGTGGTGCTCGACCGCACCGTCGACCGTCCCTACGTGCTCCTCCTCCCCATCGTCGACGGCGACTTCCGCGCCTGCCTCCAGTCCGCCGGAGCGGAAGGAGACGACCACGTGGCGCTCTGCCTCAGGAGCGGATCGTCGGCGGTGCGGGGGTCCGTGTTCCGGAGCGCCGTGTACCTGCACGCCGGCGACGACCCGTTCGACCTGGTCCGCCAGGCGGCGCGGGTCGTCCGCGCCCACCTCGGCACGTTCGTGCCGCTGGAGGAGAAGACGCCGCCGCCGATCGTCGACAAGTTCGGGTGGTGCACCTGGGACGCCTTCTACCTCAAGGTGCACCCGGAGGGCGTGTGGGAGGGCGTGCGGCTGCTGGCCGAGGGCGGCTGCCCGCCGGGGCTCGTGCTCATCGACGACGGATGGCAGTCCATCTGCCATGACGACGACGACCCCGCCGACGGCGCCGAGGGCATGAATCGCACCGCCGCCGGCGAGCAGATGCCGTGCCGGCTCATCAAGTTCGAGGAGAACCACAAGTTTAGGAACTACAAGGGCGGCCTCGGCCTCGGCGGCTTCGTGCGCGAGATGAAGGCCGCCTTCCCCACGGTGGAGCAGGTCTACGTGTGGCACGCGCTGTGCGGGTACTGGGGCGGCCTCCGCCCCGGCGCGCCAGGGCTGCCGCCGGCCAAGGTCGTTGCCCCCAAGCTCTCCCCGGGGCTTAAGCTCACCATGGAGGACCTCGCCGTCGACAAGATCGTCAACAACGGCATCGGCTCGTCGACCCGGAGCGCGCCGGCGAGCTCTACGAGGGCCTACACGCACACCTCCAGGCCTCCGGCATCGACGGCGTCAAGGTCGACGTCATTCATGTGAGTCTTCTTCATCCGTCGATCAGATTAAATTATGTCGGTAGCTTGTCCTATCTTATGGATTTGATTAGGTAAGAATGTTTATCTTCCATGGATTTGATCTACAATTGTAGAAGTGTACAAAACAGAAGCGGTGCGCGTGCACGTGATTGAGGTTCTCGACCTTTCCCGAGCTACCCAACAAATTGTAGAAAATATATGAAATTGCAACCATTACTGGCCATCTCCTTCACTCTGTTTAGGAGATTTAGCTCTGCCACAAACTGTCCACACTCCAACGGTAGACAATTTCAAGAGCGATCATTTTCTGCTTTTATTATGAAGACCATATCCTGATATTCAATTCTATTTCAACTGTCAGTGACCTGACCTGGACGGTAGGGTAGACAAGCATTTGACATTTGACACCACGTGTTGATGTGTGCCCACATAGTAATCAGGACCACTAAATTGCTAATTACTCTGTAGATAGATGATGATTTTTTGTTGTGACTTCTGAACAAGAAATAAATAAATAAAAGAGATGATCTTGATGATGCTGACATTTTTTTACTGTACAAACAGCTGCTGGAGATGCTGAGCGAGGAGTACGGCGGGCGGGTGGAGCTGGCCAAGACCTACTTCCGGGGGCTGACCGACTCTGTCCGTCGCCACTTCGCCGGCAACGGCGTGATCGCGAGCATGGAGCACTGCAACGACTTCATGCTGCTGGGCACGGAGGCGGTGGCGCTGGGCCGCGTCGGCGACGACTTCTGGTGCACGGACCCGTCCGGCGACCCCAACGGCACCTTCTGGCTGCAGGGCTGCCACATGGTGCACTGCGCCTACAACTCGCTCTGGATGGGCAGCTTCATCCACCCGGACTGGGACATGTTCCAGTCCACGCACCCCTGCGCCGCCTTCCACGCCGCATCCCGCGCCGTCTCCGGCGGACCCATCTACGTCAGCGACACCGTCGGCAGCCACGACTTCGCGCTCCTCCGTCGCCTGTCCCTCCCCGACGGCACCGTGCTGCGCTGCGAGCACCACGCGCTGCCCACCCGCGACCTCCTCTTCCTCGACCCACTCCATGACGGCGAGACCATGCTCAAGATCTGGAACCTCAACAAGTTCTCCGGCGTGCTCGGCGCCTTCAACTGCCAGGGCGGCGGCTGGAGCCCCGAGGCGCGCAGGAACAAGTGCGCGTCCCAGTGCTCTGTGCCTGTCACGGCGCGCACCGGGCCAGCGGACGTCGAGTGGAAGCAGGGCAAGACCCACTCCGTCGTTGACGTCGACAGCGCCGCGCAGTTCGCAGTGTGGCTTGTCGAGGCCAAGAAGCTCGAGCTGCTGCTCCCGGAGGAGACGGTCGAGATCACGCTGGAGCCGTTCAACTACGAGCTCCTCGTGGTGGCGCCCGTCAGGGTCGTCTCGTGGGAGAAAGGCATCGGGTTCGCGCCAATCGGTCTCTCCAACATGCTCAACACCGGCGGCGCGGTGCAGGGCTTCGAGGCCAGCTGCAACGGTGGCGACGAGGTGACAGTCGAGGTGGCCGTCAAGGGCGCAGGGGAGATGGTGGCGTACTCGTCGGCGAGGCCCATGCTGTGTAAGGTGGAAGGCGAGGACGCCGAGTTTGTGTACAATGACGGCGTCGTCACCGTCGCCGTGCCGTGGACAGGGTCGTCATCCAAGCTATCTCGTGTCGAGTACATCTACTGATGAATCTCAAGGATGCGAGGGCTAGGTCGTCCGGGAGCTTTTATGTCCGGGTCGAAATAGTAATTTATTAGTGGGAGCTTGAAAACTGTTTAGGTCTTAATAGCTTTTGGGTTTGTTTTACTTGTTTTTTGTCTCGAGAATTTCATCTATCTGAACTCAATCAATAGAATATCTGCTTTTGGGTTTTACTTTTTTGTCTCGAGGAATTCATCTATCTGAACTCAATCAATAGAATTTCTGCTTTTGGTCGTATTGTAAGTTTTGATGCATCGTGCACAAAGCAAAGAGGACATTATTCAATGTATATACCGATTTGCAAAACTGTGGTTTGTGTTTGCGTATGGCACAACCACGGCATGGAGGAAATCAAACGACAGGAAGACCACCGCACAGCTCGCGCCTCAGTCTTTTCTGTGCGTGCTATGTTGGGTGGATGGATATTGATGTTGTTTGCTCACTGGGTGTTCTCATATTTTTTACATGTCGACCACATCTGAAGACAATTTCAGTTTCAAGGGCTATCATATTCATGGTCATATTTTTTGGGTTCGTTTTACTTGTTTTTTTTGTCTCAGGATTTCATCTGTCTGAACTTGAGCAATAGAATTTCTGCTTTTGGTTATTATATTGTTATAAGTTTTGATGCATCGTACACAAGACAAACGTGACATTACTCAATATATTCCGATTTGCAAAACTGTGGTTTGGGTTTGTCCCTGGTAGCGAGAACTTTAAAATGCCGAGTGTAAACATCCATACAATTACTCTCAATGTTGCAATTCGTGCCTAATACCAATTGTGTATGGAGGGAGTTGTTGTCATTCTCCAACTAGTTTTATCGTTGCTCCTCTAACAGTTTCATATCTTATCTAGAACTCAAGCAAAGAGAGTTGTTGGTTCAGAAAGTGACGAAAGAATGCGTTATCACTCTTAAATGTTGATGCAGTGAGAACTCAAGCAATACGCATGTATCCATATTTACGAAATGTCAAACTTGCTAGCCAACCATCCATTGTTTTTAATGTCAAAATAATTATATCACCTAATTTCACTTCCCCTCGAACTCATTTGAGTCTCCAAATCCCACGAACATATACGAAACCTCTTTTAAAAATCCTCATCCTCTCCATCTGAACACACCCGTCTTTGTCTGGTAGTTTGTTATGAATATGCCTTGTGTTTAGTGGTTGGAAACATGGTTGGAACTGCTCCTTTCATGTTGATTTCCCCATCTCAGGTGCAGCCCCTCTCATGGGTGTTAGAAAAGAAGAGAATAACCATTTGTATAACTCAGCCATTTCAGTAAATTATGCAGATGTTTGGGAGCTTAAAATATCTACAATTAGTAGATGATCATTGGTTTGTGAAAGATGATTGTCGTCACATGTTAAACAAATTAGTAACATGATGATCTGTGCGAAATATATGGTAATTTGCTGACATGATTTTGTGGGTTTTCTTATTTACAAGATCAAACATGTTTCCTCTTTGGTATGTTTATAAAACTCATTTTACATGGATTTAAAAGAAAACTATATCATAGTAGATTCCAAACAGTTATATAGTTGTTGAGTCAACAAAAATAGTTGTATAAATATGTTTGTCTCATGTTGATATGTTTGTTGCACTCAGTTGTACGATTGTTGAGTCAGCAAACTCTAAAACGAACCGTTCTGTTGAAAACACATATATGTGGACCAAAATTCATGTATGAATACAAATATCCACAAAAAAGTTCTCCTAAGTTTTATTATATGGTGTATAATTATAAGAAACACATGTGTTTCTGATACGTCCAAAACGTATCTACTTTCCCGAACACTTTTGCTATTGTTTTACCTCTAACTTGTGTGTTTTGAATACAACTAATGCGGACTAACGCTGTTTTCAGCAGAATTGCCCTGGTGTCTTGTTTTTGTGCAGAAAGTCAACTTTCGGGAAAAACACCAGAAAAGATCGCAAACCTCCTATTTTACCAGAAGACTCACGGAGCCAGAAGGGGAGGCGGGCCCAAACCACATGGTGGCGCGGCCAAGGGCCTGCCGCGCCAGCCTATGAGGAGGGCGCCTCGGGCACCTCCCCGAGTCCCCCTTTCGACTACTTAACCCTTCTGACCTAAAAACGTCGGGGGGTCGTCCACTTCATCCAGAAACATCACCGTACGCCGCCACCATCGCGAAACCTATTTCGGGGACCAGAAACTCCGTTCTGGCACTCCGCCGGGACGGGGAATTGGAGGAGATCATCGCCATCATCATCACCGACGCTTCTCCATCGACCATCCATGTTTCCCCCATCCATGTGTGAGTAATTCCCTGCTGTAGGCTGAGGGGGATGGTAGGGATTGGATGAGATTGTTCATGTAATAAGCTATAAGATCATTAGGGCATGGTGCCCAGTATCCGTTGTTAGTACTTATTGATGTTGTTGCAACTTGTTGAGCTTAATGCTTGTCACTAGGGCCCGAGTGCCATGATTTCAGATCTGAACATGTTATTGTTTCATAATGATATGCACTGTTTATTGATCATACCTGCAAGTTGTATACACATATTGTTGTCCGGAACCCGCGGTCCCAAAGTGACAATAATTGGGACAGCCGAGGGGAATGGCTGCGATGTGAGGATCACATGTGTTCACTGCGTGTTAATGCTTTGCTCCGGTACTTATTAAAAGGAGTACCTTAATTACCAGTAGATTCCCTTGAGGCCCGGCTGCCACCGGCTGGTAGGACAGAAGATGTTGTACAAGTTTCTCATTGCGAGCACGTACGACTATATACGGAACACATGCCTACGTTTACTTAGTACTTGGATGCTTTATCATTATTATCTGCAATGCCTATGTCTTGATTATTATATGAGCTATCTTATCCATGCAGCGCCCGTTCATCCATCCCTATGCCTACAGTGTTTTAATCCTACTGTTTACTGCAATCACTACTGCTGTCTCTATTTACTGCTGCTATTATTTCACCGCTACTACTGCTATAAAACTGTTGCTACTGATAATCTGTGTCGAGCAAGACTATTCACAGGTGCAGCTGAATTGACAACTCCGCTGTTAAGGCTCTCAAGTATTCTTTGGCTCCCCTTGTGTCGAATCAATAAATTGGGTTTTACTTCCCTCGAAGACTGTTGCGATCCCCTATACTTGTGGGTCATCAAGACTATTTTCTGGCGCCGTTGCCGGGGAGCATAGCTTTATTTGGGAGTTCACTTGTGATCTATACTGCTCGCTGAAATTTATTCATCATGGGTAAAGCTCGTGATGAGAGGGTCCATGTATTGCCCTCCACTACAAGAAAAGGTACGACACTTAGTACCTCTGCTGCTCTTGACTCACCATCTGTATTGAGTCAACTTGTTACACCACCACAATCTTCACGTGTTGGTACTACTGCTGAATCTGAAATTGCCTCTGATAATGTTGATGATGCTTCTACTGTGATTGATGAGAATATTTCATTAGGTCCACTTTTAGATGCTGCTATTGCTAAGTCTAAACAACTTGAAAATACTAGAACACCTAATGGAAGTCCTACTACTCCTGTTTATTCACCTGAGTTAAGGGATTATACTTGTGATGATGATCCTGATGAAACTTATGTGGAACTTGATGATGATTTTATTGATAAATGTAATGCTACTACTGGTGCAAGTAATATGAGAAATTTTCTTGCACAACATGCTGTTAAATACAAGTTGTCACCTGATCCTAAGTTTGCCACTTCTCCTATAAACATTAAAGATAAGGATTATGATTTTTCTCTTGATTTATCTCATATATCTATTGTTGAGAAAACTCCTTTTTGTGGCACTAAGAGTGAAAGTGCTGTAGAGCACATGAATGAGCTCTCTACTTTGAGTGGCTTATTTTCTGATGATATTAAGAAGCGTAGCTACTTTGTTGCTAAGATTTTTCCTTTCTCATTAAAAGATGATGCTAAAGCTTGGTATAACAACTTGTCTCCTGGTTCTATTACTAGTCCTACTGGTTTGCTTGATGTTTTCTTTCAGAAATATTTCCCTGCTAGTGCTAAACATGATGCTTTGCAAAGAATTTATAACTTTGACCAGGAAGATGAAGAGAAACTTCCAGAGGCATGGACAAGGTTTTGCTCTCTTATCAGAGCTCGGCCTGGACATGATTTGGAAAAGCATGATCTACTTGATATATTTTACAGTGGACTAACTATTGAATCTAGAGCATATCTGGATAGTTGTGCTAGTTGTGTTTTCAGGAAAAGAACCCCTGAAGAAGCTGAAGAATTATTGGCTAAAATCAGCCAGAATTATGATGATTGGACTCTACCTGCGCCGACCCCCACACCTACACCGACACCAATATCAAAGAAGAGGGGAGGTATGATTGAATTGAATGATGAAACAATGAGGGAGGCCAAGAAGACTCTCATTGAGAAGGGTATTAAATCTGAAGATGTGAAGAACCTTCCACCTATTGAAGATTTGTGTAAGCCAATTCCTCATCCATCCATAATTGAGGTTCACTCTCTCCACAGGTTCGATGAAGGAGATATTCCCTACTCTAAACCACCTGATCAATGCTTAGATGAATTTGATAATTATGTTATTAAGCAGATAATTTTAATATGAGAGTAGAGAATCATTTGCATGAAAATTCTCTAGCTATTAGTAAGTTGCATGATATTGTGGAGAGAACCTCCAATGATGTTAAGATGCTTATTAAACATTTCCATATGGTTCAAACTCAAATTGATCAACTCACTAAAGTGCAACAAGACATGTTAGCCAATGCTTCTAAGGAAAAATTAAAACCTGTCTATGTTAGCACTAGAAGTGGAGCTCATACTCAGGATCCTTTATATCCTGAGGGACATCCTAAAAGAATTGAACAAGATTCTCAACTAGCTGAAAATCCAGTTTCTCCTTCTAAGAAAAAGAAGAAGAAGAAACATAAAAATGTTGTAGAATCCTCTGAAACTGTTAATGATCCTAATAGTATATCTATCTCTGATGCTGAAACTGAAAGTGGTAATGAACTTGATAGTGATAAGGATAAAAATGATGCTCTTGATAAAGAAGTTAGTGAAAAGGAACCTGAAAAGCATACTAAAAACACAAAGTACACTAAGGAAGATTTCATTGCTAAGAAACATGGTAATGAAAGGGAACCTTGGGTTCAAAAGCAAATGCCTTTTCCAACTAAGAAACTAAAATCAAAGGAAGAAGAACATTATAATAAATTTGTGAATGGATGAAACCCTTGTTTTGCAAATTCCTTTGACTGATGCTATTAAATTGCCTCCTTACTCAAAGTATATGAAAGATATTGTTTCTAACAAAGGAAAATTCCTAATGAGGAAATTTCTACTATGCTTGCTAATTATTCTTTCAATGGCAAGGTTCCTAAGAAGCTTGGAGATCCAGGTATACCAACCATCCCTTGCTCCATCAAGAATAATTATGTTAGAACTGCTTATGTGATTTGGGAGCAGGAGTTAGTGTTATGCCTTTTTCTCTTTATAAGAGACTCTATCTTGATAAATTGATACCTACTGATATATCTTTGCAAATGGCTGATAAATCTACTGCTGTTCCTGTTGGCATTTGTGAGGATGTCCCTGTTCAAGTAGCTAACAATTGTTTAATTTTGACTGATTTTGTTGTTCTTGAAATGCCTGAAGATGATAATATGTCTATTATTCTTGGAAGACCTTTTCTAAATACTGCAGGTGCTGTTATTGATTGCAATAAAGGAAAAGTAACTTTCAATGTTAATGATAAAGAACATACTGTTTATTTCCCCAAGAAAGTTGACAAGATTTATGGAGTCAATACCATCTCCAATTTTAAAACTATCAAAGTGGGAAGTATTGATTGCCCTATATATGATCATCAAGAAGGATATCAAAACATTATGATTGGATCCATATCAATACAATACAAGGTAACATGAGTGTTTATGATGTTTAAATCATTTGTGTCATGTAAATTTATTTGGTGCCAAGACTTGATCAACCTTGCTATCAAATGTATTTGCATACATAAAAGAGCTAAACAACATTTCTTTCTTCAACTTTGTTTTACCTACTGTTGTGTTACTGAACTTGCAAAGTTTTAGTTGAAACTGGTCTTTATAAAATTCTATTTCTGCTCTAAGTTTATTATTTAAATATCCAGAAAATGTGCAAAATGAAAGTTTTCAAAAATTTCTGAAAATTATACCATAAATATTAGTTTTTAAAGAGGAATGTGGGAGTGCCTGGAGCTGACCAGGGGGACCCACCACCACCACCCCACCGCGCGGCAGGGGTGTGGCCGCGCCGTGGCATGGTGTGGGCCCCACCTGGCCCTCCACTCACCCATCTTCCTCTCATTTCTTTCTCTCTCCCGACAAACACACCACCATTGCTCAAACCCGTGTTCTTGCTGCTCTTGCTCGAGATTTTTCGATCTCCTTGCTCAGCCCATCTTTGTTGCTGAAATTTGGACCATTTGCTCTCCGGTATGTGACTCCTCCATGTATCCAAGTAGAATTTTGTTTAGTAGAGTATACCTTGAGTATTTTGCTGCTGTAGGTGACTTGTTAAGTGAGTATGCATGCTTGTTCTATGTTGATATAATCAGTTTTGATGCATGTTTAGTCCTCTAGCAAGTCCATATAGTAGTTCCCCTCATTTGTATGCTTCAAAGATAATTTTTATGATATGTGTCAAAAATTTCAGAGGATGGAGGGAAATGAACACCAACTAAATCAATATGAATTGGTGGTTCCTGAGGTCATGGGGATCCATCGTGAAGAAGGAGTGTTCCCATCCTGCTATCCATGCTTGGAATTTATGAGAAGTTCGGGGATCTTGCGTGATTTTCGTACTCTTGTCTCTAATACAGGATTGAGTGATTTTGTAGAGGGAGAACCCTACCAATATGCAAAGTTAACTGTGTCTGTGGTGCAGGACTTTAGATTTGATTGGTCTTCACCTAACCCTATGGTTCACTATAAAATTTACAACAAAAGTGTCCACTTGCCTTTTGATGCTTTTTGTGCAGCAATTAGGGTGCCGCAATGGGGATCACGAGGGAAGATACATGGGCAACCCAAGCATTTGACGGACCTATACGAGGTAATATGTCAAGGAAGAACCTACTCAGATGAAAGCGGTAAAATTCGAAGTATTCAATTTCCATGCATTCGATATTTTGCTTACTTCATTACGAGGTGTGTACTTGCTAGGAAGACTGCAAATAAATTATCCATTCCTGATTTAGCTTTCCTAGCAGCAGCCTTGCAACATGATAAGAGTTATAATTTGGGTGCCTTGATAGCCTTTCGCATTGCTGCCAATCGCGAGAAAGGTGGATTTTGTGGAGGACTCATTGCTTCTCGTTTATTAGCTATGCATGGTGTAGTAGCTCTCCCTAATGATTTGCAGCTTCCTTTAGAGAGGCTCGATTTTGCTTCCATGGGGAGGCATGGCTTTGTTACTAGTTGGTCTACTTTGAATAATCTATCTTATGAGGTGCCTTTTGCCAAGAAGGGGAGGTGGAAAATGGTTAAATCTGAGCGAATAGTCGCTTTGCCTGCACCACGTTTGTTTGATCTTGGTTTCAGGAATGTTTGGTCAGTCACCGAGGATGAATTCGATGCATACTTGAGGGATCATGCCCTGCACACAGAGGACGATGGAGAATGGGCGGCGAGGACTCCACTCAGTTTTCCGGGACTGGGGGCTCGCGCCCCTATCCTGGGAATGCTGGACCCTCTGCCTCATCTTCCTCAGCGGAGCCGGATATTGAGCACACCCAGTATGACCCGCCGGCTTGGAGTTCTACCCGCGTTATTATTGATCTCCACTTAGGCCAAAAGCCTAAGCTTGGGGGGAGGTATATCGACATCTCACTCATTTACATATCATATCTTGTCGATACTTTGTATATCCATGTTGCAGTTTTCTTTCTTTCTTTTTAATTGTTTACCTTTTATTGCTGCATTCCAAAACACAAAAAGACCAAAAATATTTCTGTTGTTTCTCTTCATTTGTTTCTTTAAGTTTCAGTATTAGTTTGTTTAGTTTTAAAATTCGGTTTGTTATTCAAAAATCCAAAAATATTTTGCTTTATTGTTGTTTCTTTTTGCTCTTGTTTCAAAAACTCGAAAACCCAAAAATATTTGTTGTTTCTTTTTGGTTTTGTATAGTGTTTTCAGAGTTGGACAGCCATCCGTGACTCCGATGGAGCTTGGTTTTCATTCTTATCATTCGAAGCAACACAAGTGAAAAAGCAATAAGGATGATCTACAACAACTTGAGTTGGGGTGAGAGGCTGGTATGAACTCCATTTGTTTTCATTTTTGTACATATACTCATCTATGTGAGCATGCTTAGTTGGTTCATGTGAGGTATATGTCATTTAGTGGATGCTTAGTAGTTCTTGTTCTCTCATGATCGGTCCCAATTTATTAATAGTGGTAGCATGTTATGTTGATGTTTGCTTGCATTGTTCTATTCATAGAGGGTATGACATTGTGGTATCCTCCTCTGAAGAATTCATTTGAATTGACTTGGCACATGCTCATGCATGCGTATGACTGAAAAACAAAAGTCAATTAAGCCTTGATGATTTATTTTGACTCAGAGTTCTTGTATCACTTTTATGTCTCAATTAATTTCATTTTGTCGCAAGCATGATTATGACGGTTATTGCTCTCTTGATTGTCGCTTCCCAGTCTATTGCTAGCCTTCACTTGTACTGAGCGGGAATGCTGCTCGTGCTTCCAAAACCATGAAAACCAAGTTATTCCAAAGTGTCCACCATAAATACCTATGCATGGCATTTCGAACCATTCAAGTAAATTTTCATGTGCTACCTTTAAAACCTTCAAAGTACTTCTCAATTTGTGTCAATGTTTTATAGCTCATGAGGAAGTATGTGGTGTTTTATCTTTCAATCTTGTCATTTACTTCTGACAGACTTTCACCAATGGACTAGTGGCATATACATCCGCTTATCCAATAATTTTGCAAAAAGAGCTGGCAACGGGGTGCCCAGCCCCAATTAATTACAACTTTCATTAATAATTCTCTTCACATGTTTTGCCCTGATTTATCAGTAAGCAACTTAATTTTGCAATAGACACTCCTCCATGGTATGTGAATGTTGGAAGGCACCCGAGGATTCGGTTAGCCATGGCTTGTGCAAGCAAAGGTTGGGGGGAGTGTCACCCATAATGAAACTAAAATACATGTGTAAACAAAAGAGAAGAGGGATGATCTACCTTGCTGGTAGAAATAACGTCCTTCATGGGAGCCGCTCTTGAAAGTCTGGTTGACAAGGGGGTTAGAGTACCCACTACCATTCGTTGACAACAACAAACACTTCCCAAAACAATTTTGCTTCTGTTTTAAAAATGAAAAGCTCTAGCACATGATAATCTCTGCTTCCCTCTGCGAAGGGCCAATCTTTTACTTTCATGTTGAGTCACCATCCTTTCTTTGAGCACTTTCTCGAGAGCATAGTTGTCATTCTTAGTGTAATGTGCTTGTCCCAGAATGTGGTTAACTATGATATAACTTTGATGCTTTTATCTTTGATATCTTTGATTCTAGTCTTCCCATGAACTTCAGAGGTGCCTGGGCATTTATGTTTTGCTGTACAAAAACGGGCAAGCGAGATACCATCTTGTCATATCCTATTATGAGCATTACAATCTTGTGAATTAATATGTTTCATGTTTGTTGCTATTAGTATGTTGGTATCTTTTCATAGTTTACATGCCTATTGAGTGACATTATTTGCATTTGCCTCATCTTGAATTGCTTAAGCATTTGTACATATAGTGAGAATATATGCATCATATGAAGCAAATGTGTTCGTGAAAGTCTTTTATCGCACTCAGTTGTTAACTGAATTGCTTGAGGACAAGCAATAAGCTAAGCTTGGGGGGAGTTGATACGTCCAAAACGTATCTACTTTCCCGAACACTTTTGCTATTGTTTTACCTCTAACTTGTGTGTTTTGAATACAACTAATGCGGACTAACGCTGTTTTCAGCAGAATTGCCCTGGTGTCTTGTTTTTGTGCAGAAAGTCAACTTTCGGGAAAAACACCAGAAAAGATCGCAAACCTCCTATTTTACCAGAAGACTCACGGAGCCAGAAGGGGAGGCGGAGATGGGCCACGAGTGGCCCAAACCACATGGTGGCGCGGCCAAGGGGCCTGCCGCGCCAGCCTATGAGGAGGGCGCCTCGGGCACCTCCCCGAGTCCCCCTTTCGACTACTTAACCCTTCTGACCTAAAAACGTCGGGGGG
Organism: Poa pratensis; assembly: GCA_947311845.1. Lineage (NCBI taxonomy): Eukaryota > Viridiplantae > Streptophyta > Magnoliopsida > Poales > Poaceae > Poa > Poa pratensis. The sequence continues at coordinate 23,045,063 of CAMZMU010000109.1, forward strand.
TCGTCCACTTCATCCAGAAACATCACCGTACGCCGCCACCATCGCGAAACCTATTTCGGGGACCAGAAACTCCGTTCTGGCACTCCGCCGGGACGGGGAATTGGAGGAGATCATCGCCATCATCATCACCGACGCTTCTCCATCGACCATCCATGTTTCCCCCATCCATGTGTGAGTAATTCCCTGCTGTAGGCTGAGGGGGATGGTAGGGATTGGATGAGATTGTTCATGTAATAAGCTATAAGATCATTAGGGCATGGTGCCCAGTATCCGTTGTTAGTACTTATTGATGTTGTTGCAACTTGTTGAGCTTAATGCTTGTCACTAGGGCCCGAGTGCCATGATTTCAGATCTGAACATGTTATTGTTTCATAATGATATGCACTGTTTATTGATCATACCTGCAAGTTGTATACACATATTGTTGTCCGGAACCCGCGGTCCCAAAGTGACAATAATTGGGACAGCCGAGGGGAATGGCTGCGATGTGAGGATCACATGTGTTCACTGCGTGTTAATGCTTTGCTCCGGTACTTATTAAAAGGAGTACCTTAATTACCAGTAGATTCCCTTGAGGCCCGGCTGCCACCGGCTGGTAGGACAGAAGATGTTGTACAAGTTTCTCATTGCGAGCACGTACGACTATATACGGAACACATGCCTACGTTTACTTAGTACTTGGATGCTTTATCATTATTATCTGCAATGCCTATGTCTTGATTATTATATGAGCTATCTTATCCATGCAGCGCCCGTTCATCCATCCCTATGCCTACAGTGTTTTAATCCTACTGTTTACTGCAATCACTACTGCTGTCTCTATTTACTGCTGCTGTTATTTCACCGCTACTACTGCTATAAAACTGTTGCTACTGATAATCTGTGTCGAGCAAGACTATTCACAGGTGCAGCTGAATTGACAACTCCGCTGTTAAGGCTCTCAAGTATTCTTTGGCTCCCCTTGTGTCGAATCAATAAATTGGGTTTTACTTCCCTCGAAGACTGTTGCGATCCCCTATACTTGTGGGTCATCAAGACTATTTTCTGGCGCCGTTGCCGGAGAGCATAGCTTTATTTGGGAGTTCACTTGTGATCTACACTGCTCGCAGTAAGGATATGAATATTTATATTTTTTACAACTATCCAAGCAAGAAAAATGTTGGCTGCAAATCAACCACCATGTGCCTTTATATAAAAGAGTTATACAACATGGATACTACCTAGCTGGTTTCGTATAGTTTTTTCTTAGATGGTTCCAATATATTTTATGGAGGAACTGACATGTTTGGCATGATAGTTGTAGGTTTTGCTGTAATGTTGATTCATGCAATGCAGCATAATCCTTTTTTCCTAAGGAATTGTTTTAATGGCTCAAAAAATGTTCAAATGTGCTTTTTTTCAATAGTTAGATGCATTAGATAGAGCGAGTAGTGTTCGAGTTTATTCATACTAGTGTTCGAATTTATTCATACGCTACATATTAGTGTAGATTTGGAAACACGATCTTAGGTGCTTATGTGATATACTCTGTACCTTAGAAGGAGTAATTGCGGGAGGCTGATGATATGCGAGAGAAAGAGCAAGAGGGGTTTGTGTATATTCTAAGCGGAATGCGTGATTCATTGTTTATTGCACTGTTAAAAGCTTTACCTTTTAAGATCTACACTGATGGCACTTGAATTATGGTTCAAAAGCGTGCATGATGTGAGGAGGAAGCCTAGTTTTGAATTTTTAGCCCATGGTAAAATATGCTAATTTTATGGTTCAAAAGCGTGCATGATGCTAATCTAACAAAAATATTCCGGCCCAAAGAGTCCAGGACCCAGAAATAACACACATTTCAGGCCCACGAGAGATGAGGAAGCCGACGAAGCAAGCAGCTCAGTCGCCGTGGTGCCTCCTCTCAAAAAAAAAAGTCGCCGTGGTGCCGTCTGGTGTCGACCCACCTCCCTCGCCGTCCCATCTGGATTCTTCCACCCACCTCCACCTCGCCATCGTCTCCGAGCTCCCTCCCCTCTCATCTCCTCTCTGCTCCGCGCCGCACGCCATCCAGGCGCCCATCTCCCTCCCCGACCACCACGCTCCCCGCCCGATGAACACATCGCAGTTCATGGACAAGCAGATCCTCGGCCTCGCCGCCTCCGCCTCCCCATCCCTCTCGGGGGCGGCGGGAGCGGGGCGCGGAGCTCCTCGATCTGATGGGCCCCGACCCGCAGGAGGAGACCGAGGACCGCCTGCGACGCCGCCGCCACCACAGCTCCAACGGCGGCGCCGCCGCCGACGTGCTGCCCAGCTACGACTTCCAGCCCATGCGCACCTCCGCGGCCGCACCCGCACCCGCCGCCGCGCCGGCCTCGTCGTGGGGGGCCCTCGATTCTGGCTCCAGGGCCGCCGCCTCCTCGTCCCCGTACAACCTCAAGGTACCCTTAATTCGTCGGTGGTTCTTACTCCCCCCGCTGGATCGCTCGATCTAGCCGCGATTCATGCCGTTGTAAAATTTATAAGGGCACCTAGTTTAGATGAGAAACCCAGTAGCTTGTAGCCATGTTCTGATGTTGAATTGCTGGGTAATATGCGCCATAAGTCGATCTGCTGGTTAGAAGATAAAACTAAATCGCTAGCTGTTGCTGTGTATTATTGGTGGTATACATGATGCTAGCGGGTGCTACTAAATTGCGTGTATCATATAGGATGGGCTGGAAATTAGACCATCTTGTCTGTTTGAAGGATATCAACTCAGCACATACCAATTCAGTGAAACATAGCTCAAGTGAATGTGTAGTACATGTCATAGCCCCGCATAGATACATGTTTATTTGTTAGAGAGACGGTTAATGCGACTTGAACTCCTGGTGCATTTGTACTGTAAAATCTATGGTGAGATATTATTTTGTTAGAGGCTACACAGAAATTTGTACTTGCAGGCTGCTTATTAAAAATATATTACAGGGTAAGGTCTATTGGATTGGGTGATCTTTACTACTCAGATAACCTAGTGAAGAAGTGATACACGTGCCCCATTCCTTACATTTGCAACTACATGTGTACTCTTATAATTTGAGTTTGTTGAATTTGTAACTCTTACTTAGTTATTGGTATATAACCTTTATTGATTTAAGTTTTTATTTTTAGGACTCCACGGTTCTGTTGATTGCATGAAATGAACTTGCTAATTTTTCATAGTTTTATTTGTTCATTAAAACCATCATTTATCTTATGAATAGTGGACTTACTTTTCTTTCTTATGTGAAGAGTGCTGGTATAATAGAGAATCGTGTGCCGAACAATGTCAATCATGAGGAGGAGAGGAATAATTTTGGACTGGTTACTATAGCAGATATTGATCGAACCATGAAGAAGTATTCTGATACCCTGTTGCATGCACTAGACGGTGTAAGCTCGAGGCTTTCACAGCTGGAGGGTAGAACACATCATCTTGAAAATTCTGTTGACGAGTTCAAGTTAACAATTGGCAACCATAATGCAGCACTGACGGAAAACTGCGGCAACTCGAGAACATGCTGAGGGAGGTATGCTTCATTTGACTCTCGCGCTCCCTCTCTCACCCCTCTGAAAATTGTTTATAGACCATACGATGGTTATGACTGCTAAGCAATGCATATGATGTCATATTGGAATAAAGTTTATTGTGCTATGTAATTGTTGGCACTAAGATGGTCATAGTAATGTGCTAACTCACCAATGGTCCTTGTTGACAACAGATGTGCATGCTATACCTGAATTAAGTTGAAAATTGTTGCATATAATTTGTCTTGGGATTTAATATTAGCGGTTCACTTTGAGGTCCATAGTGAAGTAGTTGCTATGCATTTATTTGTTTCTTTGGATACCTAGATTTACTAGGTGAGACGGTGATGCGTAAATAAGATGCTTTGGTGGTGTCCTATTTTCTCTTAGATGCATAGTCCTTCTTTAGGTTTTCCTTTTAAACCTGTCATTCATGTTCTATGTTTCATTTTCCCTCGGGATGAGGCTATACATAATCACCTCTTATGTAGTCATCGCCCATGGAGTTAAATTTTAGTAATACTACAGTTATGTAAATGCATGCTTGTTTGAAATATTAGATACACTATCAGTGAAGTGCTTACAAGCAGTACTCTGCTGGTATCACTATGAGGATCGCTCCCTTATAATTTTTGGATTACAACATGCAGGTCCAAGCAGGTGTGCAGATTATGCGCGACAAGCAGGAAATTGTGGAAACACAGCTCCATCTTGCAAAGCTCCAGGCACCCAAAACTGAGACCCAGTCATCAGAAAATAGTGGCGTTGGCCAGACAGACTCTCGGCCTTCCCAACCGCAAGCATTTCCTGCTCTTCCTGCTCCAAACGCGCCACCTCCACCTCCAACTTATCAAAGCCAGCCTCCAGCACAGTTCCCAGGCCATTCACCACATTCACAGATGCCATCTGCACCAGTTACCTCAGTGCCGGCTGTACCACAGGATCCATACTACGCACCATCTGCTCAGCCAGCTGAAGCTACACATCAGCAGTATCAAGCCCCTCCAGTTCCACAGCCGCAGGCGCCTCCAGCACCACAACAGCAGTATCAAGGCCCGCCTGTTTCACAGCCGCAGGCGCCTCCAGCACCACAACAGCAGTATCAAGTCCCTCCAGTTCCACAGCCGCAGGCGCCGCCACCACCACAACAGCAGTATCAAGCCCCTCCAGTTCCACAACCGCATGCGCCTCCAGCTCCACCACAGCAGTATCAACCCCCAGCACAGTTTCCTCAATATTCACAACAACCTCAGTCTGCAAATGTTAACCCTTCAAGTGCACCTCCTGCACCCCAGCAGACAGAATATGCGCCTAACTATCCACCAAATGTTCACCCTCCTTCAGGATATATGCCACCGCCTGGTGAATCAGCCCCTCCTTTCTATGGACAGAATCCTAGCATGTATGAACCTCCTGCAGCCAGGCCCAACTCCGGGCCACCACCATCCTATGGTGCCACTGGGTATGGGCCACAGGGAGGAAGTAGCTTTTCTGAATCTTATGGTTACAGTGGATCCCCTTCGTACCGTGGCAATGCTGGAATGAAGCCCACGCCTTTTGCTCCCTCAGGACCATCCTCCGGGGGTAGCGGCGGCAGCTACGGCAGCAGGCTCCCCACGGCTCGGATACTACCACAAGCAGAGCCAGTCAGTTCCAGCCCAGCTGGTCCATCGGGCAACAGGGTGGCGCTTGATGATGTGGTGGAGAAGGTTTCGACCATGGGGTTCTCAAGAGAGCAGGTGAGGGCCACTGTGCGGAGGCTGACCGAGAACGGGCAGAACGTTGATCTGAATATGGTGCTCGACAAGCTGATGAACGGGTGATGATTCAAGATGGTGCGGCCGCGCCACACTACCATTTGGCCCAGTTTGTCTATAATATTTTAAAAGTGATGTCTCACGCGCAAAGAACAGAGTCCAGATTGTATGGCCTGAAGAAAATTGGACAGGGCGAGTATCAGGTCTGCTGCCTACCCTCTCGGTCGCTCTGCTATCTTTGGTCCGAACAACTACAGGCTTTGGTAATGGGTGATACTCTCTGAGTGGATACATAAGCATATACCTGTTGTTCTTTTCGTATATGTGGTGATGAAGTACTGAAAACTCAAACGGTGGTTTCTTGTCTTCTGTTAATAAATGATATTTAGCGTGTTTTATCTATATAGATGTGGATTACCCCTTACCATATATACCAAAACCTCAACTACGGCACCATACACGAGAAACACCTTGCACTCACCCTGTTCAATCTGATGGAACTGACGAATTGTGCTGGATGTATTCACGTGTACTGCCATTTACACCGTCAAAGTGATTGCCCTGTGTTGGCAAAGCTTAAAAACTCTAGAGTGAACTTCCGCCCGCTTCCCTAACTGCGCCCCTAAACTGTCCCATGTGTTCGTTTGGGTTGGGCGGGCACTGTGGGGTAAGGCCGAAACACGCCGAAACATAGTGTTTCGTCCCGGGTAGCACTCTTTTCGTCTGTATTTTGTACACTTTGGTCCACCCTTTTCGCTTTTAATCGTTCCCGCGATATATCTCCCGCCCATTTTGTTCCTGTTCCATTTTCCCACCATTTAGCCTCTTCACGTCCTATTTCTCCCGCCCATTGTATCTCTGCATTTTCTCTCCCGTCCATTGTTTTCCCACATTTTCTCTCCCGCCACCATTCTTCATCAAAGGAAACATAATCCACTGCATTAACTGGTCGGAGCAAGGCAAACTTATAGTCACTGCAAATTGTGGTGAGAAAAGAGAGCAGTGGATTATGTTTGCTTAGATGAAGAATGGAGAGGTTTTTTTTATAAGCTCGCTTAAAAACTCTAGAGTGAACTCCCTCACTCTTATAATGTAATTGCGACCCCAAACCGTCCCATGTGTTTATTTGGGTTGGGCCGATGCTACAACATGGCATGTCGATACAACGTGGGATGTGATAACTGTTTGCGGATGATCGTGTTGATTTGAGTCCAAAGACTTAATAAGGTTGGACCTAGGCATATACCTACGGTCCATCGCCCCTCTCGGACTCCGCATGGTTGGAGACAAGGTTTCAAACTCCACCATGGCCATGGCGATGTGAGCCGAAAACTACAATTTGCAACTAGTTGCGTCCACACACCCATTGTCGGGTGCCCCAATTCGGAGTTTTAAAAAAATTGTGGAATAAATCATGGATATAGTCTAGGTTGTGTCTTGCGCACCTACATAATTTAACAAAAAAATATGACCATATCTGACCTGTGCAAAAAAGGCAAATAAAGTGTGAATAGCACATGATACTATTCACTAGGGTCTTTTTCTTTTTTGCACGGGTCACATATGATCATATTTTTGGATAAAACTTTGTGGGTGCACAAGACACAACATAATCCATGTCCATGAAAATTTTGAGAACTCTGAAGTGGGGGCATCCGATAATGGGTTACGGGTGTAACTGGTTACAAAATATTCGGACTCGGTGTGAGCTCTGTGCCTCTTAGCTACGAGGAAGGAAGAAGGAGGGGAGGGGGAGCAGGATGATGGATCACGAGTTTTCTTTACACATACTGAAGACTGAAGTCACGGAGATTGACGATGGGCTCGCGAACTCTACAGGTTGGCAAGCTCATTCCGGGCGTCGCGGTCGTGGGCTCGTGGATTGATCGATCACTCCGCCGAATCGATCGACTGGCGAGGGAGCGACGGTACACAGTGCGCGCACGCAGGTATCGCTGTCAGGCGCCACGCCGCCGCTCGTCGTTGCCGATCGGCGTGGGCCGTGGGATCACGTGCCGTCACGTGGCCGCCATGCCACGCATTAAAGGTCTCGTGCATACGTGGAGGTAGCGGTCGCCGTCGCGTCGGCGAGTGGATGGTCCCGATCAGATCGATGATGATGATTGCACAGTAAGTGCCGCTGCTCCCCCTGTACCCGTCAAACCAACTTGGGCGGATCGCCGGCCGGTTTATGCTCTCTATCCCCGCAGATCGCACCGTCGACGATGCTCTCCAGTAGTCGCCGCGACGCCGACGCGCCCGGCGAAGGCTTCGAGTTGGAGATGCCAGTGCCGACGGTGTGGCTCGCCCTGCTAGTGCTAGCTGGGAGCGGCACGCTCTACGACGACGGTGACAATATTCACAGGAGTATCATTTCCATTTCCCCACCCCGTTCCCCTTCGTGCTACAGTACATCAGAGCGAGAGAAAGGCGCCCGTGCTTTTCGCCGGCGAATCCGTCGTTTCCCTTCGTCTCCGGCGCCGTTCTGGCGTTGCGAGGCGGAGGGAAGCTTCGGATCTCGACCGCGCGAGTAGTTAGGTGTAGTTTTCTAGGTTTTCTCGTCTTCGTTGCCGGCATCGAGCTGGAGATGGTGTCGGTGGCTATGAAGAATAAGGTCTCCCCCTCTGATCTCCAGTCCGGCGGCGCGGCTGCTGGGGAGGTAGTGGAGTTTTGTGGTTCCTTCGAGCAGGCGGTCGTCAGGTTGGTGGCTGTTCTGCGAGATGGATTTTTGGTTCTCTTCTTCGCCCTCCTCGGCTGGTTTCCGGCGATTTGCAGCGTTGCCGGAGCCAGGCTCTTTCTTCTCTGCTCGTCCGGTCCATGGTGGACCTCTTGCAGAGGTGGAGATGGCCAAGGCCGATTCAAGGACTCTGCTTGCTCGATTTTCTGCTCTGCAGAGCGAGGGGCGAGTTGGTACCATCTTTTGCTGGCCGGCCGTGGCGGCGAGGAGCGGAGGTGGTGGTGCGGCTCTTCTTCGTCTCCGGCAGAGTGGCCCTTGCAGCTTCCCCTTTGTTGGTTTGATGGCGAGCTGCGGGGCTGGCGTTTGGCGCCGAGCCCAGCTCGACAGTCTGCTCAGGTCGGGGCGTGTCCCCCGCCGATGAACCACCGTCGTCGCCAAGATCTCATCTTCACTGGTGAGTGGCAATTGCGGCGATCTCAACGGGAATTGTTTCCCTATAGGCCTAGGCAGGCGATTCAGCGGTCTTCCTGCTTCTTCTCGTCCTTCCCTGCGGTGGTGCGACGAAGAGGCCTCGGACGGCGGCGGACATGGATAGGCAGAGCTCCCCAGGGGTGTGTGTGCAATTTCCATTTTCTGTGGGGTGTTTTCTGTAATTGTGGGACAACTGTGGCGTGTCTGGATATTTCCAGTGTATTTGGGTGCTTTCTTGTGTAATGTATCCAGAGACGTTTGTATAAAAAAAAAATGTTCGCTCCAGTTCCCGGGGGAACGATCCATGTACGCGCGCACGCGCATCATCTGCCTCTCTTCTCCCGAGCCTCATGATCTGTCTCTCTCCGAATTTTTGTTTATGGAGATCTTTTTTTCGGCTCCCGAGCTTCCATTTGAGGAAATTCTAAAATTATATCTATGAGTTGTAAAAATAGTCTGAAACAAAAATTCTGATATGGACAAATGTATATCCATAAGAGCATCTCCACTCGCGGCGTTCAAATGGCGTCCGGACGGGCTCTATGGACGTCGTGCGGACGAGTAGCCGGCAATAGACGGGGTCGCTCCCCACTTGCGGCGCCCAACCAAACTTTTGTAAACTTAAAATCCGACCAATGTCATTTAAATTTTAGATTTTTTTACAAATTTGAACGGAATTTAAAGAAATCGAAACCTAAACTAATCAAACAGTAGCGGCGGCAGCGGTCGAACGCGCTGTAGTCCTTCTCAACCTTTACGCCGCCGCCGGTGGGCCCTAAACGTGCAAAATGACAACTTCAAATACTTATATTCTGAGCTACACAAAAATGATAAAGTGTGAATATGAGTATGCATAGTTTAAAATCTCTAAATTTATTCGGATGTTGTTATTTTTGTGCAGTCTATAAGTTTTTTTTGCATGGTTATAATACAAAGAATTTGAAATTGATATTTTGCACGTTTATATGATACATCCTTATCTACAACGGATTTTTTCAAACGTTTTCGTTTTTTTAGATGGAGTGAACGCTGGATTTCAGGAGCCAAAAACAGTTTCGGCATTCCAGATCGCTAAATACTCTCCACGAATATGTATGGGACGGCCGTTTTCCACGACAATGTCTCGCGATGTCCCTAAAAGAAAATTAAGCATGAAGGTACTACGTACTGCTTTGACGTATCTAAAGCTCTGGACCCGGGTGATGCATGGCCATGGGCACATACACCGTTGATGATATAGATCATTTCTTTTCTTTACTTTACTTTATCGAGTCTCCTTTACATATTTTTTATAACCAACGTATGGGCATTGACACATATGGAAGATATATATTGCAGAGGCATCTGCGTTATCCGGTAGGCGGCGTACATATACGAAGCTTCGTGCCCAGGAAAGCAAATGCAAAGAGTACAAGGCAGTGCGATCGACCATTCTTGTTCTTTCGCATAAACCACCAAAACATGCACGTGGTTTACAAAATTTGGAGAGTAACCTGGCATGTCGGAGTCCGGTTTTCTTCTTCCATGCATCGTTTCAGTTGATGCGTAGATATTACTACATATACCATTCATCAAAGGAGCATATGTCTTATTTTTACTAGTGGCGCCTAAGAATCCATAACCATAACACTGTTTCGATTTGATAAGATTGGGGTATATTACGTGTTGTCATTATCAGGATAGAATGGTTTTATAATCATGAGGTATATCTTTTTTTTTTCTCATGAAACTATGCGGTTATCAGGTGTCTTATATCAATCCTACGCTATTTCAAATTTACATTTTTAGCAATTGTTCCTAGCTCTATCCACCCGTACCCGAACGACATTTTTAAATGCGAGACGCAGTAAGTGAACTATTTACATTTCTCCTATAAATCCTCCGAAACTCTTGAACTCCCCAGGGATTTTGCAATATCCATTTCTGCAAAAACTGCAGCATAAAATTTCTTAAATAACAAAAGGAGAGATAAAGTTCCAAGAAAGTGGATGTGGTTTTGTGGGCCAATCACCAATCATGAACACCATCCAGTGGATGAGACCTCAAAGAATCTTCCATGGTGCTTGCATCATGTGTAGCACATTCGAAACCCATCTCCCCTGTTTTTTTCCTAGCATGTGTTTTTTTTTTAGTGGAAGCATGTGCTTTGTTGATGTGCGATTGATTTGTTTGTTCCCAGGTGGACCACCCAACTTTTCCCACAACCATTCTCTCTATGTTCAAATCTAGAAGTCAACCACCGTGCTTAACTACGAAATAGTGGAATTACCACTTACTCCAGATTCTTTTTGTGTCCAATTTGCCGCAGAAATATATCCACGCTTATATGAATAGATGCTAAATCTTGTTTCTTAGTAATTTTGTTTGTCATGCTCATGACAACCATTGTAGATGTTGATATTTGTTTATAAATATTTGGTCAAACTTGACAAAGTTGACTTTTACTAAACCTAGAACGCAAATTAAATAAAAACTGAGGGAGTACTTTTCATCTGTTTTGTGGTGAAACCTAAAGCTCAAAATACTTATATATTTTTATTTCTTATAGTTATCTTTTGGCAATCCCTAAAGCAAGGATGTCCTTCGTAAAGGGCAGAACATTTGATTCTAGTGGAACAAGGTTTGGGTGGTTTCTGCCCGTGTTTTTTCTCTCAAATTTGCAGGTTTTCACTTAAAAATACTGTATGTGCGTGTTGATTTGATAGTGTCGCACTGAGAAGTTCATTCCATAGGCCACTACCAGGTGCAAGCTTACACACTATTTTCAGCTTAAGCGTGGAGTGAGACGTCTGTTGTGTTCTCCATACATATGCTTCATTTTGATAGACGCTCGTGAGTTCGAACACAATTTATGCTAAAGATATACTCCCTCCGTTCCACAATATAAGATGTTTTAGCTTTTGTGCACATTCACATATATCCACATGCATTTAGACATGTTTTAGTGTTTATGTTCATTCATTTGTGTTTGCACTTAGTCAACGTGTGAGATAGCTAAAACGTCTTATATTAAGGAATGGAGGGAGCACATTATATTTGCTACGCATTTTTAATCATGTTTAGTGTGTGCTAATCTCCAATTAGTGGGAAATCATTCACAATCTCCCCAACACCTAGGATTGTGTTTTAGGTACGTTTGTGTAATCATCATAGGAATCATTGTCTGCTTACTATGTTGTTGCCACAATCATTTCATCATGTGCATTCATAAACAAATGATTGGAAGAATCTCTTTAAATTATAAACTATTTCACAAACTTTTAGAAAGCTGAGAGAGAATAACAGAAAAAATAAAAGGACAACACTTGCAGATTAGGATACATGTAAAGAACCAGACTAGAGGATGGGTTTTAACAAAAGATGCTTTGAAACCAACAAACAATGCATGTAATAAAGGCAATTGTTGCATTTGCAACTAAAGTTGTTTAGTTGAGAATTATACTTCGCTTTATTTCGGCGGAGAAGCAAAGTGTCTTTTTTACGGGGCCAGAAAGTTTATATATTTTACCACCATATATACCGGTTTAGATTCTTAATTTGTACCAGAATACCGTTCATAAAATGGCATGTATTCTAGTTATGTTCTATTGGAATGTTGGAAAGAGAAACTCGTCGGGATAGGCAACCATTTGTTTACAAGTTACAAAATCAAAGAAATCGCGAGACACAATCCATCATCATGCACGGGTTGCCATGGTTATCATTATGGACGCGAAACATGTACTTGTATTTTTGAAGAAAGATTTTACTTTATTTCGGTATGTCATATGGAAAATCATCTTATTTCAAAACGTCAACTATTTTGCACGAATAACTATTTTCATCTTGTGTTTATATTCTGATAAAAAACAAGTAATTTATAAGATTTAGACCATTGTATGTGAAACAGATGTGATTAAGTTAGACATGGCATTGTCTTACAATAATTGGGGGAAATTTCCAAAGATCATGGACTGATCAAGATAGCTTCTTCCTTTTTTGGTAAGTATATGAAACAAAAGTAACCCTGATACATGAGTGGGCCGTAGCAGAACATGGATGCCGAATGCTAAGTTGTGGACGTCGGCTCGACTTGGAGCGTAATACGGTGATTATTTCTACCCGGGATAGTCGAGAAATATTTTGTACACCGATTAGTGAACTGTAACTATACCCCCGACAAGCTATATAAGGAGGGTTAGCGCCTCCCCAATCGCATTTCATCTCATAGTCACCATACCTACGCTCATAGCATAGCAACCTCAGCGAACACTACTCAGATTAATCCCTTCCACCGTAAATAAGAGTATGATTTATAAAAAATTATATGGTTTCAAAAATTCCACGGTTGATGGAAACTCTCACCGATTTCATCTCTCTCGCAAAATTTTATATGGTTTCAAAAATTCCCTAAAATATAAGGGTCAAAGTTATCGAAGTTTAAGACATTTTTTATCGAAACTGTTTCATATAAATTTTGGATGATTCTGTTCATAAATAAATTTTCAAATAGAGCATGTTTAGTTTGCAAGATGGGAAAGCTGACGAATTAAGACCAGATCCAAGTGGATCCACGGGGAAAATACCGACTGAATCCTGTCGGATCCGCAGGAGACACACCTCCAAACACCCTCCGACGGGGATAGGCAGGGATAACCTTATTCTAGATTCTCTCGCCTTTTTGAGTAAGACACAAAACCTAACCAAACCTTTAAAAACACCTAAAAACGGAGCCCTCCTGTCGACATGGACCGAGGTTCACCGCGCCTCCATGTCACTAAGGCCACAAGAGACAAGGTAGATCAGCGACGGCGGCAACAGGAGGCAGGAAACCCTACCGTGTGTTCTCTGTCCGCTAGGAAGGAAGGGGTACGCGAAGTGATGAGCATAATTGTTAGGACAAGATGATGATTGCTGAGAGTAGTCCCAACGCTACTCTCCCTTGGGTACACCTTTTATCCCACATCTTAGATACATGTTAAGCGCCTATTTGGTTTATGGAAATTAAAAAAAATAGAAAAAATTGTAGGATTTGAATGCCATGTCATATCAAAAATAAAAACACATGAATATACAATACAAGTTGTTTGGTTGTCTCACATGAAAGACACAAGAAAATATGTAATGGAATAGGGGCATATCATGGTTCTTGTTTTTTTTTAAGCGGTATCATGGTTCTTGTAGGAATAAGGAAAAAGTTTAATCAAAATGAAATCACGTGCAAAGTAAACCATACGATAAAATTCATATGGTTTCATGTGTTTATAGGGTGGATCCTCCTGATTTATTCTTTTCTTCATCAACGACAGTTATTATTCTCGTGCGTTGATCCTGAGCGGTTTTAGCACAACGACTTCACTACAACAAGGTTTGTCCAGCTCCGGTAAGAGAAGGGTGATGCCAACATCATGTCGAATTCCAATGTTTTTTGTTGTCACTGGGTGGAGCTGGATGTAATTTTTGTTACTACCTTTTGTGTTCTTTGCACTGTCTTTACATTTGCTGAATAGATTGGAAGTTTCACTCCGAAAGAGAAATGATCATCCTGGCCTGTTGCTAGATCGAGGTGGTAGGGGCACTGTACTGTGCACCCGTTTGCCCCCGAAACGGCAGAAGGAATATCGTACTATCTCCTCCTAATGGTGGGCCGCGCTCTATAAATAAAGCCGTGCAGGTCCAGGCACACTGCCGCATCTGCATCTTCCTCCGCCAATTTTTTTTAAATAATACACGAAATTTATTTAATTCTAGAAATAATACGCGTTTTTATTTTGTTTCAAAAATAGGATCCAATTGTCCATGGCGAAGACGACAGGAGCTACTCGTCCATGGCGAAGACGACAGGAGATGCGCCCAACGATGAGGCAGGGTCATGGCCGGCGAGCACGCGCGGGGGCGCGCTGGATGAAGATGGCGACACTCTCGGCAGCTCCCCGGCGGCTGTCTCGTGGCGAGCACGCGCGGGGGCGCGCTGAACAAGGACGGCGACGCGCCCGGCGGCTGCCTCGTGGCGAGCACGCGCGGGGGCGCGCTGGACGGCGACGCGCTCGACAGCTGCCTCGCGGCGAGCATGCACGAGGGCGCGCTGAACAAAGACGGCGACGCGCCCGGCGGTCCCCGGAGGCTGCCTCGTGGCGAGCACGCGCGAGGGCGGCGGGGACGCGCCGAGGAGGGAGGGCCTCCGCGGGCGACGTGCTCGAGGACGTGGAGCTCGACGGCGTCAGAAGCGGGGCGTACGGCGACGAGGAGCTCGTCGGCGGCAATGCGGCCCAGCTCCTCCTCCGCAGACGGCGCTGCTGAACCTCAGGTGCCGACCCGGGGGCGTGGCTCCAGCGGCAGCTCGCGGATGCGGTGCCTTCCGGCGACGACCTGCAATAAATCGGGCACGGGCCTCCGTCCCGTGCGTGCGCCGGGATCCAATCGTCTTTGCCATGAACGACTAGCTCCTATTTTTGAAAAAAAATAAAAACACGTATTATTTCTAAAATTAAATAAATTTCGCGTATTATTTAATTTTTTTTAGCTCATCCTCCTCCCAGGCTACCACCTCCTTCTGCCGCGCCCAGAGCAGCAGCAGACGACTCCATCGATACCTCCCATCACCTTACCTGTTCTCCCACTTCCTCTCTCTCTCGTCCTCTTCCTATCTGCTCCTTCTCAGCTGGCGCTCGTGAGCTAGCTACTGACGAAGAACAGTCTGCTGCATCGCTAGAGTGAAACAGTAGAGAGCTGGTCACTACTCACTAGCTGTAAATTCTTACAGTAGAGGAGAGCTGCTCTTGCTCAGCTGGTCACTACCTCCGTCCGAACAGTAGAGGAGAGCTGATCTTTCTCCTTCCTCAGCCGTCCTCAGCCGAGAGTAGTGCTGTCTCCCTTGGAGCGTTTCTTTCTTTACAGAAAAAAGGTTGCCGGTCTCCTTCCGGCACGGCGTCATGGCTGCGTTCCAACGGCGCCTGATTGCGTCACGGGAAGAGTTCCAGGGAAACGGAGGAGGCCTAATGCCGCGCATGCTCGCGTCTCCTGATGGGCCCAGCCGGGACGGTCACCCGCTCGCCGCGGTGACCGCGACCGGCGGCGCGGCGCTCCGGGGAGCGAAGCCGAGAGGCGGGTTCTCTGCGGCGAAGGCCAGCGGCAAGAGGAGGCCGGCGGGAGGCACACCGCTGTGGCGCGTCGCCGTCTTCGCCTCCGTCGCACTGAACGTAGCTACCCTCGCGCTTCTCCTCCACCACTACGCCGTCAGCCACCCGGTCGCTTCTTCTGACGACAAACACCTTGACGCCTGCGTCCTGCAAGCTGACACAAGCGCTGTCCCAGCTCGGCAGGAGGAGCCGAAGGACAGGGCGGCGAGAGCGCCGTCTACCGGGAAGCCGGCTGTGACTTCGGACTCCGTGATCAACCTGGACCAGTGAGTCTCTCCCCTTTCCTCAATTAAGTTTTCTCAGCAAGAGTATTTTTTTTCCTCCATTAAAATATCTGCAACTTGGGAGCCTGGGGAGGTGTTCTTCCCCGCGGAGCATGTCCCTTCGCAATGTCGATGTCAAGGAGGAATGAACGCCGATCCAAGGGCCGATTGATGCATGCACCTGTCTTTCCGCCACGATTTTGCTATCGTTTTCGCCATCGATGCACGCTCAAATCTATCTCACATCATACTGCTTGTAGTACATTAAACGGGGGTTTGACATTCGCACTGTCGGCTGCAGCGGGGACCCGACCATGTTCGAGGCCTTCTGGCGGGAGACGGGGGACGCGGCGGAGATAGTCATCCCGGGATGGCAGACGATGAGTTACTTTTCCGACGTCTCCAACGTGTGCTGGTTCCTGGAGCCGGAGTTCGACCAGCAGGTGCGCCGCCTCCACCGCACCGTCGGCAACGCGGCCGTCGACGGCTACCACGTTCTCGTCGGCACCGGCTCCACGCAGCTCTTCATGGCCGCGCTCTACGCGCTGTCGCCCCCCAACGCCGACGGCACCGGCGAGCCCATGAGCGTCGTCTCCACGGCCCCCTACTACTCGGTAAGTGCGAGCTTTCATTCAGATAAAAACAAGTTCAGATCTTTTACAAACACAAAGACACACCTGTAGTGTAGATTCTGTCGCCTAGAGTAGAGTATTTTCGGTGGCATAAAACAATGCAATGGGCAGTGCACTGGGGGTGATCGATGAGAGATTGTTGGGTGACAAGGATGGCAAGGCCCTGTCATTATCCTATCATTCCCCCCACTAGATGATGAGGAGATGGGGCAGGAATTGGACCGAGATCCAGTGCCTCGCTATAGGCAAGGCACAGCTTGCCTTGAGGCCCCGGATCCACCATTCATCTGCCATCCGACGGTCAAAACGAGTCAACGACAAAAAGACCAGCATCTTCCCTCTGTTCGCCACGGGAAAGGGAGAGGCCGCTCCGGCTGCTCCTCCAGGTGAGCTCCGGCGCCGTCCATAGGAGGAATCCGCTGCTCCGTCCGCCTCCCATCCCCCACCTCCGGATGCTCCGTCCGCCTCCCATCTGGCGGCTGCGTGTGCCCCGTTCCGATGGCCTCTCCGACGAACTCCTATGCCCCCCTCCGCTGTCCTCCTACGCTGCCTCTGACGGCCCGTTCCGACGGCCACGGGTGCCATGGAGCTCGCAGCAACGAGGAAGGATCGGACCTGCACAGAAACAAAAATTCAGTTAACTAGAGACAGCTGCATAAATTCAGTTAACTGTAAACAAACATCAAATTCAGACAGAGACCAAATTCAGATCAGTAAACAAACTGCAGCATACAAAAATTGCTCAATATGCAGACCCAAAAATGAACCGAAGATGTTGAACCTGAGGCTTTCGTTATACAATCTGAAGGCAGAGAGCAGCCTGGAACTCAGACGGCGCCGTGTCTCCTGCCGTGTGTCCGTTGGCGACAGCTACCGGCACCACAGACGCTCGGATCAGGTCCAGGTTGAGGAGGGGTCGCAGGGAGAGCAGAGGAGGTCGTCGGAGCAGAGCGAAGATTGCCGTGACAACGCGGCCGAGTAGATCGACGGAGCGGGCCGGCGAGGAGAAGATCGTGGGAATGAGGGCGAAGGGGCTTGCCGACGCAGTTTATCCGGTGCCCATCGCCGAAGCTCGCATGGCTCCCTTTCCCATGGCGGCGCCGGCAGCAGAGTTCTGGCCGGGAACACCGCCTGCGAGTGTTTCCTTTCCCGCGTTGTTCTTTTGCCTTGCGCGCGTGAGGAACAGAGGGAAGAAGCTGGTCTTTTTGGCGTTGACCCATTTTGACCGTCGGATGGCAGATGGATGGTGGATTTGGGCCCTCAAGGCAAGCTGTGCCTTGCCTATAGCGAGGCACTGGATCTCGGTCCGCAGGAATTAAGACAATGGGGGACACCGATGGTGCCACTGGCTTCTGTCCCCATTTCATTGTCCTAGACCTCCACTCTAAGGATGACTCCAACGGGCCGATGCAAACGGACGCGTGTTTGGTACGCGTTTGGTCCGTTTGCGTCGGCAACAGGACGCGCGTCCGGCCCAGGTCCGCCCTTTCCGGCCACTGCGCCCAACGGGGCCGACGCATTGAGTCCGCCCGGCCAGGGTTTTTGATCATTTTGATCATTTTCGTCCAGGGTTTTTGATCGATCACATTGCAAGCAAAACAAGTATAAAACATAATCCCAGCCTCACACAGGCCATGTCTGGGTACATACCCAAAATATTACAAATCCCGGCCATCGGCCATAGTTCAACACCGGCATGCAACATAATAAATAGAAGGACCGAGATTTGATCAATCTTGGTCCATGTAGTACCTTTGCTTCTTGAGGTAGTAGGCCTTCTTCCTAGGGGTGAAGGCCGAGATATCCATGTCCATGATCATGGCCTCCTCGGCGCGTAAGGCGAGATCAAGGTCCTTGGCCTTCAGGTCGACCTCCCTTGCTCTTACCTCGACCTCCTTGGCCCTAGCCTCGGCCTCCTTGGCCCTTGCCTTGGCTTCCCGTGCCCTAGTCCGAGCATTTTCCTCTTCTATATCGAGCCTCTTCTTCTGCAATTCGAAGAAGAGCTTGGAAGACGCCTCCTCTCTAGGCGTTCCTTTTCTCTCCTCTCCTCCTTCTTGTCACATGTCTTGTCCTTTTGGGATAGGAATCCGTTCAATGTCTCTTGCAACGCAAGGGTTGTTGCATCGCGTTTCAACTCGGCCTTCGAGTTGTTCTTCCCCCTTGGCCTCCCCTCCTTCTCCGTTGTGGCCTTTTCCTTATCAACTGGCTGTCCACCTTGCTTGAGGGAGGCGTAGAGGTCCTTCCACTTCTGCTGATCCTTGAGTGCCCGGTAGCAATGGGTCAAGTTGAAGGTCTTCTTATATTGAGCCTGGAAGGTTTTCAAAGCTTGCAACACCTGTGCATACAAGGTTATAGCAACCAAAATCATTGCAACCAAAATGCATAAGAAGGGAAGAGGAATTACCAATTCCTTCACTCCATAGCCACTTTGCGGCCGGGCTTCAACGTTTTCAACGGAGCCGCAAAACTTGCTCATCTCCCCTTGTATGTGGAGCCACCTCTTGGAGATAGATGTCTCGGTCCGCAGTGTTTGAATGTTATGGGGCGGAAGGATTCTGCATTCATTGTAGCGTTGGTGAACCGGCCCCAATATGCCGACCCTCTTTGCTCGGCCCCGAGAATTTGGTTGGTTCCAACCTCGATCCAGGACTCGCAAATGAGCACGTCTTCCTCGGACGTGAATGAGGCGCCCCTTTGGCTGATCTTCCTCTTCATGGCCAGGGATTGGGTGTCGAGCTCGTCTAGGAAAACTGGCTCAACCTCGATGTTGATCACATCGGGGCCGGTCGGCGGAACTTCATCTTCTCCGGCATTGTAATCGTCGTCGGCGTACTGAGTGTTGTCCCTGCCCATGTCCTGGAGGACGTCCTCCCCGTCGTAGCCGTCCTCCTCCTCATAGTACCTAGGGTCACCCGGCGACGGCCTGGGCAAATCGCCGAACAGGTTACGTGTGGCCTGGGCGGCGACCACTGCCGGGCAGCTGCACGCGCTGCCGTAGTCTGCGGGCGGGCGAGTGTGCGGCCAATGGTGTAGCGGCCGCGTTGAGATCAAGGATAGGTACCTCGACCGCGGAATCGGCTGAGGTAGGGGAAACCCGCGGCGGCATGGTTCCAGGGAGGTACCCGTACGCAGGCGATGGTGCCTTCGCGGAAGATCTCGACATTGGCGGTCGGGCCGCCGAGGCGTTGGAGCTGGCCGCCGCAGTCGCGACCCCGACCGCGGCCGCGGTCGGGGTAATCCCAATCAGGAGGAGGGCAGCGGTGGCGGCCCTGGACACGAGGTCAGAGGTGTCATCCTCGCCCTGCTGCTCGGCGGCGGCCTTCTTGGCAGCGTCGAGCTGGTCCTGCTTCAACCTCTTCCTCCGGGCGCCCCGCTTCTTGGTCTCTACGGCCCTCTGTTCTGGCGTGAGTTCCTTCTTTACTTTTTTTTAGCTTGGGGCGCAGGTCCAGTGGCGGTGCCGGCGGCGTCTGGTCCAAACTCAGCGGCGGCGGAGGCAGCGTCGGCCATGGCTAGGGCTGGAGTGTGGACTGGGGTTTTGGGAGAGGAGAGGCCGGGGTGTGAATTTTGCCCACGAGAGAGCGGACTGGAGGAGGACACAAAAGCGATTCGCTGCGCGTCCGTGGCCGACGCATCGGTGGCCCAAATTTGGGCCAGGAATGCGTCGCGGCGGACAGAAAAACGGACCGCGGTCCGTTTGCGTCGCCCCGTTGGGCCGTGTTTTTGGCTCCAGCGGACAGGGACGGACGCGCACGGACTCGATTTGTCGGCCCGTTGCAGTCATCCTAACCATGTGATCAAGCAAGCATATGGCGTCCTAATAATCTTCTATGAAACTCAATTTGGTCTTGCCCGTAGGGCCGGCAAGGCAATACTGTAACCAATCATCACTGATCATGGGCTTCTAGAACCAAATCTGAATCTCCGGGTAGTCACTTCAAGGGACTTGCCGACTTGGCATGTTCAGTCAGAGAAGAGAACTCCCTCCCTGTGCTGAGAAATTCCATCTGCATGTGCTGATGATGGATGTAGAGCTAAACTAACACATGGCGGCGGCGCCGGCGTATGCGGCCTCTGTTGATGCTCATGTGGCATGATTGAGCTTTGTAGGTAACCTGGGAGAACAGCAAAGTACAGGCATTCTGCTCTTGCGATTCCATTGTCATGTGTCTGTTCCACATCTGGTGATGAATCATGTGGGTCAGTCATGGGGTGTCGGCGTCTAGTCCATAGTATATTTTCATGTTTCCTTTTTCTGAATCTGAACTTTTTTTAAGATGTTCTGAATCTGAAGTTCTGAACTGCCCTGGTGGTAATGGATAAGAAAATATAGGACTAGTACTCTGTCCCCGATAGAGTAATGGTGTGAGTGTGAGTCAATTCTCACTGACTGACTTGATCTGCTTCAGGAAAAAAATAATGGTCTGAGGTTTTCTCTTGTCTACTAAGCCAATGGTACCAGTGATCTAATCTTGATTTATCGCATGACTAGTTAGACGGCTCAAGACATTGATCTGGACATAAGAAAAATCTCAGATAATTATAAAATAAAAGTTCACTGGATTGATCTGGTATTGTTCCGCCGGCACTGCAGTCGTATCCGGCCGTGACGGACTTCCTGCGGTCGGGGCTCTTCCGCTGGGCCGGCGACGCCAACTCGTTTGACGGTGACACCTACATCGAGCTGGTGTGCTCCCCGAACAACCCCGACGGCTCCCTCCGCGACGCCGTGCTGAGCTCCGACGCCGGGAAGGTGGTCCACGACCTGGCCTACTACTGGCCGCAGTACACGCCCATCACCCGGCGGGCCGATCACGACATCATGCTCTTCACCGTGTCCAAGAGCACTGGCCACGCCGGCACCAGGATCGGGTAAGGATCTGTTCCCGCTTTGCTGCAGCTTCAGTTTAGGCAAAAAAAAAAAGGTGCAGAAACTCAGAAGCTGAAACGAAATGTCCAATGGTTCTGCTCTGCAGGTGGGCGCTGGTGAAGGACCGGGAGGTGGCGCGGAGGATGACCAAGTTCGTGGAGCTCAACACCATCGGCGTGTCCAAGGACTCGCAGCTGCGCGCTGCCAAGGTGCTCCGGGCGGTCTCAGACGGCTACGACGACGACGAGCACTCCTCCGGCGGCGCCCACGCGCGGCGTCACCGGCTGTTCGACTTCGGGCGGTGCAAGATGGTGGAGCGCTGGAGCATGCTGCGCGCCGCGGCCACCGCGTCCGGCGCCTTCAGCCTGCCCGAGGAGACCACCGGCCACTGCAACTTCGCCAACGAGACGGCCGCCAACAACCCCGGTACGTACGCCGAACCAGTGGCGGAGCTGGTATACAACGATTGGGTTCAAATGAACCCAACAGTTTTGGCCAAATCCTTCACTAAATTAGTCCTGCCATCCAATTTCAGTGAAAGATTCTACCATAAGCAATAGAGCTGAACCCAATAGTGTTCCGCTCTAGCTTCGCCACTGCGCCGAACTCGCTCGTACTAGCGCACGCGGCCGGATGTTTGCCGCGTGTTCTGATCGCCTGATCGGTTCTCACCGCGAGCGCGCCATTGTTTTCGTTTTCTGCTTGCAGCGTTCGCATGGCTACGGTGCGACAGGGAGGACGTGGAGGACTGCGCGGGTTCCTCCGCGGGCACAAGATCCTGACGCGGTGCGGGAGCCAGTTCGGGGCGGACCCGAGGTACGTCCGGGTCAGCATGCTCGACAGGGACGACGCCTTCGACTTCTTCGTCAGGCGCCTCGCCTCCCTCAAGTGATGAACACCACGGCGACGGCCGCGGCGCGCGTACGTCGGTCAGGCTCCGTTCGTTAACCTGCATGCCGGTCGTCAGGCACGCCGAGCATGGGTAGTACCTAGAGCAGTGTTGTGGGTAGGAGATGGCCAGAGTTTTTGTTTTAGGTTTTCCATCGGTGTATTCGTGCTTTGTTCTCAAATTCTTATAAAGGGTTCATTTAACTCCTTGTGTTATGTTTCTTCTAGAAATGCATCGCATCCGTTCGAAACAACGAAGTAACAATTCGCAAAAAAACAACAACTAAGTAACAACACAATTAACCGATGCTTGAAGAAGTAACAAGAAACATGTTAATCAATCTTAGGAATAGTTCTCAGAATGTCGATACAGAACTGAAAATGGCTCTAGGACAGAATGCTTTGTGCCTGCCAAATTTGGGCAGGGTAAGAAGAGCGAGATGAAAGTCAAATCTTGGACTTGGGTGTTGACTCTGATCGCTTGGACACTTGGGTGGCAGCGTCCTCGGCTGGTTCGGTGTGTGGTTTTTGGGCTGTGTGTTTGCATCGGCTGTACTGGTTTTCCGTTAGGTTTTCGGCTAACCAAATTATCTCTACTATATTAAAGCGGAGACGGTGGTGTCCGTGTTCCGTGGTACGTCGCTCTTCCCTCTCGCACGAAACAAAATCTCCTGCAGAAAAGAAAAAGAAACTGCACGTCCTCCACTTTCTCCCCGACCTACATGTTTCCATTGTCACATCTATCTGACAACCGGAACCACCTCCTCTACCGCGACTTCCCCCTTGCCTCCGATCACACGCCTTCCGTACCAACCGACGGCGCAGGTTTCACCGGAAACCTCTTCAAGTCTGCAGGCTGCAGCCCAAGAGGAGGCGGCCCAATATGCCGAATTATTCGGTTGTGGGCTTGGCCAGTTTCCAATTAACTATCTCGGCATCCCGATTCACTTTAGGAGGCTAACGATAGCTCAATGGAAACAAGTGGAAGAAAGACTACAAAAGAGGCTAAGTAGCTGGAAAGGAAAATTATTATCCCTAGGGGGAAGATTGGTACTCATAAATTCAGTCCTAACCAATATGGTACTGTATATGATATCTTTCTTTCAATTACAAAAGGGAGTCTTGCATCGATTGGATTACTTTCGATCCAGATTCTTTTGGCAAGGGGATAGTGAAAAAAAGAAATACCGGCTGGCTAAATGGGATGTAGTGTGCCGCCCAAAGGACCATGGTGGTCTTGGGATTCATGATCTTCAGGTCAAGAATCGAGCTCTTCTTGGTAAGTGGCTGTTTAAGCTACTGACGGAAGAGGGGGTGTGGCAAACCCTCTGATGACGTGAAACACACGTTCGTTGGGAGACCCCAAGAGGAAGGTATGATGTAGTCAGCAGCAAGTTTTCCCTCAGAAAGAAACCAAGGTTATCGAACCAGTAGGAGCAGCAACTCTTCAGAAGGTTGTCAACGGCGCCAGAAAAATAGCTGTCGCAGGGAGTCTGGACTGTTGACGTGGAATCTGCACACAACACAATCAAACTACTTTGCCCCAACGAAACAGTGAGGTTGTCAATCTCACTGGCTTGCTGAAAACAAAGGATTAAACGTATGGTGTGGAAAATGAGTATTAAATTGCAGAGAATGAAAAAGGAACAGTTTGCAGTTTGTGGTTGTTTAATCAGTGTAAAAGAATGGACCGGGGTCCACAGTTCACTAGTGGTGTCTCTCCATAAAAGATAACTAACATGTTGGGTGAACAAATTACAGCTGGGCAATTGACGAATAGTGAGCGCATGACAATGCATATACATGACATGTTGACTACTATGATATTTAATTGGGCATTACGACATAATACATAGATCGTTATCCAACAGCATCTATGACTAATAATCCACCGCCGGGTTGTCATCCGAGTCCCCGTTGGTATTAAGTTGCAAGCAACGGATAATTGCATTAAGTAAAGTGCGTAATGTAAACAAACACATATGCCGTGGACATAGCATCGTTAGGTTATCCCTAGTGGCAACAGCACATCCACAACCTTAGAACTTTCTGTCACTGTCCCAGGTTAAACGGAGACATGAACCCACTATCTAGCATAAATACTCTCTCTTGGAGTTACAAGCATCTACTTGGCCAAAGCATCTACGAGTAACGGAAAGCATGCAAGATCTTAAATAACATATAAGATAGATTGATAATCAACTTGACATAATATTCAATATTCATCGGATCCCAGCAAACACAACATGTAGCATTACAATAATATGATCTTGATCATGTAGGGCAGCTCACAAGATCTAAACATGATGGCACAAAGTGGAGAGACAACCATCTAGCTACTGCTATGGACCCGTAGTCCAAGGATGAACTACTCACGCATCACTCCGGAGGCAGGCATGGCGATGTAGAAGCCTCCGGTGACGATTCCCCTCTCCGGCAGGGTGCCGGGAAGAGGTTCTGAACCCTCCCGAGCTAGGGTTGACGACGGCGGCGTCTCTGGAACTTTTCGTGGATATTTGCTCAGGTACTTAGGGTTTTCGCGTCGGGGGGAATAAGTAGGCGAAAGGGCGGCGGCTGCGGACCCCCGAGGGGCCCACACCACCCCAGGGCGCGGCAGAGGGGGGCCCGCGCCCTGGCGTGTGGGCCCTGGTGGCCCTCCTCTGCTGCTCCTTCGCTCCGTCAGGTGTGTTCTGGAAAAATAGGCACCCCGTGTAGTTTCGTCCAATTCCGAGAATATTTCCAGACTAGCTTTTCTGGAATACAAAAACAGCAGAAAACAGGAACTGGCACTTCGGCATCTTGTTAATAGGTTAGTCCCAAAAAATGTATAAAAGTGATATAAAGTAGATGCAAAACATGTAGCAATTGGTATAAAACAAGCATGGAACATCAAAAATTATAGATACGTTTGAGACGTATCAGCATCCCCAAGCTTAGTTCCTACTCGTCCTCGAGTAGGTAAACGATAAAAACAAATAATTTTTGAGGTGACATGCTACTATCATAATCTTGATCATATAATATTGCAAGGCACATGTAAATGAATGAAGTGATCCAAGTCAATGGTCTATAATTTGCTACAAATAGATAATGAGTAAACAATGAATCACACAAGCTAAACGTTTTCATGAATAGTACTTTCGAGACAAGCATCAAACAGTTTTGCATAAGTGTTAACTCATAAAGCAATAGTTTCTAAAAAGGTATTTAATCAACACAAAGGAAGAATTTAGTTTCAGCATTTGCTTCAACTTTCAACATATTTATCTCATGGATATTGTCAACACAAAGTAGTATAACAAGTCCAATACATTGCATATAACGCATGTTGTAACAAAGTTGACACTAGTGTTTGCTTGTGGAAGACAGAAAGAATAGGAAAACTGACTCAACATAAAAGTAAAAGAAAGGCCCTTCGCAGAGGGAAGCAGGGATTAAATCATGTGCTAGAGCTTTTAGGTTTTTGAAAGCATATAGAGATTGCATAAAATATTTGATACTCCTCCCAACCTTGCTAACACAAGCCATGGCTAACCGAATCCTCGGGTGCCTTCCATCAATCACATACCATGGAGGAGTATCTATTTTTGAGAGGTGTTTGTTAATTGTCAACGAATGGTAGCGGGTGAGAACAGTATTCTACCTGTCGAACGGACTTTTAAGAGCGGCTCCCATGAAGGACGTTATTTCTACCAGCAAGGCAGATCATCCCTCTTTCTCTTTGGTTTACACACATTCAGGTATTTCACTGTTTGTCATTGCTTACTGATGAATCAGGGCAAAAGTGTGAAGAGAATTAATTGGTTAAAGTTGTAATTAATTGGGACTGGGCACCCCGTTGCCAGCTCTTTTTGCAAGTTATTGGATAAGCGGATGTATATGCCACTAGTCCAGGTGTAAAAGTCCACTCGACAAATAGAATAAAGAATAACCACACTAATTCCTCATGAGCTAGTAAACATTGACACAAAAAGGGAATAATAACATTTTGAATAATTTAAAGGTAGCACATGAAAAATTTACTTGGAGTGGCAAGGAAATACCACATATAGGTAGTTATGGTGGACACAAATGGCATGGATTTTGGCTCAAGGATTTGGATGCACGAGAAGCATTCCCTCTCAGTACAGAGTTTAGGCTAGCAAGGTTATGTAAGCAAACAAGAATATCAACCCGTACACCAAGTTTTATATGACAAACATATTGCAAACGTTATAAGACTTCATACCGTCTTCCTTGTTAACCAAACCCTGTTATTAGAAAATATCTAGACCTTAGAGGTACCACCGATGCAAACCAAATTTTCAACAAGCTTTACGGTAGTTCTTCACTAATAGGCTTAACTCATGTGATGCACAATTTAATCATGATCTACTTGTTAACTCAAAACAATTGACAAGCATCAAGTTATCCATTTTAGTGATCTACAAGATTAAGCAAGTTTTTCCTTATACCAATTACCACATGCAACATTTTCTGAACCAACCAAACACCAATCAATTTATTTCATCAACTCTCCAAACAAATATAAGTGAAGCAAGAGAGTACTTTCTACAAAAGAAAGCTAATAGCTCTGACAAGAGATACATGAAAACAAGAGCTAAAAGCTGAACAGCGCTAGATATGAATACTCAACAAATATAAGTGAAGAATAGGAGTATTCTCATGAAAAAGCGGAGCGTGTCTCTCTCCCAATCAAGAATGCTAGGGTCCAGTCAAGCTTTATTGAAAATAAAATGCAATACTGAAAATAAAAAGCACACAGACGCTCCAAGAAAAGCACATATGATGTGAAAGAATTAAAATATAGTTTCACTAGAGATGACCTGATAATTTTGACGATGAAGAAGGGGATGCCTTGGGCATCCCCAAGCTTAGACGCTTGAGTCTTCTTGAAATATGCTGGGGAGATCCATGGGAGCCTCCCCAAGCTTAAGCTCTTCACTCTTCTTGATCCTATTATATCATCCTTCTCTCTTGACCCTTGAAAACTTCCGTCACACCAAACTCAAAGTAGATCTCATTAGAGGGTTAGTGCATAATCAAAAATTCACATGTTCTGTAAAGACGCAATATGATTTGTTACTTTAAACATTAGCTACAGCCACTGATGTTATGTGAAGCTCTTCCACCCAAAAAAGAATTTCACTCAACACTAGTAAAAGAGAGAATGCGAAAAATAAAAAGGCATAATCTGTCTAAAACAGAACAGTCCGCAAAGACGAATTTTTTCGAGGCACTTACGACGCTCAGATCGAGAAACTCTGAACTAATGAAAGTTTCAGACATTCATAAAGATTACGCACAAAAATTTCAGATTTTTTAACAATCTGGTGATTTTAGGAATTTCGTACAGTGAACAGCAAAAATCTGTTTCTGCGCAGCAATCAAAATTAAGCATCATCTTATCATTAGAGGCTACTCTTGGCACAACAATGCGAGAAAATAAAGATACAAAGGAGTTGCTACAGAAGTAAACAAACTCCTTGACTCAATAAAAGAAAAATTGCAGAAAAATAAAATGGGTTGCCTCCCATAAGCGCTTTTCTTTAACGCCTTTTAGCTAGGCACAAAGCATGCATCAAGTATTACCAAGTGAAGAAAGGTCTAATTCATCAAAAGCTTCATCAAGAACAGGGTTTGTCACATTAGGACTTTTCAGTTTACGTAATTCTTGGGAAGAAATAGACCATTATGTGACTTACCCTCAAGCTCATTGAACACGTTATCCGTTTTAAACGCACCCGTGGGTTTTGGTTTAGAAATTTTTGGAACATACATAAATTTTTGCTTTCTCCCCACAAAAGCCTTTTGCCTTTTAGTTTTAATAGAGGTAAAAGTAGAACTTATTGCATCCATAGCCTCCTCTAATTCACCAATCCTAAGATTTTGATTATCTTGAATAGTACTAGTTTCTAAAACAGCAATTCTTTCATTAATGGTTCCCAGTGATTCATCAACTTTGCTAGTACTATCAAGGAGATTTGGCAAATTTTTCTCTATAGACTCCAATTTCTTTATAACATCTTCCAAGGTGATCTCATTTTTAATGTTACTAACAGGTGGTGTTCCTACTAGGCTCTCAATAATATAACTAGCTTCCAACGCAGGGGTACCAAGAAAGTTACCTCCCGTCAAAGTGTCCAAGACATATCTATACCAGCTAGTTATGCCAACATAAAAATTTCTAAGCAGGATCATAGTGGAATATTTTTTAGCACACCTACGATGAGCATCGCTGATTCTATACCAAGCATCTTTCAAACTTTCTCCACTTTGTTGCTTAAAAGATCGAACCTCAACTTCAGGAACCAAAACATGATGAGCCGAACCAGACATGATAACTAACAGAAAACAAAACTGAAAATAAACTGAATGCAAGTAACTAATTTTTTTGTGTTTTTGATAATTGAAAGCAAACAAGATAAAATAAAATAAACTAAGCAAGACAAAAACAAAGTAAAGAGATTGGAAGCGTGAAACTCCCCTTGCAGAAGACTGCTGTCTCCCCGGCAACGGCGCCAGAAAAATAGGCGTCGAAGGGAGATAGGAGTCTGCTGAAGAAGTGCTACTCCCCGGCAACGGCGCCAGAAAAATAGCTTGATGACGTGAAACACACGTTCGTTGGGAGACCCCAAGAGGAAGGTATGATGTAGTCAGCAGCAAGTTTTCCCTCAGAAAGAAACCAAGGTTATCGAACCAGTAGGAGCAGCAACTCTTCAGAAGGTTGTCAACGGCGCCAGAAAAATAGCTGTCGCAGGGAGTCTGGACTGTTGACGTGGAATCTGCACACAACACAATCAAACTACTTTGCCCCAACGAAACAGTGAGGTTGTCAATCTCACTGGCTTGCTGAAAACAAAGGATTAAACGTATGGTGTGGAAAATGAGTATTAAATTGCAGAGAATGAAAAAGGAACAGTTTGCAGTTTGTGGTTGTTTAATCAGTGTAAAAGAATGGACCGGGGTCCACAGTTCACTAGTGGTGTCTCTCCATAAAAGATAACTAACATGTTGGGTGAACAAATTACAGCTGGGCAATTGACGAATAGTGAGCGCATGACAATGCATATACATGACATGTTGACTACTATGATATTTAATTGGGCATTACGACATAATACATAGATCGTTATCCAACATCTATGACTAATAATCCACCGCCGGGTTGTCATCCGAGTCCCCATTGGTATTAAGTTGCAAGCAACGGATAATTGCATTAAGTAAAGTGCGTAATGTAAACAAACACATATGCCGTGGACATAGCATCGTTAGGTTATCCCTAGTGGCAACAGCACATCCACAACCTTAGAACTTTCTGTCACTGTCCCAGGTTAAACGGAGACATGAACCCACTATCTAGCATAAATACTCTCTCTTGGAGTTACAAGCATCTACTTGGCCAAAGCATCTACGAGTAACGGAAAGCATGCAAGATCTTAAATAACATATAAGATAGATTGATAATCAACTTGACATAATATTCAATATTCATCGGATCCCAGCAAACACAACATGTAGCATTACAATAATATGATCTTGATCATGTAGGGCAGCTCACAAGATCTAAACATGATGGCACAAAGTGGAGAGACAACCATCTAGCTACTGCTATGGACCCGTAGTCCAAGGATGAACTACTCACGCATCACTCCGGAGGCAGGCATGGCGATGTAGAAGCCTCCGGTGACGATTCCCCTCTCCGGCAGGGTGCCGGGAAGAGGTTCTGAACCCTCCCGAGCTAGGGTTGACGACGGCGGCGTCTCTGGAACTTTTCGTGGATATTTGCTCAGGTACTTAGGGTTTTCGCGTCGGGGGGAATAAGTAGGCGAAAGGGCGGCGGCTGCGGACCCCCGAGGGCCCACACCACCCCAGGGCGCGGCAGAGGGGGGAACCGCGCCCTCCTGGCGTGTGGGGCCCTGGTGGCCCTCCTCTGCTGCTCCTTCACTCCGTCAGTGTGTTCTGGAAAAATAGGCACCCCCGTGTAGTTTCGTCCAATTCCGAGAATATTTCCAGACTAGCTTTTCTGGAATACAAAAATAGCAGAAAACAGGAACTGGCACTTCGGCATCTTGTTAATAGGTTAGTCCCAAAAAATGTATAAAAGTGATATAAAGTAGATGCAAAACATGTAGCAAATTGGTATAAAACAAGCATGGAACATCAAAAATTATAGATACTATTGAGACGTATCACCCTCCTTAGGAAGAAATACATAGGCTCAAGTGCGTTATCACAGGTTTCTTGAAAATCAGGTGATTCCCATTTTTGGGCGGGCCTAATGGCGACGAAGAAATTCTTCTGCCCATATGGCTCTTTCTCCATTAAGGATGGATCTGAGATAAGGTTCTGGAAGGATATATGGTTGGGTACTTCCCCACTCCGAGAACAATATCCAGCGTTATATGGTATAGTCCAAGGCCGTCACAAGAGCGATACGCTTGCTCAGGTATTGGTTGATAACCATCCCACTGTGACATTCCGGAGAGATCTTGTTGGACCCAGGCTAGCATCTTGGCATGAGTTGCTCCAACGACTCGCTTCTGTCAATTTGACTCAAGGGTCTGATGAGTTTCGGTGGAATTTACGCACTTGCGGTAAATTCTCCGTGGACTCCATGTATACAGCACTCATCCAGCCGGAGGTGCCAGTAGATAATAATAAGAAAATCTGGAAGATGAAAATTCCACTTAAAAACAAAGTTTTTGCGTGGTATCTTCGTCGAGGAGTAATTCTTACAAAAGACAATCTTGCAAAACGCAATTGGCATGGGAGTAAACAGTGTGTCTTCTGTCATAAAGATGAGACAATCAAACATCTGTTCTTCGAGTGCAAATTTGCTAGTTCTATATGGTCCATCATTCAGATAGGTTCTACTATTTATCCACCTACAAATATTGCTAATATTTTTGGCAATTGGCTGAATGGAGTGGATAAAAGGTTCAAACAACTTATTAGGGTGGCAGCGCTTGCCGTAATATGGTCGCTGTGGCTATGTAGAAATGACAAGGTTTTTAATGATAAAAATTGTTCTCTTATGCAGGTTATCTACAGGACTACTGCTACACTCCGTTCGTGGTCTCAGTTGCAACATGTGGGGCATTGAGACCTGTTTATGGAGGTGTGTACAAGACTGGAGGATACGGCGAGAGACTTTTTATCCCTACATGGATGGCAGCATAATTTGCGGATCGGCCCTCCACCACCTTAGGCGTTTCTACAATTTCTCATTTTGATATGTAATTCGCCTATTTTTATTTTTCGTACTTCAGACTTGGTTCGGCTGTGTGCATCTTGGTTATGCAGAGTCTGGGTGTAATGCTTAAACACTTTAAGTAATAAAGACTCCCTTTATCTAAAAAAAATGGACTGCGGCGACCGGAAGGAGAGGATGGCGAGAGGAAGCGGCGCCGTGGTGGTGGCGGTTGCCGTGGTGACCCTGGCCGTCCTCCTCCATGCCTCTTGCGCAGTGGAGGCGACGGGGCAAAAGAAGACGGGGACGGCTGCTAGACGGGAAGACATCCCGTACATCGGTGCCGGATTGCGTGGGATTTCTCCGCGCATGTCGCCTCGAAGCAACAGGCGCTTCCGTCCAATAAGGTACCATTCTTCGGTTGCTGCTGCTGTGGCCGCAGCTTATGGTTTGGTGTGCGAATTTGAGCCGGTTGATGAGTTGAGAGTTTGTGTGCAACCTGAAGAGGCAAGTGGCGGACTCGATGCTCCAGATCGACATCATCGATAAAGGCGACAAGCTCTGGATAAACTCTCCTGTCTTTGGCCGGAGTTGACGCGGAATCGTGCGTTTCGAATACTTCTAAATCTGCAAAGAGGAAATTGTTCAGGTTCATGTTCAGATTTTTAGATTAGTGTGCCTTTTTTTCTGCAAGGTTCTCCAGATTTGGGTCATGCATATAACAAATCAATCATGTGGTACTTCATTTTTTTCCTAATCAGGTTTTGTGATGTCCGTCTCCATCATTCTGTGCCACACAGATCACTGCTTCCGACGACAAGGGTAATTGCATTCAGTTTAATGCAGTTACAAGGCAATCTGTTTTGTCAGATTCGATATCTAAAAGGGACAATTGATACTCGTTATAATAATTGATCATTTTTTTCATGTGTTGGATGTGGATCAGTAGGTAGGGTTTTGTCGGAGATGGAAAATAGATCGAGTAGCATTCTTCTGAGAAGAGCCAGAAGAACAGATCCTGTATATGGCTTAAGGAAGTATGAGGAACAGTATAACATCACAAACGAGCATTACTGGAGTTTAAGTTCTCTTCTTCTCCGAATACAATATGAAGAGCCATACACACTGCTTGCTCTGTCGTATAGAATTACTCATAAAATAACTATTTATTGATACAAAAATGAGTGTTTCTTCGAAGTATAGTGTTCATGATCAGGGCATAATACTCATCCTAAATTTCTTTATGCAATATTTACTAATGGAAGGGTTTGCCCTGATATGTGCAGAAATGAGCTGATACATCGATATATGTCAATTTTAAATGTAGATAACTGAATAAAATGAAAGGGGTGAAGCATGTGTATCCTCAACAAATTCAAACTGATTGTCGCTGTGTTTAGTTCTTCAGTCGACTATATTTCCTGGCAATGTTGCCTTTATTACTTGATAGGCCATGCCATCTAATTCCGTTGTTGAGTAGAAGTATACTTTGCGTATATGCAGCAACAAGTCATGAAAAACTGAACTATGCTGTTTCCTTGATTTGTTAAATTGGCAAAATATGTTTCTTTAATTACCATAGAAAGGCTTGATCCTATCTGAATCTTATTGTCAACTATGAAGCTGAAATTAAAGAATGCCTATGGGAGCTAAATCGGCAAGGCTTAGGCAAGCAAGAAAAGAGGGAGAGAGAGAAATAGCAGACTACCATCCACGGATGGAAGCCAAGTTCCAGAGGAAGCTTGCAGAGGTATGTCAATGCATGTGCCCATTCCATATTTTTCTTTATAAGATAATAACATGGTTTCAGTTCATTTTTTGTATTCTTGTCATTTCCACTTTCCAGAGTAGCGTCGAATCTGGCGCAGACATCAAACGCCTTGAGCAGGAGACGAATGAAAAGATTGAACAACTCAAGCAGCAGGTAGCAAGCATCTCTCCAGAGGTGATTCAGATGCTTCTAAGACATATCACCACCGTGAAGAACTAAAGGTTAATGCGCATTCTGTCTTGCATATGATGGCAAACGTGTATTATCTGTTTATTTATGTGGAAGGTGTGATAAGAATTGGCTTTTGCCACTTCCAATTGCAATTCCTTTTCTTTTGTCTTGGAATAAGCTGTTGCGGTTCGGGTAAGCAACATGGCCATGTGATTTCTGACGGTGAGACTGCAAAACAAAATTAGGTTACAAAGTAATGATATATAGAGCTATGCAGACCTTTTGATGTTTCATGTGGCTTAACCTGGAGACAAGGGATTCAACTCAAACATTTTATAACAACTATAGGTACTTAATTTGTTATATTTCATTGCTTTGGACAATGTTTTCTACTTAACTGTCGCACTACAAAAATACCTGTGATTATAACTTTATAAGAACCTTTGATTTCAATTCAGTGTACTTATTTTCTGACAATGTTTTCTACCTAAGATATTTCAGTTCAGTTGATATGGTAGTTTGAAGGAGTGCTGCTGATGGCACTTTTGTAGACTTCCATTACAGTTCAATTCAGTGTACCAATTCAAATGAAAAATTGCAATCTGTAACATGCACTACAGGCAGAATATGAGCTGGTGGTGTACAATTTCTTCTTCTGCCAATAACAGAAGGAGTAGCTTGGCTACATGCACACTGGCACGCCCATAATTGAAGTGCTAAAGTCACATTCCCTTATCGGTAAATATCTAGATTTAATTTTTTTATCTCCGTTGATGAGTAGGTAATGTTGAGAGGGTGTTTCGTCATGCAATGCAAGAAAGACTTCGCATCGTTATTTTCATTAACATCGTATATTTTCCTTTTTTCCAGTTTTTCGATTATGATTCAGTTCCAAGCTGAAGCTGATGTTTGCTCTCACGTTTTTTTCTATTCCGGTTGCTAGCGCACAACAGAAGCTTGAGGATATTTGTTGAGATATGAAGAACATAAAAGAAGTGGTTTGGGGTCCCCTAAGTGAATTTTTGCCTTACATAGCCAGTCACATTAGATAATTATTGTTTCCAATATTATATTAATCCCTATTCACTTATTATTTCAATCCTTTTGGTTTGCATTTATTTAGTTCGTGCAATTACCGGAATGGCATGCCTGCCATGGCCCCTTTCATCTTCCAACTTTGACTATGTTAAATTATTGGCCATGAAAAAATTCTTTATTTCGGATGGCTAGAGCAATACAACACTTTCAAACGTATCCCGGTGACATTTAAGACATTTGTGTCAAACAATAGATTTGTATGGCGTCAAAAAATAGATTTGTATGGAAGTACATATTTAGCAAAGAAGAATCTTATTGTTTTGGCGTCAAAAAATAGATTTGTATGGAAGTACATATTTAGCAAAAGAAGAATCTCATTGTTTTTAAAATATTATGTGCCTATCACTTCTTATACATGTACGTTTTATGTGGATTATGTTTACATGTGCGACGAAAAAACTTGAGGACCCGGAGCAACGCACGGGCATTCAACTAGTCTCTTGCTAGTTGCTCCCCCCACCCCCACAAAAAAAAAACAATAAGGTGAAACCCAAACCCAACTAATATCGTCTGTAACAAAAAGAGGCAACGGCGATAAGCGATGGCTTCGAATATGGCAGCTTCCATGTCCCAATAAACTTCGGATGTTCACGTGGCGACTTGCTCATAATTCTCTCTCGAAACAGGCTTTCGCCCCGCTTTATAAATAAATCAACATGCCAAGCAAGTACATACAAAGTCAACACCCAGAAACAGAGGCTAGAAAGGAAGAGCTGGGGCAGCAGCACAAGTAAGCCCAAACAGTAGAAGTAGCACTAGGGGCAGGGAAGGAGGAGAACAAGGGGTAGGGGAGGGTACATAAGAAAGAACAAAAAAAACCCGGCCAGTCGGCGCTAGCTGCTAGAAGTAGAGGAGAGACGGCGCGCGGTCTCCATAAGTCTGTCAAGCATGATATCTAGCCGCCCCCTGTCGCGCTGCCTAGTAAGCGGGTGCCACTGCTGCAAGAAAGCCAAGAATTTAAACATGAAGTCAGATGCACGCCGAAGAAACACCCGCTCAATCACCATCTTATTACGAATCGTCCAAAGAGTCCACGCCATCGCGGCGAACACCAACCAAAACAGGCGTCGCCTGTTCCCGGTACGGTTCGCCTGGGTTTCAAGGAACTCGCCAAGGTCTGAGGCTTGCCAAGCAGGCCCAAGCGTCTCGTGGACGAAGTTCCATAGAAACCTGGCCGCAGGACAGCTAAACAAGATGTGGGTTCCCGTTTCAGGGATCCCACAAAGGGGGCAAAGCCCAGTCCCCGGTCCACGTCGCTTTCGGACCTCCACCCCTGTTGGGAGGCGGTCCCTAAGGAGTTGCCACACAAAGATTTTGATTTTTAGGGGGAGGGGGGCCTTCCACAACGGGGAAGCCCAGGCTGTAACTGGCCCACTGAATAAACTCCGATAGGACGATTTTACGGAGAAGGTCCCAGAGGGCGCCAGGTGCCAGGACACCAAGTCTTGGCCCCCTGGCAACGCCTCCGGAAGCAGACTCCGTAACTCCGTCCAAGCTGTAGCCTCTTCCTAAGGACTTGCTCATAATTCTCTCGCTGTGAGGTCTAATCTAACTCGCCGGGGTATGATTCTGGAAGATACTAAGTGCCTGATATGTCGGAAGACGGAAGAGGATGGCTGTCATCTGTTCCTTAGATGCAAATCAGTCAAGGAAGTGTGGGCAAACCTGAATATGTTGGAGACTAGAGAAAAACCAATTCAGTGTAATGGTGTCCAAGAAGTTATGGACGAGCTTTGGAACCTGGATGAGAGGAAGCGTGTGGAAATTATTGCTATGTGGTGGACATGTGGAATCAACGGAACAAAATACGTGAAGGAGGAGAGAAGCTGGCAGCAAATGAGGTGGCTCACCGTGCTAGAATGTTAGCAGCTGACAGTCTTCAGTTCTGCAAACCTGTTCGGCAAGATACACACTCAAGTCTTTGTGTATGGGAACCACCAGATAATGGAATACTCAAATTCAATCTTGATGGATCTTTTAAATTGGGAGAGCAGCATGGAGGATGGGGCGTCGTTGCACGTGATGAACACGGCCATCCTGTTGCGGCGGCAGCTGGGCGAGTTGATGGAATCCATGATGCTTTCATGGCTGAGATCAAGGCGCTGGAGGAAGCGATCAATTTGGCGTCCAGCCTGGGAGCTATCAGAGTTGTCTTTGAGACAGATGCACAATTAATTATGTATGCTATGAATAATTTTGGTGCAGACTTCTCACCGGCTGCAGCCATCATCGCAGATTTGAAGATCCAATGTTGTACTTGGTTTTCAAAGTGTTCGGTTATCTATTGTAAGAGAGGAGTGAATGGTGTTGCCCATGAGCTAGCTAAGATAGGTGCCCGATGCAGTTCTGGTATGATGCATGTGTGGGAATCTGATCTACCAGCGAATGTCGCTGATATTGTAATGGGCGATTTGCCCAACAATTTTTCGTAATAAAGTTGTTTTACATGTCAAAAAAAAAGAGAAAATGATCTGATCAAGTCGTTCGATCGGGCGGATGCTCCTGCTCACACGCTCTGCCCCATCGCCGATCTCCGTGTTTCTCTCCCACGTTCCCTTCCCTCGACAACTGTTGTTGGTCCCCATCGCTATGATGCTGCAATGCTGCTCCCCGCTGCTACTCCTTGGGCTGCGAGCTTGTTCTCCTCCATCATCACGGTTGGAATTCCACGGATCTCACGGACAACCATGGATGTAAGTGTGGAGCACAAAATAGGAGATTATCCGTTGTGTCGAGCATAGGGGACGGTGTACTGAGGGTAATGGGTACGGTATAGCCAGATCCCACGCGCGGCGAGCTCGGGGTGGCGAGGTTAGGGCTCAAAAACTAGGGTTTGTGATGTTGCAATTTTTTGATGTTGCTTATGCATTTTTGGCATGCTGCAAGTTGTTGTGTGTTTTGAGGCAGATACACGGTTGACATGCTGGGATGACTCTAGGTGTTTGCACAAAATGTTATGTTCATGATGCAAATGTTTTGTGTGGGGTGCTGCAAATGTTGGCATCCATGGTGCATAAGTTTCGTGATTTTTCTCGGGAATTTGCTATGACCAGTTGGGACTGATGTATACACATATTATTTTACCTCATTAGAGTCAAGGTGGCAACGGGGACGGGGATGACCGGGTATGGCTCCACCGTCCCCGCCACGATCCCCGCCAGTCCCCGTCCCCGTCAGTCCCCGCGAAAACGGCCCCCGTCCCCGTCACTATCGGGTACCCGACACCCACCGGGTCTCCATGGGGACCTCGACGCCGGCGAGCTAGGTCATGACGGCGACCAGATCCGAGAAGAGGAGGGCGCAGAGGAGGTCGTCTGTGGCTCAAGCGATGGAGAGAGACAGAGGTGATGGACATGTCGCAGAGCAGGACGCCGATGAGCGGGAGCCCCTATGCACGAAGGCGCTCGAGGGATTGAGAAGGTGAGGGACAGGGCGCAGAGGAGGATGCCGGCGAGTGGGAGCCCCTGTGCACGGCGGCGGCGGCTGCTAGGAGTTTGAGACTTGAGAGAGAGTGCAGGGAGAGAAGACGAAGGAGACGAGAGGGAACATGGTAGGTGGCGCATCGAGCACTGAGGAGTTGGGGATCGATCCACTGGGGTCGTGTGCTCATGTGGGCCGGTGGGGTGGGCCATGAGCCTATGTGTACAGGTTTGTACGTTAAAAAAAGTCCTCGGTCCCACATGTCAGCAGTTAGCGGGTATTCATGGAGTCTCCATGGGGCGATTTTGCCCCCATCCCCGTCCCGTTAAGCTATCGGGTACCCGTCAGGCTATCCCGTGGGGGGAATTTGTCACCCATCCCCGGTTCTTAGCGGGTATATGCCCGCGGGTACCCGCCTCTGTGGGGAAAACTGCCAACTTGACATTAGAGGTGTCGAAATGCTTCTAGTTTTTCATTGTCTTAACACAATGAAAAAATGTTACAACAATATTGCAAACATAATTTTGTTTTAAGAGGGCTATGTTGTAATGATTGAATGGTGCATCTCACGAGACTAGTTAAATGTCATTGCCACGACCTCTCAAGTTTATTCCACGTGCTAATCAATCTAGAAATATGCTCTAGGATTGAATGTTGACACGGACGTGAAAATGGCTCTAGGATTGAATGTGCTGAACCTAACAAATTTGGGAAGGGGAAAACGATGGAGATGGAAGTCAAATGAAAGGCGAAGTTTGGGGGCTTGAGAGTTGACTTTTGCACTTAGTCACTTGGGTGGCAGCGTCCTCAGCTCGTTCCCTGTGTGGTTTTAGGGCTAGTGTGTTTACGCCGACTGTATTGGCTTTTGGCTACGTTTTTCTTATGGCTAATCAAATACTCTCTTCTCGGTTGCTCAGAAAAGGAAAAAGAAAATCAAAACCCAACTAATATTATCTGGAAAGAAAGAAGAGAAAATTATGTTTCGTGTGTTAGATTGATCAACCGACTTCTGTGTAGTGACGGTGATTTTTAACATGGCGAGTAATGACGAACGGCTAGCGCTGCAAACAAACGTGGAGGAGAAAAGCCGAACTACCCGAGATGCCAGAACGATACTCCCTCCGATCCAAAATTTGTGTCTCCAGTCTCTATACATTTTGTACTATTAAGCTAGCACTGCTCCTGCGACAGTTTTTGTTAACTAGAGGGAGTATAATATTTTTTCTTTTAACCGAGCCAGAACGATATAATGGACGAGCCGCGCAGAAGATTTTCTTTTGAGGGAACGTATAAGATTAAGCCCACGCCCCAAGCGATAGTGCGCGTCAGGCATTTCTTGTTGTTGAACAAATCTCACAATGATATAATGAAGCCCATGGACGAGCCGCACAGAAGATTTTCATTTCGAGGGAACATAGAAGATTAGGTCAAATGCTATATATCGCCCTTTAGCGGCGCGAGACGCTCGCGCCGCCCAAAGGGATCCCCTAATGGGCTGACCCATTTGTCGGGTTTTCTTTTTTCATTTCGTTTTTTCTGTTCTGGTTTTACTTCCTCGTTTCCTTTCTTTCTGTTTTCTTTTATGTTTTTCCAGTTCTTTTTTCACTTTTATATGATTTAAAATGTTGAGATTTAAAAAATCTTTAAATTTGAAAAATGTCCAGGTTTAAAAAATGATCAGATTAAATTTTGTTAAAATTCGAAATCAAAGTTTGAAAAGCGTTCAGATCTCGAATAAACGTTCAGATTTTGATTTTTTAATTTGAAATTTCAGGTTTTAAAATGTTCAGATAAAAAAATGTTTAAATTTAAAAATTGTTCACGTTTACAAAAATTTGAATTCTAGAAAATTTTCAGATTTTAAAATTTCATATTTGAAAATTTTCAAATTTAAAAGCTGTTCAGATTTTAAAAATATTTAGAGAGAAAAAACAGATTTTAAAAACGCAAAAATAAAAAGTAAAAAACTCTCCTGTTAATGGGTCGGAAAATACGCCCATGAACAGCAGGCTTCAGGCGGTGGGGGGCCGGGGGCGGTTGTGGCCGTTCGCGGGAGCTCCCGAAGATTAGGCCCATGCTCCGATCGATGGTTTAATCGGCCTAGCCTACTACTCTGGACTCCTGGTCTTCGTATAGTCCACACTCTACAGCCCTCGCCGTCTCCGGCCACCGCACCGCCATGGCCTCCGCCTCGTCCGGCGCCCCCGCGGCGCTCTCCCGCCTCGTCGACCGCACCCGCGTCCCGGACCCCGCGCTGCAGCGCCACGCCGTCGCGGCCTTCTTCCGCCACCTCCTCACCCTCCCCGCCCCCCTCCCCGCCGCGGCCCACGACGGCATCTCCTCGCTCCTCGCGTCCCCGCACGCCGCCGTCGCCGCCCACGCCTCCGCGTCCCTCGCCCGCCTCGCCGCCTCCCGCGCCGACCTCCTCGCCCCCGACCAAGCCCTCACGCTCCTCCTCGCGCCCCTCTCCGCCTCCCCGTCCCCCCGCCTCGCCTCCTGCCTCGTCAAGGCCCTCGCCGCGCTCGTCTCCTGCGTCCTCCGCTCCGGCGGTCCACGCTTCCCGCCCCACAACCACCCCTTCGTCCAGGCCCTCGCGTCGGGGGCGGACGGGCGCGCGCCGAGCTCTCGCGGCAGGCGGCCAGGATGGTCGTCGAAGGGGTCGGCGGCGTCGTGGGGTTCCTGAGGCCGTTCGTCATGTTTGCCGTCGTGAGGAAGGGGGACGCCGCCTTCGCGAGGGATTTGATCGCCGCGCTTGCCGCAGCGGCCACCGCAGCGCCAAAACCCGATGCGGCGGTCCCACTGCTCAAATTGCTCGGCGAGAGCTTGCTGCATTTCGGCCGCCGGGATGGAGAGGTAATGTGTATTGGCGTATTCCCTCATTGATGGATGTTACTAGTCATTTTTCTGGCAATGCTGAATCTAGGGCACATAGACAACAGCACAGTCGTTTTGCATTTTTTTTTTGTTCGAGCAGTCCTGTCGAGGACGATTATGGTGTGCAAGCAATTGTAGCTGAGATCACCTTCCTGTTCCTATAGATGTTAATGTCATTGTGTATTAGGGATCAGTACATAGAGAACATTGCAGGAAAAAACATGAAGTTCATGTAGCTCGTTGTGCATAGCTGGGAATGTGTTTGACATTGTATTTTGTAACTTTCAAAGCCTCAAAGGGGGAATTCGCTTACTCTGAGCATACCTGTGCCCGTGTTTTCATTTTTTCAGGAAGGACGCCTCTGGCTTAGTTCTGTGGAGTGCTTGGTGGATGCTTATGTGATATTACTGAGGAAGTTAGCTCATGCTCAAAGGGTACCGCTCTGCCATTTGCTTATTTGTGCAGTTAATTGTATTCCTGGGTTATTGATATCTTAAAATGCAGTCACGATGGTTATGTATTAGGTAAATTCATATTGTAGGCTATGCTTCTTGAGTTAGAACTTCGAACAGTTCGCTTCTACTCTTTATCTACTGGAACCTAGGAGTTCTTAAATGGATGGAGAGCTATTTTATGTATGATAGCTAATAGGGTTTCCCTTAAATTTTTTTGCCACTCCCTGATTGTGAAGGTCACAAAGTTGCCTTAATGAACTAGCCCACTTGGCCTGCGTTTGTGTTTATACTGAATGTTATGCTGCCTACATGTCGATCAGTATGCTGCTCCACTTGTGTTATGCCGTTATTACTAACAACGCTACCAAAACAGTATTGTTACAAATGTTATCTTGGAGAACTACAAGGTTAAACTTTCTCTTTTATGCTTCTCTGATTTAATATCTGAACTTATAGCTCATCTTACAAACAATAATGTATTATTACTTATATGTTCCCACTGAAATATTGTACAATTTAAATTCGTTGCGAGTTCTTGTGTATTAATTCCAATGCCGTGTATCTGGGCTATTAATAGTAAACCTTTTAGAAAAAATAATCTGCAGCATTGCCATGGGTAGTTCTATGATTGTTATTGTTAGAGCATACTTCTTGCTATTGGAGTGCCAAAGGTGTGAGTAGTTTGGCTGTACAATAAACACTGGCTAGGTGTCCACTTCTTTTTATCCTGTACAATTGCACCTGAGGCTCCTAGCTGAGCCACTGAAACTCACAGTGATAAAACTAGCATTGAATTACACATGAGCCTCCTCTATGTTTCATCATCCATTGGTGGAATAGGAGGTAGGCAGTCAGGTAGGCAACTGACCAGTTAGTTATAGCCTCATAGTTTCCTTTTTCTTTCTTTGGTTTTTTTCAGTTCAACGCTTTATAGTTCTATGCATCGACAGTGCGTCATATGTGTTATAACTTGCTTCTTTTAACAGCCAGCCTATGATGCCCAAGCAAGTAGTGTGGAGTTGGTAGAAACACTTCTGTCTCAGTGTTCACTTCATCACAAACTCCTCGGAATGGCTTGTGTAGTTCTTGGATTATCAAAATATTTGTTTTCGGTGCAAAAGGACCTTGGTTTATGCTACCTGCCCGAAATTTCTGGTGTTCTCAGTTCTCTTTCTTGCATTCTTAGTGGGCTGGAGTTTGAACATGAGCAATTGGGTGGATTGAAACTTCTG
Organism: Poa pratensis; assembly: GCA_947311845.1. NCBI lineage: Eukaryota > Viridiplantae > Streptophyta > Magnoliopsida > Poales > Poaceae > Poa > Poa pratensis. The sequence goes on from CAMZMU010000109.1 coordinate 23,087,478, forward strand.
GCCTTTTTGATTGAATGGAACATGAAAAGGGTACATTCCTAAACTTTTAGAACCCCACCGCCTCTCATGTGCAACCTGCAACTTGATTTACTTTCAAATTGTTGCAGACAGTACAAACTTGGCTCCTCATAATATTTGATGTTTTGTGGTTGTAGCGCTCAAAGCAAAGGAAGCAGTACATCACTTCAGTGAAGAGCTTCTCTGTCTTCTGCCAGTTATCAACCTCGTTATATCTCCATCGAGATCTGTTAAAGAAGTGGCATCCCATGTACTGTCAAGATTTAGCTTGCTTGTTTTGGAGTTACCCGCTTCTTGTTTGTCAGAGCAACAAGACTTTTCAATGGTTCACCACATAAGCAAACCTACCTTTATCCTTCCTAAACTTGTACAGCATCTATGGTCTCAGGTGATTTTTACCCCTTAATTTTTTACTCGCTGCCTTAACGATGTGATTCTGCTCTTTTCCCTGTTTTGATGTAAAGCTTTGAGTAGATAGATAGAAATGATCGTGTGATTTTTTGTTCGTTCTGCACACAGTGTATGCGTTGAAATGTTTATATTGATAACTGAATTTCCAGAAGGTGGTGCATCCTCAACAATTTAGCTGCTGATGTGGCATTTAGAGCTCTAACTTTTATAAATATATGATATGCTTATCCTGCAATAGTTTCAAAATCTGAGTATAATGTTCTATAACATTTTTAGTTTTTTCAACCAGATCTCACATCACCCAACTTAATTACTAGTCAATACCTTACCAAACACATAGATATAGACCCATGTCTATAAAGAGGGTTCTGAGGATGTTACAAACCAAATGGTACCCTAAAGCCCAGTGGATTAGCCAACCTTGGATCAGCGTAACTGTTTACGTACTACTACATCTGTTCGTAATATAAGACGTTTTGGTAGGCTAGTATATCTGTTTCACTGAATTGGTGCTTTTACATGTTTGTACTAAATGCAGGATAACTGGTAAATCATATTTGCATGCAACCTATATTTGATAATAAGATATATTGTGTGCACCCATATATTGGTGTTTTTCTGAGTCTATGTTCACACAAATTCTGGTCCTATCTCCAAATCTGGAAGAGAGAAAATAAAATTTTCATGTTGATATAGGTCTATCCATTGTTTTTGCACCTTATGCGCTCAACTTCTGTCCCCAGAAATGCCGCTTTGACTTCGTAGCTGGTCTACTATGTGTTTGTAGCTCATATATATGTTTTTACTAATTCTGCTTTCCGGTTGCAGTCATCTTCAGGTTTGTTTTTTACGAAGTATGCAAATTGCAAGGGATTGCCTGAGTCGGCTGCCAACTATTTGGAAGCTAATTATTGGACAGACGAAATAAATGAGTATATGTCAGTCCTTGCCAGAGAAAAGCTTACACTGGATGTCTCATCTTCAAAAACGATGTCATCAGGTTGACAAATGTATCTGTGCTTTTTATATATTGCCCTGTCATTTCACTTTACGTAATCCTTTAAACAGATATGAACTTCACTCTGTCCAATTACTTGCAGTAGCAATGTCATCTCTTGTAAGCTCTGCAGTATCTGTTTTGGTAATGCACCCAAAACTTGGTACTTCTGCTGCTCAGTCCTTGGGTATTCTTGGGGCATCAGATCCAAAATTGGGAATGCCACTGTTGCTAGTTATCCTCTTCTATTGCAAGATTATTGACAGCAATGATAACTTCTCAACAAATAGCTTGGTGAGTACTGTAAGTTCATCTTAGTCGTGCATTTGTGTGCTGGTGGTTTATGAATACAAAATTAGAATGGACTTCACATTAGATGCAAAATCCTAATGACACTACTCACACTAGATTTACACTGATCTTCTCTATTTTAATTAGTATGTGCTGCAAATAGGGAACCCACAGGCGTAAACACCATAGAATCTGGACATCAGGAATGAGAAATAGCATCCTTAACCGTGCAGTCTTGCTCCGTGGGCTGACCGCTATGCCATTAGTTAAAAACTAGAGATATGAATAATTAATCTTACTGTTAGTTTGTTTTATGTACTTGATTACTTGGATATGTTTGATGTAATAGGGATTAATTCCTGTAGAAGTTGAGACTGCATCTTACTGGCCAAATTGAGTCATCCCTTTGAAAGGGGTAACCATGTATCTTGGTTCTGCACACAAATTACCCCAACTTGTATCTTGATTTGTATCAGTATCTCATGACTAGAAAAACTGCAAACGGATGAAAATACTTGACATTAATTTTTGCTCTATCATTTGCAGCTCAGTTTGCTAGAGTCGTTGCCATCACTTGCTACACATGGTTTTGTGCTTCCACTTGCTCTACAATTTATATCACCAATGCTTAAAAACGATGCAAAATCGTAAGTAACTCAATTCCTCAATCAATTTCAACATCACCGAGCTCAGTTCCCTGTCGATCTTTTTTATTTGTTTGTTCTGGTGTGGAGTGTTATACATAATTTTCACCTTTTCTTATGTTTGAAAAATTGTGTACAAACCCCTCTTCATATGTTGGGAAACAGAACTAATCCGTCAGATACTGCACAAATCAGCCCATTTCCTACATTGACTGGGTAGTTTCAGAAAAAAATAAGATAAAGAATAAAAAAGAAGCAGCTGATAGTGTGAACATGGCATGCAGTAACAACAAGTCAACAGTTTGCCCAAGATATCAAACATGGGTTTTGGTAGCCTGTCCAATATATATCAGGAGGACATATCTTATGCACAATATCATTACAATCATAACACTATGTGCTGCCACCATAATTTTATTTTCATAAATTGTTTCGTGTTACATGATATTCTTTGTTAACATCATGTTACTTCTGTTTGGTATCGTGCAGGATTTTATATGCTATTGCTGTTCGATTGCTTTGCAAGATATGGATCATCACAGATTGGGCATTTCCGAACTTGCAAGTAAGGACACACTTTAAGTTGAACTTAGAGTCTTGTTTTTCCATTGTCAAGAGTTTTAATACTCCCTCCGGTCCTTTTTACTCCACATATTAGGTTTGTCAATACTGATTTGGTATTGCGAATGTTGGTATTTTTTCCTACAAACTTGGTCAAAATTATTGAAAGTTTGACTTATGACAAACCTAATATGCGGAGTAAAAAGGACCAGAAGGAGTACATCGCTTATGAGTGCTCATGTTATGAAATATTGAAATCCTATGCATACTATTTCTTTCTGAAGTAGTTTTCAATGTGACAACTTTATGCCTTTGTGTGTGTATTTCCAAACGTTATCTAGTCAAGACTGATGAGTGGATCATCATGTTGCATTTCCCTAGCATTCCAGTGCAAGCATGAGAATGTCAAGCTGTTAACTAACACCATGTTATGTGAACAAAACAATAGAGGCTCCTTTTCAGTCTTGAATTTTAAGCAAACATGTCATGTAATGTTCTTGAAGATACGCATGGCATCAGAATCATTAAATAAAATTTGTTAATCTGTGTTTTTATTTATTACTGTTACAATTTACAAGGTCAGCACTAACTTCTGGTTTCTGAAATAGAGAATTCTGGAGCCTGAAACATTTTCCAGCTTCACTAGCGACAGAGAAGTTTTCACAAGTATTGCTGCATCAGTGCGTGATGTTTGCAAGCAGAACCCAGATAGAGGTGTCGATCTCATATTATCTGTCTCGGTGTGTATTTCCGCGCCTTTTTCTTGTCTGACCATGTATTGTGACTTGGTCTTCTTTCTAACACTTCCCTTGTAGTCTTGTATTGAGAGCCGCAATTCTGTAGTTCAAGCTCTTGGCCTGGAGAGCCTCTCCTATCTCTGTGAGGCGGATGTTGTAGGTAAGTTGGTCTCTGATTATCCTTCGGTTCATTAGATTGTTGACCTGTTTGAAACATCATGCTATACGAAGCCATGTATCAGAAAGCCAGCAGTATGGTGAAATCTAAAGAATAAAAGATCATGTCTTCGTTACTCTTTTGAGCAAAAGGAAGTCATGTTCTTCCGACCTTCACTTCTGAGGCAAGCGGCCCATATGTATGTAGATTTCTATACTGCCTGGAGAGTCATATCAAAGGAGCTGCTAGATTATTCAATTGATCCCACGGTTTCAAATAGGTAAGGCGACCAGAATATTGCATTTAATGCAAATGTGCACACCAGTTTAGTTTGATCTTATTCTCTCTCACTCTCTCTCCCCCCGTTTCTTCTTTTTTCAGTTTATGCATTCTGTTGAGATGGGGAGCAATGGATGCTGAAGCATTTTCTGAAACATCAAAGAACTTGATACAAACACTGTGGAGCATTGGTACATATGAGAAAAATAACGCAGACTCTGATCGTCTTTGGATTAAAGCAAGAGGAACTGCTTTTCACTCCCTGTCCCATTACAAGGTTATGCTGCACACTATTGTCTGCATCTGCATGTAACACTTTGACTGGAAATTGCATTTCATTTACGTTGGATCTTCGTAACATTTCCTATTTTGCAAGTTTCTCTTGGTAAATTAGCCACATGTTGTGTCTCTTGTAACTATAACTTTGCTTCTCTACTTACTGAAAGGATATGCTAAGCTTCTGCACATTCGCAACTTTTTTGGGGGTATTTTCAGGTCTCACTTATTCAAGATTCCATTCCTGATTTCTGGAAAAGAAACCACGAGTGCTTTACTAATGAACATAATCTGGAAGTTCTGAAAGCCATGGAGAACTTTCAAGTTGAGATTATCAAATTTGAGCACATGTTAGTATATTTTCTGAAAGTTCTCAGTTCAGATGCTTATGTACATCCTTAACTGAGGTTTTCCATACACACAGAAATCGACGTAGAGTGACTACAGAGAAAAGAAACTTGGTGCACAAATTTGAGAAGTTATTAGAGGTTCTCCCTCAGGCCGTGTTTAAAGGTATGCTTGTTGGACCCATATGAATTTTTTATTTTATTGAAGTAGGTGAATGCCTGATATTTTGTCCAGTATATCACGTTTCTTAGAATACTTGTCCTCTTTATGTTGAAAACATATGTTGTTTGCTCTGTTCTATGTTTAATACAGTCTGATGATAGCTTCAGATTTTAATCAGCTAAACTTTTCAAATTATAGAAAAATCGGCACACCGTCGGATGCCTGGTGCAGCTCTTTTAACCATTAATTACACCCCAGAGGACATCGTTCGTGAAGGGAAATCTAAGGTAGTAGCCTTTGAAGTTGCAAGTTTTTATCTGTAACTATCAAAAACATGCATCCTTCGTATACTATATTTTAATCTGTTGTAATTTTCTTTTCATTTGCAGGATTTAAGTAGAGTTCATGCCGCGTATGAGCAAGCATTAGTGGAGATGGCTGAATCTATGTTTATATCAAGAAACATAGCGGTAGCTCTTCTTGCGCTGCATTCTTGGAAATCATTTGTTTCCCATTGGATGCAGGCAGTTGTAGCTTTGGTTGACACTAAAGAATCTTCAAAGTTGAATAAACCATTAAAAGCAGCTAACGATATATTTAAGGTATGTACATATATATTTAGCATATTATTTTATATTATTGATGTCTTTGTTCGAGAAAACTCTTTTTAGAACCTGCCACAAACTACTAAGGAAGTGCCAGTTTTGACTTTAGATGATGAGGCGCTGATGCAAGCAAAAATAACATAGTTTTTTGGATTTTTCTTAACAACTCTCTATGTATGTATGTGGTCTTTGAGGTACATCAGTACATGTCATGCTTGGTCGTACTCAAATAATCTAATGTTTATTAAAATAAAATTATTGACGTCACAGACTGTGGAGTAATTTAATCATTTTGACATAGGCTAAATATGATTTAGTTACTATCACATGTATCCATCCTGCTATCTTCTGTTTCCTCGTACTTTCATGACCATATTCCTTTCCCTGTTAATGATAACTTCTTCCTTAAGTTTTCCTAATTCTATTTGCAGATTTTGTGCAAGTGCGTTCCTGTATCTAATCCTAGAGTTGCAGTTAACATTACTCTTGCAATTGGAGCACTGTGCTTGGTAAGGTGTCCTTATTTACATTTTAGTCATTCTAAAAGAGTGATTATGGTTGCAGCAGTATGATATGATGTACTTCCGATGATTTTTTGTGCAACATTATGTAATTGCTGTTATCATATCTTATTGGCAGGTTGTTCCTCCAACTGCCCATTTAGTAATCTCATCTGCATCTGATTTTCTTTTAAAATGGTTACTCCAATATGAGCATGAGCACCAACAGTGGTGTGCAGCTGTCTCCTTGGGACTAATATTCAATTGTTTTCATCCCACGGACAAAAAGAGCAAGCTTCAGGTTATCAATGGACTCTTTGAGGTACATGATCCTGCTCTTCATGATATTTGAATTTATTTACTAGGTTTCCTATTTTTTTCTAAAAATGTAGAACTAGATACCAGAAATTTTCACACACAAACATTAGTCGACTTATTTTTGTGATAAGACTGCTTGGCACTTGCTACTAACCTACAGCTCTACACATATAGCTTCCAGCCAGCGTCACTGTACTGTTAGTAGCTTATCGTGTCTTGCTTCAAGCAGCAAACGTTACCTAGTTGGGGGCCTAGAGTTGATGTCAACTCATTATTTGACATGTTTTTGTTGTTGTTCTTGTTAATAATAATAATAATATATAATGCCTATTAACTTCAACTTCGAATTGTGCCATAATTGTTGTTGTTGTTGTTCTTGTTCTTGTTATTAATAATAATAATATAATGCCTATTAACTTCAACTTCGAATTGTGCCATAATTAGTTTCTCATCATGTCCTATGCCCTTTCACATCCAGGTTATCTCAAAAACTGACAGTTGTCTTGTAAAAGGAGCTTGTGGACTGGGATTAGGTTATGCTTGCCAAGGTCTTTTAACCAGAGCAGATAGTACAGCTGATTCAGAATTAGAAGCAACTACACAACTCAAGGAACGTGCATCAGTTGAAGAAATACTTCACACTATGACCGCTTCATTAGTTAACCTATGTCCATCAGCATGTTATTCCCTAAAGAAACTAAGTGTTTGTGGAATATTCTCCATGGAAGGAATGGAAGAAAATTATGTTAACTTAGATGATGACCCTGGGCTGTTGCAGGACTTGTTCTTGGTCTGGGAACTCTGTTGTTGCTCTGAATAGGCTTGGAGCGTATGAAGATATTATTGAACTCAAGAACATATTGATATCATGGATACCAGATGTTGATTCAAGCTCTGTATTATTTGATGAAATAAATTCAACATCACTATGTATGGGCTCTTGCCTTGCTCTTCCATCTGTCATAGCATTTTGCCAGAGAGTGGAGTTACTGATGATGACTTGGATGCTCTGTTTAATCGCTACACTTCTTTAGCTACTGAACTCCTGAACCTCAAGAAATCTGGAACTGTCTTTCAGAATTTATTGATGGCTATCTGTATCGGTGCTGGATCTTGCTGTCTTGCATATTGAATGATGGGCTGCATGCCATGAAATTTGCTGATGTTAAAAAGTTTCTCGACACTCTTAGAAATATATACACCCATCCATATCCTCCTCTTGTCCATTTGGGTGGCATGTTTGGTGCTGTCAATGCGTTTGGTGCAGGTGCTGGAGACCTCACTGGGATTTGCTGGAAATCCATGAATTCACAGATAAAGCATGAGAAGGTCTCTCTCCTTTTCCACGCACCCTAATTGTTTACTTTCCTGTAACCTTTGGAATAATGTGTTTTCATGGGCACAGGAGTCATCTTTGGTGCGAGGTCCTGTACTAACAAGTCCTGTTGGTGAGACTCTTTCAACGGCAATGATTCAGGAAATATTTCTTCTTGCCAAGGATGCAGAGGATAATCACATACAAAATTATGCTGCTTGGGCTATATCATTTCTTAGAAATAGGTGGTTATTAAAGAACCAGAGTCTTCCTGATGATGATTCTTCTCAAAGAAATTCAATTGATTCCAGTCAATCAACAAGTTTTTCTGCGGAGAGCTTAGTGTGGAACTTAAGTCTCTGGTTGAAGGATCTTAATTTTGAAAAGGTTTGATCTGAATCTTTCCTGAAAAGAATGACGTGGAGCTCTGTTTATTAAGATCAGGCTTTTATGTTGTACATTTGTTACAGAAACATCCTAGAAATAGGGAGTGCATTTTATTTAATTTAGCAGTTTACCTAGGCTAAGATGTGCATTGGAAACATGCAAGCTGATGATGTGAAATAGACATTCTAGTTCTCCTTTTTTTCTAGACACTTGCATGTGATTTTTTGCCTACTGATTCAGTGGGTGAACATGGTGATATATATCTTACTTCTTCAATTATATATATATCATGTAAGTGTCCCTACAAGTGCACCAACACACATTGATGGCTGGGATACTTGGCAACCCACCCATACATTTTTTTGCATTCTCTTGATAAACATGCATAGATCTTACTCTCGATCCAAATAAGTGTCGCAGTTTGAACTAAACTGCGACACTTATTTTGGATCGGAGGGAGTATATTGTTTTGTTCTTGGATTTGATGCAAAGATCTAAGAGAGTGAATTTATACACTCAGGTGGGTACTTAAGGGTTTACCTAATTATGCATCTTAAAAAATTCTTGAAAAAAATCATAGATGGGCATCATATTATCGGATACCAAATTTCGAATTTGACAGATAATTTGAGTCATGGTGCATGGATATTTTCCTAGTGATGCAAGTATACAGTTTGGTGTTATGCGCGAATCTTCTGCTACTTGTAGGGTGGTGGAATTAGACGAGCAATTCTTGTTTTCTTCTGTTAACTTATGTTATTTTACTACCTGCAGCCTGGTGATGTGGTGCCACTAAATACAATTACACAGTTCTGAAATGTCTTACAAAGCTCCTAGACTGCCAGCAATAGACTGGGGAGTTATAGTACGGAGGTGCATGAAAGTTGAGGCGCATATTCCTCATAAGTCAACCAATCATAAAGATCCTACATTATTAAGGGAAGAATGCTTATATTTTTCTCTAGCTCATGCTGATCATATCAGCCCCCTTCTGCAATTTTTGGATGATCTGACAGACTTACCCAGGTTCAGGAGATTAGAAATAAATGTGCAGTCTGTTTTGCTCCAATATTTGTCACACCTAGTGAAGCTGTTCTCTGATTCAAGATCGAAGAAACTGTATGATGATTTAACAGTGTACTTCTATTCCCCCTCGTCTTCGTACTTGGATTACTCCTCTGAGCAGAGAAGCATGTTAAGAATGTCGTTCTGGAAAGGCATCTGCAAGTGCCTGGTGGAGGTGGTCTCTGAAGAGTCTGATAGTTTCTCTTATGTGAAGAAATGCATCGAATGCTTGTTACCCCTTTGAACCTCTGTAATGATGGTCAACTTGAATCCATGGATGAGTGGTCTTCTGCTACAAGTGTCTAATTGTTGCTCAAAAAGTTGGCTGGGTGATATGCTGCAGGTTCTATAGTTTGCCTTCACAACAAATTCTGCATTATTTATTTGTTTTAGCGAGCTCAGTATTTCTCACGTAATTTCTATTTCACAACTTAATATTCACCTTTCCATTCAGGTGCACAATACCACATCCTTGGGTGAAGGAGAACATGTTGATGCGGCAAAGAAGATTATCATCAGAGCAAGGTTGTGTTTACTGGTTGTGTTCCTGCACTTGAGCTGGGGAACATAAAACTACCATACTGAGTACAACATCTGATGGTAATCGGCAACTGCATCCCTCAGTTTTTACTTATGCTTCAAAACTTCCTGCTTGTGTGTTGTTGCTCTATCCTTATGAGTAGTTTCAGTCTTCATATTTTCCATTCTTTACTGCCAGCCCACCTCCTCCCATTGAAAGTAACAAACAAATATTGTTTCAGGTGTCTGGTGGAACGTTCTCGTTGAGGTTGCTGCAGCTGTATACTCTGCTGACAATGGTGTAAAGAAGCAATGGCTTCTGGATGCATTGGATATTGGCTGTGTTACAGCTCACCCCTCCACGGTATATGTTCAGTTGCAGTGTGTCCTCACTCCTCATGACCGCAAAATGAACATGCATTGCTTACGTCACGCATTGCCTCACAATCCTCTTTGTTCTAATATTTCAGGCACTCCGTTTTGTTGGCCTGCTTTGTGGCAGCTGCTGTATCTATATGCCACTTCTCATTGTTAATCCAACAAACGTACTGAGCGATTTGCCCGTCACCCTGCCTTCCTTTCTCTCCAGCAGCATTTGGGATGACCTTAGAAGCTCTGTCGCTGACAAGCTCTGGTTGTTGACCACTCGCATCTACACTTGGGCAGACAGTTGACTCGTGGAGAGGGCCTTTCTTGCCATGATCATATTCATGAAAGTGAAGCTGACAACGCAACTTTTCTTGCGAACATGCTGCTCTCTACATGCATTGCGGTGGAAGATCACTTGGCTGTAGATAAACAGCTAAAGCTTGCAAACCTGGAGGCACTATGATCATAAGAACTGATTTCATTTAATACTCTGTATGGCATAGCGTATTTGTCTAAAACATATATTTTTACTGTTTTAACTGATGATGTGGCCGTGCCTTTTTGTATATAATTGTTTAATAGTCTCACCCTCGGCACAAAAGTGATGGTTCTTAGAGTAAGCTTGATTTAGTGAAGATAACCTGAGATTGAAATTGCTGTGTTGTGTGAATTTGATAGCACTATTTAACAATTTCTTATTGACAAACAATTTGTAAGAGCAGAGTGCTGAAAAAGAGGAGTCATCAGAGGCTTCAGCTTGAGATAAAGACTTTAGTGCATGTTTACCTGGATCTCGTTAAAGGTGAACCTTATCATATTATGTCATTTGTCTTGTCCTTAAGATGTTATGTTCCCTACATATTTCTGAACTATATTTTTCTAAATGTGCTCACGTTTGGTATAGTTCACGCAGGGAGTCTGACTAGAGTCAGAACCTCATGGGTACTCACCTAGGCTTCATTTGAAGATGTCTCCATCGATTTGCAATGCAGTGTGGATCGCCCGGTCACTGGTATTCCTGCCTCCGGCGTTTTAAGGGTTGCTGTGAGTTATTCTGAGCACTCTGGAATTTGATCCCACAATCTCCTTGGTGGGCACAGTACATCTTTCAGTCTGACAGGTACACATTCTAATCAAGTCTTCTTACTGTTAGAACAACGAAAATATGGTGTTGCATTATGATATCTTGCTCTATTATTAAGATCAAACCAGTATACAACTCATCAATATAAAAGTAAAAACTAATAAAGATTCTCATTCTTGCAGAAAGACCCCCCACGAAAGCACCGTATTTGATGCTTAAATTCCCACCTCACCCTTTTCCTTTTGAAGTCCTTATTGACTTTTCATTTGATGGAATCTGTCCCGAGAACTTATCTTCGTTTCCAAAAATAGAAAAAGAAACTAACCGCAGAAAGGCTAGTACCATCTCTTTTCCAAGTCCATTGCATTTAGCCTTTCCCCATGAAGTCTCGGTCACAAATTGAAACTGCAGTGTTCTGCCTACAACTTTTGAAGATAAAATAAAATTAGAAACGGTAACTAGAGAAATGGACTATTCCTAGAAAGTGAAAACAGAAATAAAGATCGAATAAAGAATGTCAAATATTAGATAGAGCTAGCTAGCTAGATGTCACTTTTGCACGTTGGTAGCTTCCATCTAGCCCACAACCCTTGTACGGACGATGAAACAAAGGGGGAACCCAACGGAATCAATATCTCCTCTATTGTTCCTTCCATAGCCGATGGCTAGTGCGCCCCTTCCACTCGCCTAAGAGCCTTTTGCAGATTAGCAGCTAGCAGCGCCGTTAAAAACCTTCTAATGCTTTCATGTAGATTCTCCTATCTCGATGGATCTATTCCTTTATATATCGTGATCAGATATGCTGTCAAGTGTAGTAGCCGCGCGGCAACCGCCTACAAACATCTTTGCCTGGATGTTTCCATGAAGGAACCAATTAGACGTCTCAAGAAACCTTTGCTTTGCTACACTTTTTTGAGTATGATATCTATGGGAGCGTACGGGCTAGCAGATTCTGCCAAACAATCTTAATTGCCAAAGTCATGTCCTTTCGCTATCACTTTATTTTATCCCCTCAAGTATAACATGAGCCTATCATAGCGACTGGCCCCAAAGCTAGCCAATCACATGGCCGCTAGATCACTGGAAGGTGCAATAGTTTATCCTTGTGTGGCTACCAAGGGTATACTTTTAGAGCAAAATATATACTTTTAAGGCTGTATTTGGATGTATGTATTGAGGGGTGATATTGGATAGTGATATTGGGTCAGTCCGGAATACCTTATTTTGGTCGTTTGGCTGGTTCAAGTATTCGAACGGTGCATTCGGGCTTGATATCTCGGTCCCTGTTCGATAGGCAAAAATCAGCTCTTTTGCTCGACGTTGTCAGGCATTCGGGTGTCGGGACAAGCGTACCCGTTCGCCTCGGTCCCTGTTTTGACAGGAGCTCCTCCCCGCTCGATGTAAGTTCAGTTTGCTGAAAAAGGGTGAATCAAGATTTAACTTATTTGCCATGCTTTCCACCAATTAATGGTCCTTTGGGGAGGGAGGGCTTAGAGCAACTGTAGCAGATGTCCTAAATTTTAGTCTGTAAAGGTTTACAGGCTCCTCTTAACGATATCAATTTATAAATATATAGTTCAACAATAAAGTTCAGACTACATCTCTCTATTATTTTCCTCCTTTTTTCTTCCCTTTTTTTTTTCTTTATTTCTCTCTATTTCCTCATCTACCTTCGTCCGTTCTCCTATTTCCTCTTTCCCCACCCGAGCAAAGCCAGAGCCAGGGCCAACGCGGGGTGATGCCTCATCTCCTCGTTCCTGCCAGCGCAGAGCTCGCCGACTCTCCTCCTCGTCTTGGTGAACGCAAGGCGCCACGACCGGCTTCCGCTAGAGTCAGTTTGTGGCGTCCGGCCTCTAAAAATGACGATATTTTGCAGATCGGTCCTTTTTGCTGCGTCTTCTAGAGTTGCTCTTACAATGCAATATGCATGATTGAAAACGCAGTCGTAAATCTACATTCTTTTCTTTCGCTGCGAGTAAATAAACTGCACGTACAAAACTTTTGATTGACGACGGGAATAGCCCCGGCTCCACACACAGACACAGAGGCCAGATGCAGCCAGGGTTAAATGTTTAATTACGAAATGGCGTCAGGCGATCATGTCATGGGCACCAATCAGAGCAGAAACACGGTCATGTGCGTCGACAAACAACGTGGGAGTCTGGAGGCGCAGGCCAGTGATTCTATATTTGGTAACTATTATGTCCTGCATGTTTGCAGCACACCAGCAAAACAGACGTTGATCATGTGATCGGGAAGAGGGTTTGAAACACACAGCGCTGATAAAAAACAGCTGGGCAGCCCCACCCATGGGTTCTCTATCGACAGAGTACGGGGTTCCATGCACGCCCGTGGCACCACAACCCTCCCAGGTTCCACCCTCGTGACCAGAATTCAAAGGCACTGTGCCCTCCCACAGTGCAGTGCAGTGCAACCTTGCCTCTGTACCGTGAGGACCCATCGAGTCCCAGTAGCACGCTTGCTTTCCCCACCCCCCGCATACCACTAGCCCACTACCATCTTTGTTTTGATCTTGAACTTACGGATACGAGTAGTTTTTTTTTTGACGGTAAATATAGAATTTCATTACTCAACTAGCTCAGCCATATCGCTGGCAACAGTTTTTGTTACACAAATGGGGGCAGAGTCCACCCAAAATAGTCAGACATATCTGACGCCACTCCAAACTTTGCAAGCTCGTGAGCTGCAGAGTTGCAAGCCCGACGGCAAAAAGAAACAGAAAAAGAGTCGAAACTCATTCTACAGTTCTTCTTAGCCTCCAGGACCAGGACACCGATGGTGGAACGGTCGAAATCATCACAGGTGAGGGCTTTGACAAGTGTTGACGCATCGGATTCAAAGGAGACCCGAAGAGCACCCACCCTACTAGCTCCCTCCACTGCCGCAAGACAAGCAACGGTTTCAGCGTGCAGAGCATCCCGGAGATTGCATGATTTCCCCGCCCCTGCTGCCACAAACCCGCCATTGTGATCACGGATGATGTAACCCCAGCCGCCACTGCCGGTGGTGCAGTTAAAAGCCCCATCGAAATTTACCTTCAGGATATCAACATGGGGCTTCGTCCAACAAGATTGGTCAGGGGGTTTTGGTGGTTTTTCAGGCTTTTTTAGCGACCTGAAATCCACCAGATGCCGCTCCACCCCGCTGCAGACCTCCGAAGCACTCCTAATATTCTCATTTGCATTTGCTTTATTTCGAATTCCCCACCATTCCCACATCAGAATCAAAGCCTTCATTTTGGTATCTTCTTCACACTTCCATAGCTGTTGCAGCATTTCCTGAGCAGAGCCGCACTCCTGGAGCTTCTCCCTAGTCTCATACATGCCAAGGTCGTACCAGCATTCTTTTATCTTTTTGCATTTAAGAAACACATGACCGCCATCTTCATCAAGTCTATGACAGACCGGGCATCTAGTATCAAGATCAACCCCAATCCTCTTGATTTTCATTCGGCACGCAAGGCTATTATGAGCAAGTCTCCAGACAAACATTTTTAATTTGTTTGGTGCATTTAAATCCCAAATTTTGCTCCACCCAAACTTTATCACACTGTTTTCAGTGGCAGCTCTGGAGCAAGCAGCATCCCTTCCATTCTTTCGATCTCGACATACCACTCCAACTTTGTAAGCAGACTTGACCGAAAACATTCCTCTCTGATCATGTGATCGGGAAGAGGATACGAGTAGCTAGCTAAGAGCATCTCCAACCGGAGTTGCCAAATTTGACCCCCAAAGTGTCCGCGGACACGTCCGGACGTGTCCGCGGACAGCGACCGGACAGACCCCAAAAAAGGTGTCCTACAACCATGCCCCCCATATCCGCATCCTCCAAACCATACTAGCCATGCAACGTAAACAAAGAACGTAGATCGGAGCTCAAATGTAGTACGGATTGCATAAGATTAGTTCGATCGGAGCTCATAGTTCGGATTACATACATAGGTGGGCTAAACTATATAGACAAATTGTAGCAAAAGTAGGCAAACCGGCGGCGCCGCCATCCTCTATGTCCGCCGGTCCCTTCGCCTCCATCGGCGGCGCTCACTGCCTTGACGCCGGCGCCTTCCCCTTGTCATCCGCGGAAGGGCGGTGGCGGCGCAGCAGCTCGAAGGCCGCGTACGAGCCGTCGTTGGAGGAGGCGGAGCTGTTGGAGCGAGCGGCGAGGACGGCGCGGGTCTGCTCCTCGGCGAGCCAGGCCGCGCGATCGTTCTTCGCCGCCTCCTTCTTCGACTCGGCGATGGCGGCGTCGAGCATCGCCTTGTTCTTGCGGCGGAGGCGCCTGGCGTCCGTCTCCGCGGTCGTGTACGACCGCTCCAAGACGGCCAACGGCACCGGCTCCTTCGCCGCAGCGCGCAATGCCCGCTCCGCCGCAGCGGGGTCGGCCTTGCGGAGCTGCCGGAAAGCCTTCCCCTCCGTCTCCGGCGCGCGCATCCGCTTCGAAGACGGCGGGGTCTTCGGAAGAAGGCGCCATCCGCCGGCCCCGTCCGACAGAATCTTCCACCCAGGTGGAGCTTGGACGCGCGGGGGGGGGGGGGGGGGGGGGGGGGGTAGGCGCAGATCTTACCGGAGCGGAGCGCGGTGGAGGAGCCGATGACGCCGCCACAGATCCCTCCGGCATTGCACGGCGCCGCACCGGCGCAAGCTCGGACCAGCGGCTGCATTGGCCTCCGCTTAGCGGCGCCGCCGCGCTGGATCTGCCGCGGCCGACCTCCTTCAAAGATTGCTCGACGGCAATGCGGATGGCCTCCGCCTCCGCCGCGTCCACGGGTTCCGGTGGCGCCGCCGCATCGGAAACCTCGTCCTCCGGCTCCGAGCCCCAGTCGATGGATGAGGAAGACATTGCGCCGGCCGCTCGAGCGGAGAAGGCGAGGTGGCGGTGTGGGGAATGGAGTGAGGTAGGGTTAGCCGGTGGGGGTATTTGTGGGGACGGAGCTGCCACGCGGCGGAAGTCAGCGGCGACGGTCAGCCTCCCGTAGTGGGTCCGCTTTGTCAGCGAGTAAGGGGCGGACGCTTCCGGGCGCGTCCGGGCCGCCCCAAACCCGCCCCAGATTTGGGCTGGGTTTGGGGTGTGCCGGACCGCCCGGTCGTTTCGGATGGCTATGGGGGCCGCGCTTGGGTGGCCGTTTTTGGGCCAAATGGCCTCGGACCGTCCGCCCGGACGTATAGGGCGGGTTTGGGGCCTCCGGTTGGAGATGATCTAAGTTAGCTGGTGTTAATTTTCACCTTGCCCGTTTTCCTGCCTATCCACTTCTCTGTCAGCTTCGTCTACCCGTCTAGCTAGCTCTTGGTTACCCAGGGTCCGGTCGGTGGTAGCCGGGCGGCTGCTAGCTACGTACGTGGTGGGTCCGTCCCTTCCTGCTCAACCTAGCTTGCTACTAGCTCTCAAAACATTGTGCGTGTATGCATGGCCCGCCTAAACTACTCACGCTCTTGTCCTCTTGGCACTAAAAAGCTCAAGTCCCTGTTCTCCCTGAGAGAGAATCTATCTTAGGGAGGAGGCTAGGTACGCTAACCATCCCAAAAATGCCTGTACATGGCTGGTTCCACTGAAAGATTAGTGATTTTGCTGCTTGTGTGGGTTTTAGCTAGCACTTGGCTATGCAAAGTTGGAAGGGAGGGTTGCAGCGCAAAGGGACGGGCATGGTGTTGGGTTAGCTAGGTAGGTAGGTCGTGAACCTGGCAAAGGCTGCGCCCGTGCCATGCATGCATCCAGGCACAAAAGTGCCCTAGCTGACCGAGCTCAGTGGTAGCTCGTCGGCCTCGGTCCAACGATTTGATGGCCGGTGGATTTCAGGATCGAATTAATGTTGGTGTACTAGGATGGATGAGATCTTGTGTTGATCTAGCTTGCTGGGGATCTTAGGAAGATCTTGTGCCTGCATATTCTTAATCGAATCATATAGTATGAGTTAACATGACATCCTATATGTAAGCATCCCCGGATGGTTTCCCGGAGAGATGATATATATATATATCAGATCTCTTGTTTGTCTGCAGAATTTAGCCCTTATTTTCCCGTTTGATGCACATCACATCTGTGTGTCATGGGGCATCATTGTGGAGGTCAATAGACTCAAGGCTTTATTAATATCCCAGTACGTACGTGCTGTAGCATGCCTCCTAGTAGGGCTTGCTGTTACTGTTGTCAGGTAAGGAGTAGCTTAGTGGTGTGGATCTATACTTGTCTGTTCTTGCCTCTTGGCTTCTCGGAGACCGTGATCCTTCTTTCTTGAGAAACATTCCCACGTTTGTCATGTTGACCACTTGAATTGACCCGACTATTCTTTTGTGGAGCTGAATTGACCAAATTATATATGTAGCTCTACTGCTGATTCGGACGAGACAGTACTGTTGGCGTAATTACTGATGTAGCTTGTTGGTGTATTAAGTTGATTAATTATGTAAATTTATGTATCATAATATTGTTTCTCTATATTTTGTGGAGGTATATCAACACTGATCACTTGATCAATTAATGTTCTCGGTGATACGTATGATTGCTGGCCAGACTGGATTGTGGCTACTTTTAACATCTTTTTGGCTTTGGAAAACTTTGCGGCAAGTAGTAATTACGTGCTCTTGAGATGGTATACTGATCATGATGCTAATTATGTAGTTTAAGGTTGAGCCACGTACGTACCTATGTAAATGACAAAATCTAAGCCAATGCCATCATGCCCAGCAACAGCATGTAGCCATCATCGAGGGCCACATGTGTGCCTGGAATATTTTATCAACAAACGGCGTGTTTTCGCCATCGACCTGCTGGGAGATGTGGTGCCTGGGCCCACAGAGTGAGTAAGCACAAGTCTAACCTCGAGGGGTATTTTGATCTGAAACTAATTTTTGGAACAAATGTTACCGGTCTTTGTAATTCTGGATGAGTTGCTCTTGTTAAATATATATATATATATATATATATATATATATATAGGGAGACAGTAACTAACACAATTAAGAGCACGATAGAGACAGCTCTATATGCAGCTCTATATGCAGCAATTATATGCACGAGAGAGACAGCTCGTGCAGATTTAAAATTCTGAACTTTACTATTCACTTTTTACTATTCACTATTCACTATTCACTGCGAAAAACACTATTTGAACAGTAAATTTTCGCAGCGTTTTTACTGTTCACACTTAATTAACTTTTAAATATTTTACAGGATCTTTTGGGCTGACGAGGCCAACGAACTAAAGGCGGTGTTCTTCAAAGATGTAAAATCCTACTCAGTACTCGCCGTATGCTTAACTATATTGCTTCAGAAGTAGCTAAGTTTCTTTCCCTAAATGCGTTTATGGCATGGACTACTGCAAGGATTTCTCTATCAATGTTATTCACTGTTTTTAATTTATAGCTACCTGAGGCATATCTGCATATTGTCTCTTCTGCCTTAGCAGAGTATTTATTTGGCTTTTGTTTTAGTATAGCTCCCCATCCTATTTGGGATGCATCTGTTTCAATTATAAAATATTTATCATCTAGAGGTAACTCTAAAGGTTTCAAATTTTTAACCTTTTCCTTTATGGCCTGAACTAATTTTATGTCTTCAGAATTGAAATATTTTTGACCATTCTTTCTTAATTTTGCATATAAAGGTCCAGCAAGTTTTGCTAGGTTGTCTATATAATTCCTTGCATAGTTTACTATTCCTAAGAATTGTTGTAAAACCTTCTTATCATTCATAGTATCTGGAAATTTCAATATCTTCTTAGCAATATGCTCTTGTAGGTATATTTTTCCTTCTCCTATTTCATGTCCTAAGAAATTAATCTTTTCTTTGCAAATTTCCATCTTCTTTTTTGACAAAATTAACCCATTTTGCTCTACCTTTCTAAAGAAGACTTCTAAATGCGCAATATGCTCTTTATAAGATTTTGAAAATACAAGCAAGTCATCTACATAGACTAATATGAATGCTTGGTTTTCATTAAATATATTTTGCATTTTTCTTTGAAATAATGCAGGGGCATTTTTTAATCCTAGAGGCATAACAAGCCATTCGTAATGGCCCTGCGGACATGTAAATGCTGTCCAAGGGATCGATTCATCGGCCATTTTTACTTGCCAAAATCCCGCTTTTAAATCAAATTTTGAAAAGAATTTACTCCCTTGAATCCTATTAATCCATTCTTGCTTATTAGGTATATTGTATGCATCATCTATGGTATTATCATTTAGTCTTTTATAATTTATAACCATTCTAGATTTGCCTCTTACTTCTTCAGCATGATTTCTAACTATAAAGGCTGCAGACCTATGAGGACTTCTGCTTTCTCTTATTGCTTTTAATTTTAACAATTCTTCAATATGCATTTTAAATTCTTCTATGTCTTTGGGAGTAGCTTCTATTGGTCCTGACTTTATTATGTAATCTGGGTTTATGATATTAATTTTGCAAACTATAGAATTCTTATCCCAATATTTCATTGGTATTTCTCCAATGATTTGTATGTCTTCTAGTCGTTGAACAATCTTGTCTATGTCTTTTTTGGATTTTATGTCTCGATACCAATTAGGTGAAAAAGATTGCAACCCTATACATTCTGTGCAAGTATTTTCTATATAAAATTCATCTAACATGTCACAAACTTCTTCTTTGCAGGTTTCAGAAGGTTCTGCTCCTGGCATATATTCACTGTCTAGATTAGATATTTCTATGTTTTGTAATGATTTTCTTTGTTTTCTAACCTCGGATATGTATGGAACATTATCTTGATATGGAATGAATGTAACGCCTTCTTCATGTATAATTGTGGTTTGTAAGGACTGTTGCAAAAATCTTAATCCTAATATCATGTCATCATTGATTACTGATAAATCTCTGATAGTAATTTCATCTATTACATATTTAGTGCCATTTATGTAAGTTTCAATATTATATGCCAATTGGTTATGAACTTTCTTTATTCCTGACATATCTGTGGATACTTCGGCTTTACTATTTTCGATAGTCTTATCATAATTCTTTCTAGAATCATATCTTCTAACATTCTTTTTATGCAAGTAAGGGGCTCTATTATCGGACCTTCTTAGGAAATATCTTTTCTTTGTTCTAAAATTCCTATTATCTCTATTTTGGGGTTTATGATATTTTCGGTTTCTATATCTTTCTTCCCCATATGTTAATGGTATTTGAATAATGTTATTACAGAAGTTATAATCGGACTTTTTCATAGATCTTTGTGCTTGTATACCTGTACATACCTTTCTTAGATGTTTAAACACAAACGTTATGGCTTGAGAAATATTTACTATATTTCCATTTGACTCTTTCTTATAATCTTCAAATATTATAGACCCTAGAGGGTCAGGCAATTTATTAAAGTATCTTTCAACTACCCCTTTATTGTATCCTTGCTTAGCTGTGGTAGCATTATATAAATAATGTTGAGAGAATTCTTTTATACCTCTCCAATTGGTTAGCGTTAATTTTTCTATTTCCCTTAGCCTTTCATTTTGTAATGTTGTATATCCTATTTCTGGGTCTTCAGCTATAACCATATTTGATATCACATTGGCGAAATTATTAGGATTACTTCCAGCCCTTTTTAAATTTTCATATAGCTCCGGATATTCTTCTACCCAATTTTCCCATAAGACTTTAACAGACTCTCCTAAAAAGGTTTCAAGATATGTTAACATATCTTCAACCTTAGTACCTATATTGTGCTGATTTTGTATATATTTTTGAACTATTAAACCTTTCCAAATGCTAAGTATATTTGGCCAATCCACTGGGTCATGGGCTGCTAAATTTATATATATATATATATATATATATATATATATATATATATATATTCTTTATTCCAAGTTACTCAAAACTAACGGCCGGAGCAACGTACTATATCATCTAGAATGCAACTATATAGCTGTCTGATAAATGTTTTTGTGACATAATTGGAATAATATGAGCAAGCACTTTATATAGTACTAGGAAGTTTGGTGCGGCGGCACGCCGCACCCGTGGGGTTATTTTTGTTGTTTTAAGAGTCATGTAGGCATTTTTTGCTTATTCTTTATTTTTGGCAATTGGGTGGCTGATCATTGTTATAGAGGTCGCTACCGCTAGGTGGACACTTTAGCCTGGGCGTAGGAGATGTCTGAGCAAACGTGGTGTATAGTGAACGAAATTGTATTGCTTGTGTGGACTTCTTGTCGCGTGTATTTGGTTGCATGCCTTTTGAAGAGTCGTTGTTCTGATTGACTAAATATGGAAGTAATAAAAAAAATTAAGAGGAGAAATGTTTTATGTTGTTTGGGTCCAGTAGCGAACCGCAACAAACTGACATAATGGGCTACAAACCAAGTCATCTTTCCACATATGTTGAGTATCATGTAGTTGTCGAAAACTGAGATGGGAAGGGAGAATAATAGGGGGAAAAGGAGAGGGGAATGCACAATTGGTTTTAAAAGGTAGGAAATATTTAGTGTTTTTTGTATGGAGTAAGTGTAGTGTTTTTTGTATGGAGTAAGTATTGGAAGGTTATTTTATCTGGCGAATTTAGGCATCCAAATGGAATTAATGTAGACCGTTAAGAAGTAGGTAAAAAAATATACGGAAAGTAAAAGTAAAAAAAAGTAGTGGGAATTTGAATGTAGAGAAGTGGTGAATTAAGACAATAGGAATCGCAAATAAATAAGTAATAAATTGTAAGTTCACAAAAATAAATGTATAAGGGAAATAAAATATATATTTTTTTAAATAGAGTAGGGGAAAATGGGAAAATAGGAAGTAAGCGAGCAATCTTAGAGTCATAAAAATAAATATATAAGGGAGGTAAAAGAAAAAAAGATATAGTAGGGGATAAATAGGAAGTGAAAATAAATAAGTAATTTTGAATTCGTGCGCAATGTTCGTAAAAAGAAATGTGAAAAAAAAACAATAGGGGAAACTAAAACGGGGAGAAATCTATTAGAAGCCCAAAAAAATCTATTCATAAGGGACCGGTACTATTCACGCGTGACCGAAAAATAGATAAGTAATTTTAAAGTCGCTATTCGTGCGCAATGTTTGTAAAAAGAAATGCGAAAATAATAGGGGTAAACTAAAAGGGGTGAAATATATTAGAAGGAAAAAAAATTCAATTGCACCGGAGAACCGATTCGCATTTTTTGGAAAACGCGGAGACTTTTCTACAAAAAAGCCGCGCACTGTATATTTGCACTGCAGATGCGCACTGTAGAAACGCACACCGTGGCGGCAAACCCCAAGGCGACACGTGTCGCATGCCCGCCACCGGCCAAGGCGGCATGTCGCTCTCCGTGCATGGCCTGATGAACAGTAACCTAATCGATGAACAGTGCGCGTTTCGAGTCTAGCTTCTAAAATTTGTTGATCTTGTCTTTTTTGTGAGCCCAAAATATAAGGTGTTTTGCGGTGATTTTTTGCACGATCGTAGTGAATAGAGTTAGCTACAACCGTGCATTTTTTGTTGAATTTTTTTGAGAAGTTTAAAAAAATTCAAAACGGGATACGTTGACGCCAGGATCGTCGGATCTGGATCGGACGACGCGGAGGCGTGCGCGCATTGTAGAAACCACGGGCCAAGGCGGCATGTCACTCTCCGTGCATGCACGGATAAACAGTAATCTGATCGATGAACAGTACGTGTTTCGAGTCTAGCTTCTAAAATTTGTTGATTTTGTCTTTTTTGCTGAGCCCTAAATATAAGGTTTTTTGCAGTGAATTTTTGCACGATCGTAGTAAATAGAGTTAGCTACATCCATGTATTTTTTGTTGAATTTTTTTGGAGAAGTTTTAAAAAAATTCAAAACGGGATATGTTGACGCCAGGGTCGTCGGATTTGAATCGGACGGCGCGGAGGCGGCCGCGCACCGTAGGAACGCACTTCTACAGTGCGCGGTGACGTGGCCACCTGAGGGAGCGCTGAAGCCGTGCGCGGTGGCCCCACCGCGAGGGAGCGCTGAAGCCGTGCACTTTGATATATGTATAGATAGATCCGTTTGTGTCGTCCCCTTGCTAAATGTGGTGGCTCAAAGCTCTTCTTTGTGGATGAAAATTCCGAAATCGGCTTATGGTTCGACTCGTCATCATCGGCACACGTGTGGCAATTTCTTTTTGAAGGCTTATCCCTGAAGTTGTCTACTTTTCGTTTGTTTCAGTCTTTTATCATAGAGTTAGTGATTGCCTGGTGAAATAACTGTCGTGAGGCATATGGCCTCAGTTTTTCTTCCTGGTAGACTTTTTTTAGCTGTTGGATTTTGAATGAATAATAATATATATCTGCGTGCATCAATCAATTCAGAGACTGAGAGTAGTCCTCCTTTTTGAAAAAATATAAGTTTTGACTGATGTATGTTTTTGTGATTATTTTTTATATAAATTCTTTATTGCAAGTTACTCGAAATTGTTCATGTTATTGGATCATTGTCTTGTCCTTGTTTCATATCATCTATTAGTAGAATGCAACAATATAGCTGTTTGCTACAATGCTGCTCAATTAAGAGAAATGCAGCTACTTGAAAACATCCAAGTATCTCAAAACATAACCAAATTTGATTACCATAATCCACCGTGAGTTATCGTCCTATTTGAAATAATATAAATTATGTCTGATAAATGTTTTTGTGATTATTTTTAATATAAATTATTTATTCCAAGTTACTTGACTTTTTTTCATTTTGAAAACATTATGAACAAGAAGTTTCAGGATGTTACGATAAAATGTTTGGTAAGTTAGATTTTTTGTTGAAACGGAGGTTTGATAAATTAGATTGAAGTCAAATAAAGTATGTTATTGAATGGTTGTCTTGTCATTTTTATGTCATCTAGAATGCAACAATATAGCTGTCTGCTGCTCGATTAAGAGAAATGAAGCTACTTGAGAACATCCGAGTATCTCAAAACTTAACTAAACTTGATTACCATAATCCACTGTAACGTTTAATAAAGCCTAATTATAATGAGTAAATTATGTTTTTTAAATTCAATTATTACTTTAAAGTGTACATGTAAAATGTTTGATATTACTACAGAACGTACAATAATGTAGCTTGGCTCCAAAATCAATCATTAACCGGAGAACATCCCTAGGGACTAGCTAGAGCTAGACCTGATTAGCAAGAACCTCGCTTAATTCCCTAGGCATAAATGGAGCATGTCAATGGATGCCAATAACCTAACTTGTATCTGATGGGTTCCTCACTAATGATTGCCAATTATACCGCTGCGCTTTTGATTATGAGATGGACGCAACAAACAAAGGAGTAATTCGTAACAGCAGCAATCGCACACCCGGTGTGTGCTAGCTACTGATCGCCACTGGTTGTGAGTACCCACATACATTAACTAAGCTCGCTCATGCATGAGATGGCATGATTACTCTGAAACCTGACGCACTGATGATCAATTATTTGTTTTCCAATTTTAAGCAGAGCGTCACGACTGTAGATGATAACGCGCATTGCCTTGTTTTTTACACAATACTATCTCCATTCCTTAATATAAGACGTTTTGGCAGTTCAATATGAACTCTCAAAACGTTTTATATTAAGGAACATAGGGAGTATATGATATTTCTGTTCTTTTTGCCTTGGTTGCATGATGACATGCCACTAGCGGTGGAATACGTACACGCATACAAGTTGCTTTATTAATGTGCATTAAGAGAACGTTGGTTAGTTAGTTTGCTTTATATTTTGCAGGTCCGTACATGTACGTGTATATACATGCATCTACGTAGAACTGAACGTGTACATGCTAACTCTTCTGTTAGTCTTACCCTGTACGTAGCAACTATTGGCCAATGGTGATGAGGTGGGGAGGCACTGTTGTAGATATTCTTACGAGTAGTGGCAATGTCACCCTCACACTTTTGCTTGTACTGCCATTAATCCCAATTTGTCCTTATTTATCTGTTTACCCTCTCTCCCCTCTCCTTCTCTTTCTCTCTCCCTCTCTCCTTTTTGCAGCGCCTCCATATTATTCTTTCAACTATCTCGCTTCCTTGCTCAATACTGGCTTGCTTTTTCATATTTCCTTGTCTACACAAACCTCACCTTTCCCTTGCTGCAGTTGTATAGTAGGAGCAGAAGCTGTTCTCTATATCTCTCTGCCCCTCACACAGATCACTACCACCAGAGACAATAGTTAGGCTGTCCTGCCTGATCATGTGCTAGCTCCTCCTACAATTCGTTGATCCACTGCCAAAGAGACAAGAACTACTCATCTTTGTTTGTTTGCTTGTTTCTCCATCCATATTTTCTGCCCTCCCTTTCCATATTGTGTAGCTTGTGGAACAGCAGTGGATCTTGTTGGAAGGAGCAAGCGGCAACAGGGGGAGAGAAAATTCCTCCCAAATATTTTCTTTACACCTTCTTCATCAGATCTATATCCTCCTCTCTGCTAGCTGAGCGCAACGAGGTAAGGATGAGCACAGGGTCTTTTGCTAGCTCGCTAGATGCACCTGAGAGAAATTTGAGGAGAAAGGAAGTCTTTGCAGTCTGGTCCTTTTTCTTGCTACTAATATATTGTCCATGCTTCTTGAGATTTGAGCAAAACATCATGTCGTTTTTACTTGGAAATCTGTGCTTCTTGTGCCATATCATCATACATGCACGCATACGCATCCATAGAGTGGATCAGCCTCTACATGCATTTTGATTTTGTACCAGTCATATGTCAAATCATTCCCACTGCTATGAATCTACAGTTTTGTATGTGCCTCTTTGGTCTGAAGTTGAAAAAATGAAATACATACTATTTTCCCCATTTCTTGCATCCAAAGCTTGGACAAGATCAGATCAGAACACCTTAATAGCTCCAAACCCTAATCTCCTACTCCTGCCTTCCCAGAATGATCCTCACTCACTCCAAGAAAACCCTAGCCCTAGCTAGAAGTAGCTAGAGCATGTGTAGAAATGCATGTTTTTCTTGGGAAAATGACTAACCATTTGACAGCTCTCTTCAATTCGCCTACATATAGGTCGCCGGCAAGGCAATGGCATCCCCGTCCAGCACCGGCAACTCCGCCGTTTCCGTGGTGGTCGCGTCAGCGACGACACCGGGGGCGGGTGCGCCCTGCGCGGCCTGCAAGTTCCTGCGGCGCAAGTGCCTCCCCGGCTGCGTGTTCGCGCCCTACTTCCCGCCGGAGGAGCCGCAGAAGTTCGCCAACGTGCACAAGGTATTCGGTGCCAGCAACGTGACCAAGCTGCTCAACGAGCTGCCGCCGCACCAGCGGGAGGACGCCGTGAGCTCGCTGGCCTACGAGGCGGAGGCCCGCGTCAAAGACCCCGTCTACGGCTGCGTCGGCGCCATCTCCGTGCTCCAGCGCCAGGTCCACCGCCTCCAGAAGGAGCTGGACGTCGCGCACACCGAGCTCCTCCGCTATGCCTGTGGCGAGCTCGGCACCATCCCCACCGCGCTGCCCGTCAACGTCTCCGCTGGCGCCCCAACCGGCGGCAGCAGGCTCGCAGCCGCTTCTGCAATGCCCTGCCCCAGCCAGATCGCCGCCAGCATGTACGGCGGCGGCGGCCTCCGGAGGCTCGGGCTCGTCGACGCGATGGCATCGCAGCCACCTCCTGCCGCCGGTTGCTACTACGGTATGCGGAACAGCAACAACGTCCGTGGCAGCATCGGCGCTGATGTGGCGCCCGTGCAGATCCCTTACGCGTCCATGGCCAATTGGGCCGTGAACGCCATTAGCGCCACCACCACCACCATCTCAGGATCAGAGAGCATCGGGATGGATCACAAGGAAGGAGGAGACAGCAGCATGTGAACCGACTCGTCCAACCAACAGTAAGTGGTTTGGCTCTGGCCGGTGTTAATGTTGCATTGCAGTCATCATGCTTCATGTGTTGCGTGTGTGTGTGCTTCATGTGTGATCTCTCCTTCATTCCTGTCTTGTGCAGAACGCTTAAGATGTGGAGAGAATGACATGGGCTTAATTTGGCCTTAATCTCGAAGGAAGGAAGGAAGCTTCGAGGAGATTGATGCATGAGATCCAGCTAGCTCATTCTCAGGTTAATTAAGAGCTTGTGGGTTCAATCTATCTATGAATCTATCTATATATAGCCAACATGAATTATATATGTCAGTGTCCCTTTTTGCATGTTGTGCAAACCATACTTTGGGTCGACTTTGGAATACTATATGTAATCGAATCGAGATCTAGCTTGATCTCTCCTCTTTTCATGATTAATCGATCGGTTTCGCAGGATCCATGCATCAGTCAATCAGTCATTAGTACGCGTAGCATGCTCGCTCATCAGAAAAGAACCACCTTTAGGCGGCCATATAAACAATGCACTGATGATCACATAGATTTGTGAAAAGATCATGCTTGCATGCATCAGGACTCGGGAGTCCTAAGCTAATGTGTGGGTTAATTTGGGGGCTACACGATCTGCATCTGATATCATATGTCATAGGCACCAGTGGCCTATGCTTGCATATATGCTCCAGATATCATCTTATTGAGATGCTTAATAGTAAGGGAGGAAGATTAAAACAGTTTTGTTTATGGAGGCATCAGACCATTTGTTTTGCGACATTCTTCCCTTCCATGTTAGTAATCTGTAAAGGCATGGGAAAAGCAGTATTCCCGGCACTATTCTTATAGGTCCCAGATCTTTTTATGGATCTCACTGTTGTGTGCATTGTACATGTATTTATTCGATCATCTAGACTTCTCTTTCATTGGGACTAAATGTGTTTTCTTAAACGATGGGGATTTGCTTTGCTATTTTTCGTGCTTACGTGTTGCTCTTGGCTCAGGTCTTGTGATCTTTTGGTGGTGAATTTGTTGGTTCCTTCACATATTTGAATTTACTATTTTCTTTCTGGTCTCCATGTTGAAATTCGTTTGGTTTTTGATGCTGCTGATCCTCCTCCCCATCCTATAAAAGGAATCTCAACAGAGTAACTTTTTTTGCACAAGCAAAACATATATAATTTAAATGTAGGAAGGGCCCTTCAGAAGAGAAAACTAACTAAATGCTAAAAATTAATATCATGTATACACGAGCAATTTAAGCTAGTATTTTTCTCCTAAGATGTACTTTGATTCGAGAGAAACATCTCCTTAGATATATAGGTGACTATCTAGCATTTTTACCAACCATCAATCTTTTGCATTATTGTGGTCCCTATTTAAATCAGTGGATCTTTTCTGGAAATTGCAATAGGAATTAAATGTACTGCAACTTCTAGACGTGTAGGGGGGAATCTACCATTCACACCTTTTCAATGAAAGAAACTCACTGGGTTATTATAGATCAGAGCCGTTGCATGCGAAATTCATATGTTCTAACCTCTTCGTATTTAAAATGTTTTTATAAATAGTTTGTATGTCTTAGTGTATAAAATTTCCATATTCAAGAAATATTTATGCAAATCCTATGAAAAGCATGCTAAATACTATTTCACGATGAATATATTATAGGCGGATACTAAATATTTTATTTGGAGGTTATAAACTACACTATGTTTTCACTTCTCCATAAGTACACTACTTTATTTTGAGAACCTACGTATATTCATGTGGTACAAATGCATTCATGTGTGGAATTTGAACTTTCATAAGATAAGAATAGATATGCTATATTTAACTTGTAATGAACCGCGGAGCATCTCAAAGACAAAGAGAACGTATTTTGGTAAAGAATTGGTGTGCTTATTTTGGTAGTTAAGAAATTGTATGCTTATATCTTCCATCATAACATGAGAAACATGGATTTCACTAGCTTCAAAGGCGTTCACTTGTTCAGGCTCGCACAGGCACGTTTGTAGTTGAACATTAACCTTATTCAAATTATATAGCAGTATTGCGGCGACTTGTGGATTGTGGCTATATACGATCGATTTTACGTAGGGATATATATTTCTTCATGCCTGCTGGACTCTCTCCGGTTCACCAATTACTAAGTGCTTAATTCCCAACCTTGAATGATTCTCTCTCTTTTCATTTTATTCTCGATCGCGACATTTGCTTTGCAAACAGATTAGACGTTTTTACTTGGCAAACTGATTAGACAGATCAAACATTACTATAGAGCTCTGTGTATGAGAAATCTTCTATGAGATCATGATTGAAGGGACCCACTAAAGGACCGTTCGGATGATGGAGAGTGGTAAGTCTTATACAGATTAAAAGTTACTTGTGTAGATTAATGTGTAGTGTAGAGCTCCCCTATTAAGACAATACTAGGTTGTACAATTATTGTGGGAGGGGCGTTTTGCCACCCGGGTAGATCTGCTCCCGGTTTATAAAATGTGTTTAAAACATATTTTGAAATGTCAAATTCCTTTTTTAAATCGCGCACACATCCTGATATTCTATGTCCTCAAAAAGTCGTTTCATGAAAAACCAATATTTATTGTGTCGTATATAAAAGACAAAAATTGGTGCTAAAAAGGTTTTTCACGAGACATTTTTTTCTTTATTTTACACATGTCACAAAAAATGTCGATTTTTCACGAAACTTGGCGCGGCATAAAGAATGTCGAGACGTACCCGCCAAATTT
Organism: Poa pratensis; assembly: GCA_947311845.1. NCBI lineage: Eukaryota > Viridiplantae > Streptophyta > Magnoliopsida > Poales > Poaceae > Poa > Poa pratensis. The sequence continues at coordinate 23,117,037 of CAMZMU010000109.1, forward strand.
TTGTTCCATTCTTTTTCGACATTTCAAAATATGTTTTTCCGGTGGCAAAGCAAAGCATATGCTCCATGTGCCAAAATGAATTTCACAATTATTGCTCCTTGTGTGTTTTTTGTAAAAGCTGCAAAAGAACGTGCATAAACTATACTGCATTAGGAGATATAGAAGTTGTAGAGAATTTAGATGTCGTGCTTTTCCTTAGTTTTATCATAAATTAGTCTCACAATCCAACATACTCCATCCGTTCCAAATTAATTGACTTACATCCAAATGTAGATATATGGAAGTCAATTAATTTGGAACGAGAGTAGTAGTTTTTACACGATCGACACCACGCGCCTTTGTTTTCTTGCTATATATCGAGGGCACGTCATGCATTAAATTCCAACACATTGCACGGATGCACTGCACACGGGATTAGACATGTCACGCTTCCTCGTACGTATTCGAGTATCCTGTTCCTGCACAGAAGCAAGTACACGTATTGTAATCTCAAAATACTCACATGTGGAAAAAGGATTTTGAGATAACAGAAATACCCTACATAGCATCTTATGAAGACTAGCCGTTAGCTAGGAAACACAAGGTTGGAAAACACTGTCAATTAATACCATGAGGACGTGCCTTGTGTAGTTCAAACACGAGCGTCCATGTGTTGCTGGGAGTTGACATGACCGATCACGCACGACCCACCGATGAACGAGCACGCGGAAGGGAAGCTGAGCTAGACGACACGCGCACGCGCCTGTGTTTTCCTCCTGTCCTCACGATCCATCGAGTGGCTCCCAACGATCCCGTCTAACCAATTCTCAACATAATTATAATGCAAATCTATCTGGTGTTTACTCATCGATCAGCATATATATGTACCTGTACAGATCTACTTAGAATTAGTGTATTAGGTGCAATGTCGGGTCTCTACCGGTCAGCTGAATAGTAGGAGTATGAGCCAACTGTTTTTGCATAGTACTGCTCATGTAGATGAATAATTGGATTGTTCATAGGGACGGTCGCGGGCCGGTGCATCCATCCGTCTCAAAACAAAACCGCTATCAGAACGGTATTTCAGTGGGCTGATGTCTTGGTTATTTTTTCGGGGAAGCATGAGAGTTTTATTGACCCATTACTACTTTACATCGTCCTAGAAGGGTTTAATAATCTGAGGCCTTTCGTAATGCATTGTCTGTTACTCCCTCCGTTTCACGAAACAAGTCATATAAATTTAGTTAAAAATAAATGTTGTGTATGTTTGACCACATTGTTAGTAGATTAAAAGAAATAACTACCACAAAATATAATTTCATTGTGTATTTACCAAATGTTCTAAATGTCGCTATTTTCTTGTATATGTTTGGTCAAGCTTAGCAAGTTTTGATCTTTGACTAAATTTATAGGCATTGTTTTATGAAACGGAGGTAGTAGCGTGGTATCCTAGGTAGTAGTGTATTATAAGAAACAATCATCCTAATGCATTGTTTGTTAAGTGATGTACGTATCTAAGTGTATTTAATGATTTTGGTCTCATACTTACATGTGGATTGTCTTAATTTTTTTCCTTATGCTATTGTGCAACAGCTGTATGTTAGATAAGATACAACCTTCTTCTCTTTCTTCATTAAATATAGGGTCATCGGCAATTTGCCTATAATATTGTGCCAAGATACAAGCATTAGGAAATACGTGAGAGCGTTTTTGACTGAGCTTGAACTCCTCTAAGACGATGTAACTCTTGCCACACCCAGACTATTTGATGAGACATATTCTTCGTATTCCCAAATTATGAACCCAATCAACCTTTGTGCCAGGTCGACTTATAATATTCTATTTTCTTAGCCTATTTTTTTTCTCTTATGGACGGCTCTATACTAAGAAAATGTAGGGTCATCGAAATATTTTCTTTTCTTACCCTTTTGTACATAACACGAACATGAAAAATAGTTAAAAAAATGTCATTATTTTGCATGGAGTCTTATCATGTGTACTACTTGCCATGCAAAATGATAACCTTTAATTTTTGACAATTTTTGAAAAAACTTGCTTCACCAGATGGCCTATCATGTATTAATACCCATGGGTTTCAAACCATATGATCAAGGCCACAACCATTTTCAAACTATCTCTCGTGATCATGTGCCCATATTTTGACACAAACGTGCGTATTACCATACTGATCAAAGTCTTAGAAGGGGTGCACTTGGGGGGGGGGGGGTTGTTTTTTTTTCCATTTTTTGACTGGCTAAAAGGGGTGCCTTTTGAAGAAAATACCACAAATAAGATGCCAAATAGGATGTTTGTAATTTTCACGCAATATAGACCATATTAGAGGACTACTTCCTATTTTGTTTGAATTCTTGATATTTTTTGCTATGTTATACTGCTTAAATCAATTTCTGGACACTTATAGAAGGAAATTAAAAATTGAACTACATGTGCATGATAGATTGCTAAAAAGATCAGAAAAATATTATTCACGTATTCTAGTAGGTATGTAAGCGGTATACCTATGAGTTGTTGAAAAATTTATAACCTTTGTATGCAACGGGGACGACAATTTGCACCGCATTTAGAAAAAAAAAGAATATGAAAAATAGTTCATATTCTTGCATTCTTTTAGTATGGAGTCCTATCATGTGTGCTATTTGCCTTGAAAAATGATAACTTGAAAGGATCGTATGACACCTAGAGGGGGGGGGGGGGGGGGGGGGGGGGGGGGGGGGGGGGGGGGGGGGGGGGGGGGGGGGGGGGGGGGGGGGGGGGGGGGGGGGGG